>CM031244.1:685554667-686154667 GCA_018340775.1 Taxus wallichiana var. yunnanensis
AACTCAAAATTAAGTGCACAAATATTTAAGCCAGTTGATTCTTATATAATATATGGAAAGTGTTATTATTTAATCATATTTATAAAAATTGCAGGTAAATGGAGATGCAACATTGAGAGGGAGGACAAAGTTTTCATAGATGGTGCAATGAGTCAGGAAAGAGGGATCTAAGGAGACATGTGGTTTTTGCGCTTGGTGAAACAATGCCACAACTGTTCAGGATACACTTGTTTTGCAAGCTACAATAATAAGACATGACACATTTAGATGATTAAAATTTTTTTATCATGCATCTAAAAAATTGGATACACTTGTTTTGCAAGCTACAATAATAAGACCTCGACTTAAAAAGGTGGACAATAATAGAATATATCAGCAGAGGTGTTAAAGAACTTTGAAAATGTGTTTCCTTCCATGTTACAGATAGTTAGGTTTATCAAATCATTTATATCACCAGGGGCGTGTCTTACCCTAGGCAACCTAGGTAGTTGCCTAGGGCACACAAAAGGGAGGGTGCCATATTTTATAAAAAGTAATTCATGTGGGCTGTTAAATTTTTGCAAAAAAAAAATTCAGTTTCACATATAAAAACAATTACAATTACAAATTAAATCAAGCCTTAGCCAATCACAATCATTTATGATTTAGCATAGAATCACCGTGTTAGGTTTCATTATTGCACACTACAGTCTCTTTCTACTCTAAATCTACACAAGTTGAAGTAATTTGCAAGCAGAAAAATTCCAGCGGCACTGCGAGCCTTCAGCAGTAGCATCTTCTCGGCTATAGGTTGGAACAGTGTAACTTTAAGTTGTAACCATGGTCTTGAAAAGTTTGATGATGCAGGTTTTTTGCACTTAACATTATCCATGGACCGCAATCTGTAAATTGTAACTCTGTTGCTGTAGCTTCTTGTGACTTGTCTGCGGGTTCCATTCCTGCTAGCCTATTAGGCTGCTTGTAGCTTGCGATTCGGGCCTTGGATGTGTGCGAGAAGGCTCTGAAGGTGGCGTCAATATCTCAACAAGTCAACCAGCCTACTAGCCTACCAGGAATTTGCAAATTGCAGCTTTCCATTATCTATAAATTTATAATTTGATATCATTGTAACCTAATTATTAATGTTTAGCTAATCGTCCAAAATTACAATAATATAGTAAGTACTAATTTTGTAATTTGACTATTTGTGCTATAGGTTAGTTTTTGTTTTTGTTAATCACATTTTTTTTTTTTATTTTGTCTTATTAATTTTTCAGATTATCTACTATAATTAATAGATGAGATTACTAGACAGTAGTCAATTTATTTAATATATTTATTACTCAACTCAGAAATCTTTAAGTAACAAGTTTAGTCTTTCCTAATTTTAAAATTCAAAGAATTTGGCATTGGCCTTGCATCGAGAGAATCAAGATTTAGATCTTTCTCCAAATTCCAAAGCCTAAAGTTCCTTTTAAATCAAGTTCAACACAAAGTTAATGCATATTGTCATTTGTTTTGGGGGAAGAACATAAAGTTAAGTCATCAAACCCTAATCGCTCTAATCTCTTAGATTTGATTTGCAATAATTTTGTTCTCAATTGCATCAATTATATTATTACATTTTGATTTAAAATTTTAATTATTTTTATTATGTAATTGATTATATTTATATTATTTCACTTTTGGAATAGTATTGATTATAATTTATAGCATCATTATCAACAAGTATTCGGGTAGTTATTGTAACTTGATAATTGTTTAGTTCAAATGGATAAAACTAAAAAATTAAGTGGTGCTCAATTTAGAAAAAAGATAAACAAAAAATTGAGGAGGAAAAAAACCTTTTGAAAAAGATACCTAAAATAAATATATTTTTAAGTGCATCAAATGAAAATTTAAAGTCAAATGTAGTTTTTAATGAAAATGAGAATTATTCTTCGGTTAGTGACAAAAATACACAATCAAAGTCAATAGGAGATGAAAACACACAAGAGAAGGAGAACACACAACAAGAGGAGAACAATGAAAATACTATTGTTCAACCCATCGTTAATGAACATTTCATTGTTGATCCTGATCCTGCAAAATGGGTAATAGTACAATAGAATATATAATTTTAAATACACCAAAACAAGATATGAATGTTGATTTTTCAAATTCAAAATGCCAATACTCAGATTGTTTTAGATATGTTTCTAAAGATTTGTTTCAATGGAAACTTTTAAACAATGAACAAAAATTAAGAGAATGGTTGCTTTACTCAGAGTCAAAAGGAGTTGTTTATTTCATTCCTTGTCACCTTTTCAAACAAAATCAACCGCATTTTCCAAAACTGGATTTAATGATTGGAAAAATGCATCGGCTAGTTTGAGAGAGCATGAGGATTCCCCTGATCATAGGACTTCAATTCTTAATTTCATCACTCAAAGTAATGTTTTGGGAAGAGTTGATTCTACACTTGCAAGTCAATACCAAAATGAAGTAGAGTATTGGAGGAATGTTTTAAAGTGTATTGTTGCAACTGTGAAATTCCTTGCTACTAGAGGTATTGCCTTTCGTGGTGGTGACAATTTATTAGGATCTTCTAGAAATGAAATTTTTAGGGTGTTTAGAACTTATTGCAGAGTTTGACCCATTTTTGGCAAATCACATTTCACAATATGGAAATGCAAGAAGAGGAGTTCCATCTTATTTATCTACGACAACATGTAATGAATTTATTGACCTTATGGCACAAAAATTTATAAACAAAATAGTTGAAGAACTCCACAACGTAAAATATTTTTCAATTATTGTTGACTCAACACCTGATGTATCTCACACTGACCAGTTAGCATTTGTGGTAAGGTATGTTTCTCAAGAAGGAATTCCAGTTGAATGATTTTTAAAATACATTCCTTCAGTTGGACACAAATCATGTGATTTAGAAGCTTCTGTACTAACAACACTAGATCACTATGACATTAATATCAAATATTGTCGAGGGAAAGCATATGATAATGCAAGTAACATGTCTAGAAAATACACAGGTCTACAAAATAGGATTAAAAATCACAACTGTATGGATGAGTTTGTACCTTGTTTAGGGCATTCCTTAAATATTATTGGATCTTTAGGCTGCGATAATGTTTCTGACAACAACTATAGATTTTTTTTCACTACTTTAACTTATTTATGCTTTGCTAAGTGCCTCAACTTATCAATGGGAAATTTTATTAAATTTTTTGGATTGAATTTGTCCCATTGTAAAATCCCTTTCTAAAACAAGATGGTCAGCTAGAGCTTATGCAGTTAAAGAACTTTTCTTGGCATATAGTAAAATTCAAGATGTTTTCCTAAATATAGCACAAGACAAAAATCAAACAACTACCACACGACATGAAGCAAAGTGTATTCACGAAAAACTAGACAAGTTAGAAACTTGTCTGATGTGTTGTATTTGGCATAGTATTCTTGAAAGAATGGATGCAACTAGAAAATATCTACAAAAGGTAGACATTGATTTAACCATGGTTGTGACTCAGTATAATTCATTGATAGATTATATTCAAAATATTAGAGAGAATTTCGATACATATGAGCAACATGCTAAGATCATTAGTGGAAAAGAAGAGTACGAAATAGATAATAAAAGAAAAAGAAAAATAAAAGTTCACTTTGATGAAACGAGAGATGTCGAAATTCCACAAACAAGAATGGATCGTATGAGGGTGGAGGTATTTGTAACAACCCAAAATCAACACGAACAACATAGTAAAAGACAGGATAATTTTTTTGCTTGCTTGACACAAAACACGACACAACATGTCGTCACAAAGTTACAACCAACTCTAGGAACCACTTGTTACGGGGATGACCACAAGGTTAGCATGGAAACGTTCACACCCAAAAGGATAATATACTTTTTCTTTACTTTTGGCAGAATAACAAAGAAGCCCAACCACAAGACACTCTCACAGCTAGGGCAAGCCATAGTCAGAAATGATTGGTGGTTATTTATTTTGATAAGACACCCTTTAACTCATGACTTAAGTTTTCAGAAGGATTCAATATATGATTCGCACAAATCATCTTACCAACTGAGTTATGTTCTTATACACTGTAGAGTAGTTCACTTAAAGTCTTCTCCTTTATAACAATTATTTGATAAGGATGGTAATTTAATTCCACAGGGCCATCTATTCACACTTACGTTACTAGAACTCGTTCATGCCCTTACGACAACATCGGTTCACGTTCAACAAACTTAATAGAAAATTACAAGGTACCCTGGATAAAGTTAAAGGAAGAAGGTCAAATGAGTTCACCCTTAAGATGTCATTAGCTCTTACTAAGGTTTAATTGAAGCTTGAGGTTTTATACGTAGTTATAGTGCTCTTACTTAGGCTTCACCGAAAGAGCTTATCAAGAGAAAGCTACTTACTTTTAAATAGGCTGAGAGATAAATTGAGTGGTTTCAAAATTTTCTTCTCTTACTTGTTAAATCTTATTAGAAACTAACCATTGTTTTCCTTTAAGCTTGTCTTTAGCATTCACCAAAAGAGTAGTGTGTACTAGTTCAGTTAGGGATAACACGTTATATAAAATCACTTTGTAAGGATAGTCTCACTATTGATTACTTAAGACATTGTTTGCTCTCAAGTGGATCTCCTCTAAAACAGATTTATTTGAATAAGACTTTTAGGTAACTTCTATAAGGAAAAGCCACCCCATTAAAACTTACATATAACCCATCAATACAAAGTCTTAGAAAGATTTAAATTAACACTTAATTCACAAGATCAAGGTTTTACAATACTTATGCCGGTGAAGAGATTGAATATTATTTCTCACTAAGAAGAGTTACCAGCCAAAATACAAAAAAGACAAAACTACTACTTCACGTAATTCTCTCGAACAATTCTAGGCAAGAGGTCCTATAAACTCTCTTGCAAGCAATGTTACAAAAATTACAACACATTGAACATTTTTACAAGGAACTCCATAAATTATACTGAGATGAAATTTTAATACTCTTTTCCTCTAGTCTACTCGCATAATCCATCTCGCACAAATATTAACTAGAGTCGGTTCGCTAGGCGAGCATGTTAAGACTACCCATTGCAACAAAGAAGCTAACATTTTATAATATCATGAAAGTAAAATTCTAAACTCAAGAATGGATCAAATCAAAAACCACTAATCAATATGTTTCACAAGATGACGAGATTTATACCAGTCAACAAGGAGGAATCCCAATATTCAAGTGAGAGAAATATTCCAAAGATAATCAAGGTGAGACTTTATTGGTGAAGACAACAAGGTGAGAGTATTAAGATTTCAGCCATGTAATCCTACTGATTAGGTGATTGAAATCTAACACCCAAACATCATTCTATTATTTTTAACCCAAAGGATAAAGATCGGTCAAATGACTTAACATATTCAAAATTGCTTGGTAACAAGACTGCATTAACACACATCCTTGTTTTAGGAAGAATATAGGCCCCAACCATATATGAACACAAATCAGTCAAAGATTAAAGTTAACTTCACTCAACTAAATAAACCAACATACACAAAATACTCACAACACAAAAAATGGATCTGAAGATTCAAAATACCAAGTAATTCTCACCGAACCTAATTATTTTTCTTCAAGAAGTTAAATAAATTAGATTTTATCCAACTAAATTTACATACAACAACTATAGTTGGATTACACAGGCAAGGATCAAGAAGAAGTCTTTTCACCAAAGGTTGTTATTATCTTACATCACATAATCATTAATAAACCGTAATCCACCACTCGTATGATCATTGTAAGAGTTAAGGACTTAGCTCATTAAAATATGTAATCGAGTCGATTCCTACCTTTTCCATTTTCATACAAGTCCAACCCAATTCAAGAAAGATAACCATTCTATTTTTATACATGCCTCATCAACACTTACTCAAAATGTCCCTACCCGAATTATTGAAGGTTTCTTAAGCTACATAATGGATTTTAAAAGAACCCCATTTCATTTGATACTTGAATTTAAAAAAACAAGGGATAGTCTGTTGAAAATATAAGTGAATCGACACAAGATCCTCTATCGTGACCCAACTCGAGTCACCAATCACAAGGTTTCTGATCAAGAAAGGAGGAATACAAGTAAAATACTCTTCCTACGAACTAAGCCTTGTCTTAGTCTCTAAAATAACATATGAATAGCTTGGGCATACCCATCAATTTCACGACTGTCTACTCAACCTATCCTCATAGTCACTCCAAAGAAAACATCTACTACTACGAGTTCGATTGAACTCTTTTATATTATGATACTGGTGACTCACATCACGGGATCAGTATTGAGCAATCAATATTCCACTCACGTAGGCCTCTAAGAAAACATCATGCTCACTATGCAAGGTCTACACACAGATTCAGCCCAAGAAAAGCTTTTACCAAGACAAAAACAAACATTTAGCCTAAAATTGGCCATGAGTAAACAAATCTACAAATATCCACTAATGTTATTCATGGCTCAAGTTTATATCTGCTATTGCTGGTTTAGAAATCGAACTCAACGGCCATTGTTCACTATTGCCTCTAAATGTCACCCAAATTTTAAGAATTAAGCAGGAAAGCACCCATGTTAAATATCTAACACCCACAGTATAAAACTTCAACCATTATTTTGCTATCACATGACAGTTACTCTTTTATTTCGAAAAGAAAAATGAGGCAGAAAGGAATGTATACGGTCATCCAGATTCTTATCGGGGTATGAAAAAAAAAAACAACTCCCAACATTCCTTCCTTTCCTTCAATCAGGGTCGATTCACAAGGAAAAAGTAGAAGCCCAATCTAAATGCCATAACAGATAAAAATAGAATGACATTCAATTCATGACATAATAAAAGGGTAGAAGAAGATTGCAATGGCGGAGTTTAACATGCCTAGTTTAAAATGCCATCTCCATATGCATATGATTGTTTTCAATCTTTGCTGCTTGCCCTTAACCCAAAGTGCTCTGCGAGCTCGTGCTAGCGCCACATTCACGCGGTGAAAAATAGCTACAACCCAACCCCATGATTTGAAGCTCGGACACAAGACATAATGATTACATCACGCTCCTGGCTCTGGAAGGCATCTACCGTAATGATAAATAAACCTTTTTCTTCATCAGATTGGGGACAACATCAAACTCTCGGTGCAAACATTATAGCTGTAGCTTGTAAGGTGTGATAATTCCAACAGAAAACTTTATGCCTGCCAACTTGGTGACTCGTTGAAGAAGCTCATATAATAGCAGAGCAAATTGTGTTTCATGAATATTCTGATATGAAACAGATCGGCCTCTATGAGGTTCTCTTCCATGAGTTACATCGTACAACAAGTAAGATCTCAATAGAGAATCTTTGTAAATAAATTTCATCAGGTCTGCTGGTAACACCCTCACTGTCACAAATCAATTTTGGAGATACAAACTCAGTGCATGCTCTGGATCTGAAAAATATCCTGCTACCTTCATCTCCCAAGACATTTTCTCCAACATTGCATAGATCTCCTGTGCCGTGGGTGTGATCTGTCACCTTGAAGGAGAATCCTGAATTTGAGGATGTAGTCGATGCTGAATAGATAACAACAAAGTTAGACAACCTGCTCGTTGGAGGTGCTCACGAAGGCTTCCACTATACTGTAACGTGCCTGCAGCCTGGCTGGAAGTGACTTTCCAAAATGAAAAGGCAAGATAGCTCAACTAAAACTTTATCTCGTTCTTCTACTACAGCTGCAAGATTTTGCAACAACTGATCACGACTGTGGTCACGTGTAACCAGAACATCAGGATCAACACCAACGGCTCCTTGGGATCGCCCTGCGGTAGCTGTCGCACTTAACTCTCTCTAGAGGCCACTGATTTTCTGAGATAAGTTTACTTCTCTACCCTGTAGCTGCTGCATATAGCCAAATACTTCCTCACGGCACTTTCCTAGGAGAATTTCAGTTCTACGCTCCACTGATACTGCCTGTGCAGCACGATTTTGAGAACCCACACCCACCCTCGCAACATCAGGGCGATAGACCTTCATTTCACCATCAATGAATCCACTATCTAGAACACGCTGTAGCAATTCATCTCAAATCCCAACAAAAACACTCCTCCCTGCTCACGCAGCTAGAACAGGTCAAGGAGAGCAGGTAGCACAGGATGCAAGATATTTGCAAATCAAAGGAATTAAAGAAGGTGGGGTGGCTGGCAGAGGTAAGGCCAGTGGGAGATGGCCACGTACCAGGTCTAGATGGCAGGAAGGGGGGGTGAGGGACAGTAGGGCCTTAGGCACAAGTAGATAGAATTTTGACTTTAAAACCACGTCCCCTCCAACCTGCGCCACACACCTACCCCCCCATCATTCCACGCAACCCCTCCATTCCTTTATCTGTTTAATTTCAGTACCCATTGATCATTATATTCCAAACCTTAATCAGAATAGAAATTAAGCCATCGGTATAAATCTGTGTTTATTGCATCCAAATCCTACGATTTGTAAAATTATAAGCTACTTGCTTTCACGATGTAAGACTAAGCTAAAGGTTACAATATAATTCTCAACATAACCTAATTGAAAAACACACTAAGTTAAGAGGCTTGCATGGCTTAAGGTCTGATCTATTTCGCAAACCAAAACATATCGGTTAAAGCCACAAACTCGAATCTAAGGATTCGATTTACTAGGGTATAAATACATATATCGTTCTACACGCACATCTTCTGGGTATTTTATTTTTAAAATATAATCCCATGTAAATGAAATACGCAACAACAGATACTTAAAAAGGAGTGTATATAATCCAAATTTACCAGTCACGAGAACCTCTCCAACAAGAACTCAAGAACAAGTTTATACATTGGGCTAAAGCAAGTTGAAAAACCTCGGTCTTTTAATTCTCTGTAACTAAAAAGTGGGTTCTATCCCAACTCATAACAAAACCGAACCCCAAGTGATAATAAACCAAATGTCCGAACTCATCACCCTTGTTGATGGGTTAAAGTCCTCGGCTCGACAACGAATAGGAGCGAGGATGGAAATGGCTTCAAGGAAAGTTACTAGCCCAATCAACCTTCGAAAAGGGTTTGCACGCCAAACGGGGCATTACAAGGTATTCTATGTTATTATAGATAACTTAACAAGGGAATTATCAAGAAAAAATAAATCATATAGTGTGTTAAATGATAGGTTTGGATTTTTGAACAATCTAAAATATCTCGATAATGAGACAATATTGAAATTCTCTAATTCTTTAGTAAAACTATACAACAAAGATCGGGAAACCTCCCTTGACATTGTATACATCCATTTCTGAAATTAGTAAGGCGTGAAAACTTAACAAGTATATCATCAATGTCAAAATATTTAAGAAAAAGTGGACTAGACACCATGTTCCCAAATCTATATGTTGTAATACGAATGTTTCTTTGCATTCCTGTTGGAAATTGTAGTTCTGAGAGAGCATTTTCCACTCTAACAAGAGTAAAAAGCAATTTAAGGTCAACAATGGGTGAAACTAGATTGAATAGCCTTTCTATTTTGACAATTGAACGTGACATTGCTACAACAATAAATTATGATGATGTCATTGATAGTTTTGCTATGGAAAAGGCAAGAAAAAAACCTTTATAGCTTTAATAAAATGTGTCAAGAGTTATACTAAGTCTATAATTGTTTAAAAAACATTCACATATAGGTGGGTCGTTGGTCCTGGGTGGGAGGGGGGCGCATACTCCGAGTACTACCTAGGGCACTTTGAAACCTTAATTCGGTCCTATATATTATTATTCCCCACACTCAAAAATTTGAATGTGAAAACCATATATATATATATATATATATATATATATATATATATATTCGTCATTAAACTTTGATATCTTTTCCAATTTGAAACACTTTGTGGTCTCGTATTGCCAATAAAATGGTTAATTGGTTTTTATTTATTCTTTGAACACTCATATAAAGAAGTTGGTTTCTTATTCATCCCTTTAAGAATATTGAATACTTTTTAAAAAGGAAAAATTATTATTACAATTTTAAATCATATTATTTATTTTATTTTCTCTTTTCATTTATTTTTGGAAAAGTAAAAATAATTTAATTGCAAATAATAATTTTATAAATATGTTTGTGGGTAATGTTTTAAAATTAAATTGGTGTAATTAATATATTATTATATAATGTAAATACATTTATATGAAGATATTAGGTTATATAATTTAATCATAAAATTATTATTTTTAAAAATAATAGTTCTACCATGTTGATAAAAAGGTTGGACATACATACATACATATAAAGTAACATGAATTTAGAATTGGAGAATAGTGAACATTAATTATTTATAATATATTTTTCAATATATAAAAATGATTTTTTTTTCTAGAAATATATTCCTATTTAATAATAAAATTATATATTTTTGTGTATTTTAAATGTAAACAATCCACATAAAGAATTGTTTAAATGAATGTGAAATTGGTTGTTAATAGTAAAATTTCTACATTTTTTCAAAAGATAAATTCACAATTAATTATTGTGGCAATAAAATCGTAGCTTCCACCTATAATTTTTATGTGGTAAGGACATTTATAGAAAAAAATTGTTGAAATATCCACAAATATAACATTAATGAGAGATACAAAATTTTAAGTTGTGGAATTTCTACAAAGATTAAATCTATAAGAAATTACATGTAACGCCCACATTTTATACACACAAATACAACAGTAAAATACTAGGAATATATTTTTTGTTACTTACATTTCTCACTACACAATGCCACAAAGGCTCCAAGTAAGGAAAACTCCATAACACATACAACACTTACATAATCCATCGACTCACATAGACACATGACGACACCATATATATGTCGAAGACATAGCTTCCCTAATGAATGAATGCTAGTAATAACCCAACCACAAGAAAAGGGAATCAAGGATTGGAAATCCCACAACACATCATTTCCATGATTACATCTTAGTTATGATTAACATTCCAGGAACATTTTTATACAAGGATGATTTTATCCATTTTCCACATACAGATTCTGTAATTCATTTCACATTCAACTTATTGTTCGACCATTTAAGTTTTATCTTTATCCCTTATGACAATCTCCATAACTTACATAATTAAATTCCATATTTCCAATTACCTACAAAGTTCCTAATTCTCTCGTTCTTATGATAAAGGTTTTTTTCTCAAAATATGTTTAGTTGACATTTAATTTTACCCTCATTATGCAAGGGGACCAACCAGAAGTTGTCAAGGAAAATAATACACATCAAAGGAGGTGAAGGTTCAAGTTTCTCTTTCCTATAAACTTCCTTCCATTCGAAGTACATTTGTTTTCGTACTATGGTTGTTTTAGTATCAATCTTAGTTTGATTCAGTTAAGCATTTACAAGACATAATTTTATTTTATCTTATTTTAGTGTACTCAAAACTTACTCAAAGGCCTAGTCCCACCAAGAATCAATTTGTATCTATTATTAACAAAAATTCAATGCCTAGAACATCCATAAGGAATTCAAGTGAATTTTTGTTCCTAAACCATTATCACACATACTATTGTTTCTCATTTCATTTACAATGTTTGTTAGGTCTCTCTTTTTGTCACTTTATAACATAAAGAGTTACGAAAGTACTTATTTACCATTTTGGATAAGTATATGATTGGAAGCATTATAAATACACACGAATCCCAAGTTAACCTCCTAAACAACTAACGTATGGTTTAATTCCTACTACACCTAATGATCAATACCTCAACTATATATGAGTTTAAGGAAAGAGGAAATATTTTTGCTAAACCACGTTAAAGAAAAGACCAAGGTGATACGTTGATAGAAACCAAGGTAACACATTTAGCGAAAATGAACTAAGGAGTTCATTAACAAGAGTTTAATACCTAGAACAAGTATTTTAGGATCTCTATCTATGTCATCTGGATCCAATAGGGACTTCATTCGTTTATGAAGTTAATTTCTAGATCTAATCAAGTAAGACCTAGAAATCCAAAAGGATATTAAGGAAGTATTAGCTCTACCTACCCCACAGATGGTAAGGTTACATTGGATAGTCATTGCTTCAAACAAGGACTCATAAGGTGACTTCCAAGGAAGTCTTGACCACTCAACATGATGCCAGGCCTGAAGAGAGGCATTCTCCTCGTGGTTACCAAAACTTTAAGGAAACCACATACTCAAGATAAAGTTGGACCACATAATTCCTAAAACAAGGGTTCACAACAATGTCATTAAACATAATGACTATGATGGTAAACTTCAACTAGGGGTTTTATTTGCCTAACCTAAGGGGCTATTGAGTAAAAGGTTTAAGTTTATTCTATGGTTTCAATTAAAAAAAATTATGCTACGAAGGATCACACACATTAAGAAAATTTATGCACAGATCTTATACTAGGGTTGAGTGTTTCGATTAAATATCTTTATTACATTTACAAGGTAAGAATACAACACAACAAATAATTAATCGTTTATTGAACACTAAAAAATTCCCCACAATGTATTAACTTCAAATTCATTTACTATATATATATATCAAACCCTTTTACCATACATAACTATGAATCAAATTGAACCTGTGATTAAATGCACATTTCCTAAGATATCCCTAAAACTAGCATCCCATACATATTAGAAAATTTCAAATATAAAATTTATGTAGCATGAGACTACATTATACATATATTCATTTTACAATGACCTATAAAAATTACAATAATAAATAATGAATTACACATCGCCCTTTCACCATCTTTCTTCCATCCTACAAAACCATGTGAGCATGAAATTAGTGATAAATCACTTGCATGGAATCCACCCTAATCTAACATAATTAATGTCTTCAGTTTAAAATTTACATGTAATAATAATTAAAATTTGCACTTGAAGAAAAGGTTTAGAAACATGTATTCATTTCATTTCATTTCACTTCACTTTGTAACCAAGGAAAGAGAAAGAGAAAGAAAGAGAGAGAAACACCATTTTGACAAAATTTCTATTTCAAACAACAGGATACACTATTGAGTTTTCAAACAGTTATTTACATGTGTCAAAATTTTCCACGGTGGTTTGGAAACTTGATAGGGGTCCTACAAATTTACTTTTACATTTTCCTGCTAGCTACAAAAACATTCAAAAGAGGCTCGAAGGATAAGAATCCATTTTCAAATGTTGTCTTCTAATGAGAAAACACACCATTGTTAAATTTCTATGTGTCCACTTATATACCAATAGTTCATAGAAGGACGAAATTCGAGAACTAGGGAATGGTTTATGATCGACGACTAGTTTCCTTGAGCCATCAATCATAATTGGCTTAATTGCAAATGATTAAAAGTTATCTTGAGGGCTCACAAAACCACCTCCAAAACTAACATTCGATGGACGAATGTGCAATGAGAAATTTCTTACAAGTTCCCTATATACGGAGAATTTTTCAAAGTTGATGTAAGCGAGAAATGGCATACGATTTTCAAATGGTGATGAGTTTTCCAGAGCCACCGGTCGTAATTCATCTAGTTTGACCTAGTTAAAAACTACGATAGGAGGCCTACAAAAATCCTTTGCAAAACTAGACAGGAATATGATTTTCCCAAACCAAAGGTTCTAGGTAGTTTTCTAGTAAAAATCTTGAGGGTTACAAATGCGAACAAGCCTTTCATTGTCTAGGGTTCAAACGGCATGCCAATATGAAACCCATATTTTGAATTGTCTCAACTTCCTAAAAGTGCAACATGAGGTAACAAGGATCCTAGAGAAGCGACGAAAAGAACGCAAATGGTAAAACGAGTTCGAACTAATGTTTAAAATGACACACTACATAACAAGGAATATATATGATGTTTGGCAACTCTTTTATGGGGCTCGATTGTTGTTTTGCAAATCTGTCAAAATCGCATTTTCTCACTTTGCAAGGTAGACAAAAGGGTTGTTTTAGTTGGTAAATCTTCTAGTTCTTGCCAATACCGATGGACACGAACACCTAAGTTTGACACCCAGGGTCTAGAAGCATAGAAAGTTGTGGTTGCAGCCATGGATGACAATCAAACTACAAGTCGGTAAAGTAAAACATAAGGAGAATTTTTGGTCTTTCGCGCTAGTAGTTTGATTGCAGATTTTTTTACAAGTTATGTTTGAAGGAGGTGTTTAATTTTATACTCTAATAACAAGAGTTATTTGGGTTACCTAAGTGCCATATTTCATTTATTGTTTTTACAAAACAAGTTTATATAAAAATAATCAAATGAGAGATATTCCAAAGTTTTAGATTTATTTCATTTCAAATCAAAACTAAAGAACAAGAATTATGAAGTATATGGAGAGATGAACCATGCTTGGGAGATAAATGCGTCCCAGTGTAAGAGGTGATCTAGGTGGGTTCACTTTGGCATTACACGAAGCTCTAATTCTCTATCTCTTAGGATTTCGCTAAAAATTTACGTGCATTTGAAAAATCCCCATTTCTCTAAATTTCCCTCAACATCACAAAATTTTCACACTTCACAAGGTAGGAAAATTACACATCTACCACAACAAGTGGAGATCTCAAATAAATATTTTGGGACTACAAAAAACTCAAAATATACTCATCAATGTTGATGTATACACATTCATGGGGATCCAAAATTCTTCTTTATGTTCGATTACACCTTTTTGAAAATTATTCTTAGTAGATGGAATGTCACTGATGATGTCTCTTTGCAAGGATCTTCATTATAAAAATCTCCCACAGCACCAATCTTTTGCAAGCATTCTCCCCTTATGTCTTCTCTACAATTTCTATTAGCAAGTGACTTCTTCATTGTCACTATTTAATATAGTTTCTACAAAAAAATTGAGTGTGAATCATTTGTTATTGGAAGATCATCCATTTTATCTATCCAAAGTATACATTGATGGATGTCAAAACCTGTTACAAATATCCCATTTTGATACATACCGGGAGGATTCTAACACAGCGCGTGAAAGGTTGAGTTACACCGTTAGTAGTATTTGCTTGAAGGTTTCTAAGACTTTTCAAAAAAAAAAATTTGTACATTTATAACATCCATTCGAGTCCACAAGGTGACATTTCTCTATGGAAACTCTATCAAACAGTTCACATATGTATATGTAACTAAGTTTTATATCCATGACTACAAACTCAATTTGCAACCACA
The DNA here is from genome assembly GCA_018340775.1 of Taxus wallichiana var. yunnanensis. Classification (NCBI taxonomy): domain Eukaryota; kingdom Viridiplantae; phylum Streptophyta; class Pinopsida; order Cupressales; family Taxaceae; genus Taxus; species Taxus wallichiana. The sequence goes on from CM031244.1 coordinate 685,569,861, forward strand.
CATCTTACCAATTTCCTCTATCTTTTATGCTTAAAAGGATGAATGAAATCATGTTTGAGCTCACATTTTTTTAGGAATTTAGGTATGAGTTACCTTGATCCAAAGCTCCCATTCTATGTAGACATTAGGAGGATGTAGGAAAATTTGTGGCATTTGGATTTACACCAAGCAAAAAAAATTACTATAAATTCCCAAAGCAGTTTTTCAACAATTCATGTGTGTGTATTTCTGCAACCATTGCGGTCCTCAAAAAATGTTTATTTTCTTTTATTTTAAGACATTAAGTCAAACATTTTACGCTTTGTCTATGCTTCCACATTTTTCATTCATGTCTAATAGAGCCATCGCAACGACAACATATGAAAAAAGTTCACTTTCCATTTTGTTTTTATGGACTCCCCTACCTGTTGTACACTTCACACTTAACGCATCCTTTGTCATGTCCTATAGATCACCGACACACACCACCCCTTCCCACCTACTCACATAAATCATTTCCTTTTATTTAATTTTTTAATTTATTTTGCTTATGGTTTAAGTCCATGATACATTCCCTCCCCTTATAAGACCATCATCCTCGATGTGACACAATGCCAATGCTAGAAGAGGGTACTCAAAGTAAGGAGGAACAATCAGCGACTCATGACACTAGCGAGAACAAAACTAATTGTAAAAGTGCAACCACACAGAAGAGGGAAAGGTTTGATAGTTTCTTAATATTATGAAAAGATTGGTATTTTTCACCTTACATTATTACCTAATTACACATTTCCCTTGACAATATTTATTAATCTCAAGCCATTAATGCTTCATTATTCTAAGATTACAGTTTATTTATTTTTGTGGGTGCCCAACAACTAGCATCACGATACCACGCCAGGCACGAACACAACACTAATGGTCCACAAGACATATTGCTAAACACTTTCATGACTATATCACATCACAAGAACTCAACTAACCCATTGAAGGAACATACATAGCCCCCACAACATAGTAATTATCATACATGCTCCCGACACAAAGGTAGTTGTAACATGAACATACTACAACAACATGGAACTCCTAACATGTAAAAATACATGGGTTTCACACAACTCAAAACCATAATTGTAGCTATATAGTGTCAAAAAGGGAATTGAATCGTACCCACAATGATGAGCATCAATCCTCAACATCACAAAACATAATCAAACTCACATGAATGTGAAGAAATAAAATTATAACCACCTTACACCTCCAAAAACATCACAAATCAACTCCATATACCTCCCAAAGAATAACAAGACAACTATACATACCTCTCATGCATCACAAAGAAAACCTCCACATACCTTCAAAAGCATCATAAAACAACTACATGTACCTCTCAAAGCATCACAAAGCAACTCAATATACTTCCCAAAACATCAATCACACCCACACAAATCTCTTATGCCTCCCCCAAGTCTCTTATGCCTCCCTCAAGTGCCTCTTATGCCTCCCTCAAGTCTCTTATGCCTCCCTTAAGCAATAAAATAAAAATAAATTGTACTTTTCACTCCCCAAAAGAGGTCGGGTCACCCTATGGCCCTCGGCGCATAAAATCCAGATACCTCTAACCCAATTGAAATAATAACTTGTGGTTCAACAACCCGTTAGTTATCTGTAACTCTTTAGGACATAGCCACATACATCGAAGCGGGTCCATAGGTTCCACCACTCCATAGTGAATCCCATGACCCTATTCCAACACATTATGACATTAGAACCGCATAACAATCCATAACAAATTCCAAGAGGTGAAAATCCTAAGCCTTGGGCTAGGCTATACAAATTTTAAACTTGATACACAATTTAAAACTGAGAAAAGCAAATGGCTAATTAGCCATGGTTAGTGCAAAATCTGAATTTTAGTGCAACAACCAAATAAATGCCCAAAATATAAGAACATGTTAGTCAAGAAAATAGTTGTTCCTAGCAAGAAAAGGGAAGTGTTTGATTTACGAATAAAATACATGTATAGGAATAACACATTACGATAACTATGTGGCCTTATACAACCACCAAGGGGGTACTCAACGAGTTGTTGGCACTCGGAAACATCAAGCCTCAGCTTGTAAAATATCATATCAATAATACAACTATCATCATCTCTATCTAAATCATCCCACCACAACTTCAACAAGGCTCAACATAGTCAAAATCACATAGGTTGAATCCATACGATAACCATATCGGGAGAGAGAAAGGAGTACAAGTCACCATCTATTGAGCCTAATGTGTCCATGACACACAATATGTATGACACCCATTGATCAAGTGCCACACATATTGTTGATAATTTTTGCACTCGTACAAAAATGGGCAACTCAAAGCTTCGTTATGATGGATAACATTGGGGAAGTATACATAAGATAAGGGAGGTTCTTTCAGAAAATATTGTTATTGTTGAATTAATTAATGATTACATGAAATCAGCAGCTATATGTGCTGTTACAAAACATAACAGATCACATACTCTACAATTTCATGATTATCTTCAGCAAAAGAACACAAATCCCCAAAGGACAGTTGTGTGCCTTGATGAAGACACTGAATTGTAGAATAGATGAAGTGTTAGGTCTTGGAGCAGAAATAATTCTTTGTATATTATCGATATCATAGTTCGTTATTGGATGTTATAAGTATTATTTAATGTTCTTTCCTTCATGATTAAGACATTCAATTATATTATTGGGTTGTTTAGTTCATCATACAATCTATTTCAGAAAGTAGAAATGCATAAAGAAATACACAACTCAATTTCACAATTCAATGTTTTATTCATAAGGAATTTTAAATGTTCCCACACAACCCATGGGATGTAACTGGAAAGTAAAGTAGAGCTACTAAAATAAGAGGTACGTATGCATGAAAGAGAAAATAAAGGAGTATGAGTTAACCCATAATTTCCTTAGAGGTTTCTCCTACAGTTGATTCATCCTCATCTTTTGCTTTGTTCCCTCTCCATCTTCACTACCGAAATTACTATACTTGAAAAGAATAAAAAAGAAAAATCATCGGTTACAAGCTCAGGGTTAATCCATATTCCTATCATATTTTAATTCATGCACATGATCTCTTAATAATAAGCAATATAGATTACTTGAAGATCAAACTACATACGTGATTTAATCACTCAAAAAGAAGGAGAGAGAAGAAAAGAAAAACCATGCACATAAGAGAGGCCAAAAGTATAACTTTTTTCTAACTTTTTCTCAAGTGTGCGAGTGCAGTTGCTGTAACTAAGAAGAAATAAATCATATCTTATAGACATCACTATAGATTAAGATTACATATTTCAATGACTTCTACCCTATGGCACATGAAGCAGATGGGTCATAAGTACATGCTAGAATGAGGAAAGAATGCAACTCAAAGGTGAAGTAGAAAAGGATTAGATTTTAAAGGCTGAAGTTAACTAAAAGAGAAGATTATAGCTGAAATAGAATGAGAAAGAAATCTGGGAAAATTTTTATAGGGCTTCACCATGTAAAATGGACATTTACAACTTTCCATCATGTTGTTTTTAACTAATACATGCTTTAAAAGTTGTATGTAAATCAAATAAGTGATACTAGAGAAGCTAGAAAAGCATGCCATGATCAAGATAATAGTTATTATGTTTCATTTTCCAACAACAAATAAGCTTCAATAGAAAGGTGATACATTCTATATTCTGAATCAAAAAATAAATCTATTACAGCTGAAAAGGAGATAAAAGAAAGAATTCTAGGAAAATTTTGACAGGCTTTTCCATGTAAAAAGGATATTTTAAATTTTCCAACACACATATCAAAGCTGTAATAAAAAGGAAATGCAATATTTAAATAGAAAAGAAATGGACTGCACTTTCAATCATCAAATTGAAGTACTTTAGAGCATTCATTATAGCTTAAAAGCTAAATAACACGAAGTTTTAAGATAATCCTACAAAGTTCAGCCATTTTAAATTGTAGTTTTCAGAACGAACCAAGTATCAGTGCACATAAATACTACCATTAAAGGAGTACAATATTTAAGAAAAAGAAACAAGATTACAATATTTTAACAAAGAATCTGAATGAAGGCTTATGCCTTCAAATGGTGTTACAAGAATAATAAACCATTTACAACTTCAAGAAGACCAAATAGAAGGCACACAGATCTCATTAAATCAAGAACAGTAAAATTACTAATACTGTAATTTTGAGAGTCAAATGAACAAGCCTATCTTTCCATCAAGAAGATGTCAAATCTCAGAAGATCCAAGTATGTATCTCAATCTTACATGTATGAATAGAAAGTCACTACAGAATGCACAAATAACAATGCACAAAAGAAAATAGTGAAAAAATGTTACAGTAAGTGAAAAGAATGTCATCCTCATCCATGATGAACCAAATCAGTGAGAAGAAGAATGGTTAGAGAAACCTCCAAAAGGAATCAACTTCTGAAAGCTTGGAGTAGTTTTACCACTAACAAAAAGAGCAAAAACTTAGTGGGTATTAATGGTTGAATAGAATGATAATGCAGAACTTAAGATAATACAAAATGGATTTTAACTTTTCAGAAAATATTATTAGCCTCAAGAGAAGAGTTTCAAAGATCAAAACAATGAAGGTCTAGGGTCCCAGAGAATGAAGAACAGGATGAAGAATGCTCCAGGATCATTCTTAGAAGGAACCCAAAGGAGCTCAAAAAAGGAAACAAAGTGCAAGAAAATATTCATGGCTGAGCCATTCAAAGTCATTCAAAAAGTACAAAGAAGATGGAATACAAAACATAATGAAGAATATACAGAGTTTTGTAGGAAATGATCAAGGATTGACTGAAAACAAGCTTCGAATTAGAGACACATGCATATCTAGGGCAAAACCCTCACCAAAATATTCAAAAGAAACATTATAGAAAAATGTGAGATTCAACTCTTAATAAGGTAGCCAAGGTTCCTTTTGCACGTGAAACATACGAGTACCCAAAATACAAATCAAAACTTGTTGTATATATCTTCCCCCAGGAAAATATAGACAAATAGAACAATATGGGAATCAAAGAAACTCAAAACTGACATTTTTTCGTCACCAACCACCTCTAGCGCAGTTAGAGGCACAAATCGAAGATGTCGACATGTAAAAAGTTGTGCCACAGGCGCAGGTTGGGAGCGCGAGATCAAAAGGTGTCAATATGTAAAAAGTTTCACCTTGGGCGCAGTTGGAGGCACAGATCGAAGGTGTGGGCACCACATTTTCAAAGTGCCTATGGGACACTTAAGAGTATATTTACATGAGAATGGATGTGCAGAGGCACATCTTGAGGCGCATGACATTCGAGCATTGACACCCCGAACTCGACAGAAGCAAACCCCAGACCCGGATATTCAAATGGCCATAAATTTTCACAAGGAGCTCGGATTCACGAAAGGTTGGAATTTTTGGATATCTTTAATTGGGTGAGAACAATTTCTTCAAAAATGCAAAATATCTTTCACCATTTTTGGATTTGCTAGGGTTCTCACCTACCGCCATAATGAGATGAATTAAATACAACCGGAGGTGGATGAGGTAGATTTAGAATTCCTCCCTCTTCCCTCTCTCATTCTTCCAATAAATTGTAAGGAGGGGCTTCTTTCTAAAGGTTCGAAATTCTTGTTTTCCCCTCCCTTCTTCTCTTTGTGGAGTGAATTTGTGGAGTTCGAACCTCCCATCTAAAAGCTGTAATGCAACTTTGCCTATTGGCATTTTGTAGTGTATTGTATCAATCTTTGGACCAAATAATGCATGTCTATGGATGATTCTCAACCCTCTCTATGTTCATTTGCATCCTTCTAATCTTTCACTTTGCAAATTTGGTTATCATGCATGATCTTGCATTACATTTTAATGGCTTGTGTTTATTGGCAAGACAAGTGTTCTTCATTCCTCGGTGCATCACCTTTGATAGTATAGGTTTATTTTTATGCATATTCTTACCCTATCTCCTTGAACAGTTAGATTAGGTTTTTGAATAAACCCTCTCGTATTTTTATGTGTGCATCTCGAAGCAGAGGAATAGGAACCAGCCTTCATCCGAGAGAGCTTTCCCGATTCGCAAGGTCCAACACTTGGAAAGGCTCCATGTTATGCAATCATGACCGAGAGTCTCAACCCACAAAGTCAGCAGACATTCGGGGGGTGTTGTGCTTCACGATCAACAGTTTTGGCATTCCGGGGGGGACCAAGAGGTCATTCCATAGATTTGAAGGAATTTTAAAGAAATCTAGACTTAGAAATTGTAAGTTTTACAATTTCATATTTTTTTCACCTTCTAGGCTGAACTCTAAAATTGATTTTCAAGGGCTTAACTTGCTCAAAACAAGTCAAAATTTCACAAGTTGAATGATCGGGGATAATATTAAAAAGGGTATTCTTATATTTTTGAGATTTTGAATTTCAAAATTTCATAGTTTTTAGTATTTTGGGTTTTCCCAGGTGTTGAGCATGTCCCAAGTTCGACACGGTGTATTTCAGATTTTCTAAGTTGCCTTGCATGACCTAAGTTTTTCTTGTACCAATTCAGGGATTAGTAGCTGCTTAACAAGACCCATAACCGATTTGAAGAACTGTATCTTCCGGGTCCTTCAAAGTTTTAAATTATTTTGTAATATTGTCAAGTTTGGTGTGTAACTTAGAGAATCTAGCCTTTTGGGGCTCGTTATCTAACACATCTTGTGACTCTAAAGGGATAGAATTCAGCATTGTAGTTAAAGCAAAATTTTCCCAGGAATATGAGAAGAATTCAAACCAGGTCTGATACTCAAGAAGAAGGTCTATTTGTCTACTTGCAACTATCACCAGGCAGAGGAAGGAGAGGAAGAAGACCACAAAGATCACCATCTCCACCTAACCGGACTTTGTCTACACCTCCACCTAGTAGACCTTTTCTCGCATCAACCAGAGTTCTTAGGCCAATCATAATGGCACATCTACCACCGAATCCCTTTGTCAATTTCACAGGAAGTAGTCCACTCACCCTAAATGCTTAGAATCGATTCGGTTGCAGCGCTAAAGAATATCCCCTATTTCACAGGAGAAAATCATACTACTCCTATTGACCACATCCAGGATATTGCCAATGCATGTGCAATCCATGAAATAAATGAAATGGATGTTGCAGTCAAGTTGTTGGCTTCATCTTTTAAAGGTAAAGCCTTACAGTGGTTTAGGAGCCTAACAACAGGGTCTATTATGAATTGGAACCAACTTTGTTCAGCTCTTTGCAACCAATTCAGGGAGAGGGAAGACAATTTGTCTTTATTGGAACAACTGACGACAATCAAAAGAGCTCCTAATGAACAAATGATGATTTCAACTTCAGATTCCAACAAACATGGGACAGGATTCCAATAGCTGTTAGACCAACCGTTGAAGGCGCATTCCTTTATTTCTTAAAGGCTATAAATTCAGACATAGCCATGATGATCCAATCAATGGGAGGGACAACGCTGCCAGGGGCCTATGACATAGCTATCAGAGTAGAGAACTATTTGATCCAAGTCGAAAAGCTTCCACCAAGGCCACCAATGCCTCTCTATCCAGATATGGGAAATCCTACAACCATTCAAGCACCAGAGTAGAATCCCATTCCAACTCCTAGAAATCAAATGAATAATGAGGAATCATCTTCTTCAAATACTTCAAAGGAATTGTAGGAGGTTATGAAACATTACATGAGAACCTTGGAAATGAGATGGTGACTATCGAAAGACAAAGCAAGCTCAAAGTTCTAGACCGTATCAGCCTCAAGCGCAGTACCAGGCTAGGCCCCCATACTAAAAACATAGATCACCACCTCAGAATGACAATCAAAACCAAAACCAAGGAAAACCTCAAGTTTTCAGGCCATTTCGACCGTATGATCCAAATGCAACAACATCCTAGAGAGCCTTGGTTCCAACAAAAAACAACATGGCACAAGAGTATGACTGGTGTTACCATTACAATCTACCACACAATCAGTCAGCATGTTTCAATGGTGCACTAAATCAAGCCTTGATGGTGAAAACCATTGGTGTGTCTCAAGAACCAAGCCAAGTAGGGAATCAGTAGCCAGAAACACAACAAGAAGCACCTCCCAAAAAACCACGTTCGCAAATTGGCAAACAAAAGAATTTTGTGGAGTTAACCAATAGCCTTTTCAAGGCATGGTTTCAACACACATCAAAGAAGAGAAGCATAGAAGAGGGGCAATCGTCTAATCCTTAGCCCACTCGTACACAACAAGGGGTCAGTAGACCAAATGTAGTTCCAAATGTGCAAAATCAGCCTAAGGTACCTATTGTAGCAACACATGCACCTATTCAAGCTCCGAACAAGTCGCACCAAGTAAAGAGACAACAAAAAGATAGATCATCCCCTTTCAACATCATTGATCAAATGAAGAAGACACATGTGAACATTTCCATGTGGAAATCACTAGCGATCTCAGGGCAATGAGATTTATTGCAAGCTGCAATGGCTAATTGGTCTACCTCAAATGTATCAAACCAGGGACATGAGAAAGTTCTCACTAATGCAGTGCAACCAGGTGGGGGTCAACCAAGCAAGAATTTGAAACCTCCACCATTCTATGTGTCATTGGTTTTGGAAACCACTTGGTACACAATTGCATGATAGATTCAGGGGCAAGTAGTTCAGTGATGCTGAAGCAAATAGCGGATCAACTAGGTCTGAAGTATGATCCAGTGTTGAAAGGAGTAGTACAACTGGATGGAATAGTAGTTCAAATAGTTGGGGTCATAAAAGGGTTAATCCTAACACTACATGCCTATCCTAATGTTACAGTTATGCAAGATGTGTCTGTAATTGACCTTCCGCCACTCTTTGCATTGTGTCTATCAAGAGACTTCACTACAAAAATTGGTGGATATTTATCTGTAGATTGGTCACACATGATTTTTAGGATGAGGTATGGGGCCAAAGCAACAATCAGGTCAGAACCAATTACCAATTTCCATATTGAACCTCATGTGCCAAGTCCTATCAATGCAAATTGCTCAGCCTTTGATCAGGAGGAGTGTTCAAATGATCTAGAAACAGGTACTAAGGTCGAGGGAATTCTGATTTGACTTTGGATGAATGGGAAAACAAGAGTCATGAATTTGACCCATACAAGGAAATTGAAGAATCTGAATTGGGTGTGTATTGTGTACACGAAGAAAATTCACCCATTCCCAACATCATTCAACCTAAACAAAAGGATGACAACAAAGTTTGGAAACTATTTTTGATGGTTCAAGAAGTAGACAAGGTGTTGGAGGTGGTGCAATGTTGATTTCACCACAAGACATCAAATATTTTTCAGCTTTTCATTTCAGTTTTCTGTTCAAACAACATGGCTGAATACGAGGCATTGATTCATGGACTTCATTGGGCCAGGAAAAAGGGCATAAAGAACTTGCAGGTGTTTGGGGATAGCGAGCTAATCGTCAACCAAGTCAGGGGACAACATGCTACAAAGAATGACCTGCTGAAGAACTACAAGAACAGGGTATGGGACCTCATTGAGGATTTTGAAGCTTTCAACATCGTTTCCATACCCAGGAAGAAAAAGAAGCGTAGAAAGGCTCGCAGCAATTAGAGGAACGTTTGATGTGGTTGACAACATCGAAGGAAAGAACACAACCACATATCCATGTGATTGTGAGGCTAGTAGTTCCAGATAATAACACAAGCTGGCAGATGTTTGAGAATGATGAACAGATCATCAATTTTTTGTAAGAAGAGGCTGAATTCTTAGCTAGGAATTAGGAAAGACTAGAGCAGTGAAGTACGGGGATCAAGTAGTGCAGCTGTAGAAAAACAAGCTTCCCAAGGGTTTAGTAACATTAGAGTCTATCTTCAACCCTAACGACCAGATCTGTAAGGAAAAGGCTAACATATAGGTCAAGAGAGAGAGAAGATTGAGCCAATTCTCGGTTGGGAAGGCAAAACACTTCAAATTGGTAAAGTGGCCACTAAGAAGGAGAAATCAGATTTCATACAAGCTTTTCCAAGAATTTCCGAGATGTCTTCACTCTGAGCTATGAATACTTGAGAGGATTCAATCTGAAGTTGGCAAAACATACCATTGAATTGGATGTAGATGCTAAGCCCATCAAGTAGAAGCAGAGACCAGTCAACCCTCACATTGAGCCTATAATGAAGAAAGAGCTAAACAAACTAATAGAGGCAAGCATTATATTCCTGATCAAGCACTCAAGTTGGGTTACAAACTTGGTTCCGGTCAAGAAGAAGAGCAGAGACATCAGGTTGTGTGTGGACTTTCGAGACCTCAACAAGGAATCTCTCAAAGACCATTACCCACTTCCTTCAATGGAACAAATATTGCAAGTGGTATCTAGTTCGGAGAGATTCATCTTCTAGACGGCTACTCAGGGTATAATAAGATAATGGTGAAAGAAGATGATCAGTTCAAGATGACTTTCACCACCAAATGGGGCACCTATGCCTACAAGAAGATGTCATTTGGGCTATTAAATCTGCAGCCACTTTCCAAATGGTAATGGATATGTAATTCAAGGATTGATCAATAAAATAGTTCTAATATATCTTGACAACATCATTGTATTCTCCAAAAATGTAGCAGATCACCTCTTCTTTTGTAAGGCGGGTATTTCAGAGGTGTAGAAGATTTGGGGTATCATTGAATCCCAAAATATGCATATTCTTGGCTCATGAAGGAAAAATTCTAGGCCATATTGTTTCAAAGGAGGGGTTGATGATTGACCCAGAAAGAGTTGAAGCAATTCGAGCATTGCCATTGCCAAGTCACAAGAAGGCTCTTCAAAGCTTCTTACGAAGGATCAATTTTATATCTGCGGGTTTGTTCCAAACTTTGTAGCTCTCGTAAAGCCAATAACGCTGATGTTAAAGAAGAGCATGGCATTTAAGTGGACATCGAAGGTAAGGAAAGTTTTGAGGCAATAAAAGAGGCTATATCTCAAGCTCGACTCTCATCAATCTAGATTTCTGCAAGGACTTCATGCTATATGCCTTCAAAGTGGTGGAGACACAAGAAGGCTCTTCAAAGATTCTTAGGAAGGATCAATTTTGTCCCTAGGTTTGTCCCAAACTTTTTAGCTCTTGTAAATCCAATACCGTTGATGTTAAAGAAGAGCATGGCATTTAAGTGGACATCCGAAGGCCAAGAAAGTTCGAGGCAATAAAAGAGGCTATATCTCAAGCTCCGACTCGCCAATCCGGACTTCGCAAGGACTTCATGCTATATGCCTTTAGTGGTGGAGACACAATTTCTACAATCCTTCGGTGGTTCCAGTTAGGAAGAAGAGAAGAGACATCGAGGTTGTGTGTGGACTTCCGAGACCTCAACAAGGCATCTCTCAAATACCATTACCCACTTCCTTCAATGGAACAAATATTGTAAGTGGTATCTGGTTCAGAGAGATTCTCTCTTCTAGACGGCTACTCAGGGTATAATCAGATAATGGTGAAAGAAGATGACCAGTTCAAGATGACTTTCACCACTAAATGGGGCACCTATGCCTACAAGAAGATGTCATTTGGGATATCAAATGCTGGAGCCACTTTCCAAAGGGAAATGAATATGACATTCAAGGGATTGATCAATAAAATAGTTCTGATATATCTTGATGTCATCACTGTATTCTCCAAAAATGTAGCAGATCACCTCTTTTTTTTCTAAGGCATGTATTTCATAGGTGTAGAAGATTTGGGGTATCATTGAATCCCAAAAAATGCATATTCTTGGCTCACAAAGGAAAAATTCTAGGCCATATTGTTTCAAAGGAGGGGTTGACGATTGACCCAGAAAGAGTTGAAGCAATTCGATTGTTGCCATTGCCAAGTCACAAGAAGGCTCTTCAAAGCTTCTTAGGAAGGATCAATTTTGTCTGCAGGTTTGTTCCAAACTTTGTAGCTCTCATAAAGCCAATAACGTTGATGTTAAATAAGAGCATGGAATTTATGTGGACATCTGAAGGCAAGGAAAGTTTTGAGGCAATAAAATAGGCTATATCTCAAGCTCCAACTCTCGTCAATCAAGATTTCTGCAAGGACTTCATGTTATATGCCTTCGGTGGTGGAGACACAATTTCTACAATCCTGGTACAACAAAATAAAGAGGGATTAGAACAACTAGTTTCTTTCTTCAGTCAAGGCTTGGAGGAATACGAAACTAGGTACTCTTTCATCAAAAAGCATGTCCTTGTAGTGATCAGGAGCTTAAAGAAATTCAAGCACCTAGTCTCAAACAACAAGATCCAATTGTTGGTCTCTCATGCGATAGTCAAGGACTTTATTCTAAACAAGGATCTAAATGAGAAATGTCTTTGGATGGATAGCCCGTGTCATGGAATATGACATCGAGATTAAGGTCAAAAACTATTACGTGGAAAAGGACTATGTGAATAGCTAGCTTTGACTCAAAGCAAGTTGAAGTAGGTGATGAAAAAGAGACTGTCTTGGTACTACTGGGATGGTTAACAACGGGGAAAATGATGATGTGCCCACTCCTTATTGGACTCAGAATATGATACACTTCCTATAGGCAAGCCTATGCCCTCCCTAATTGAGCAAATAAAAAAGGAGATACTTTAGATTACAAGCCATTCCATATGTGTTTATTGATGGTGTTTTGTTCAAGAAATACATCAATGGAGTTCTATTGAGGTGCATTGGGACAGTCAAATTGAGAGTGTATTACAAGATTTTCATGATGGAGATTTTGGAGGACATTTCACCCCATGAGTAACGACTCTCAAGATAATGAAGGCAGGGTATTATTGGCCCATAGTGTTCACTTGAATGCTATATATGGATAAGAAAGTGCATGAAATGTGCACTCTTCACAGAAAAGAAAGACTAAAGAAAGACTTCCATTGCACCCAATTTTGGTTGACCGGAGATTTATGCAATGGGGATTGGACTTCATCGGTGTCATCAATCCAAACTCAAGCCAAGGCCACAAGTGGATTCTCATGACAACATACTATTTCTCCAAGTGAACCGAAGCAATAGCGCTCAAAGAAGCAAATGAGTCTAACATACTAGACTTTTATGAAGGAATAGTAACCAAGTTTGGTTTGCCAACACCACTATCATATCAAACAATGCATTGGCATTCATAGGTTCCAAGATTACAAAATGGGTTGTCAAGAATGGAATCTATTTTAGCACCTCTTCAAATTATTACCCGCATGGTAGTGGACAGGGAGATTCCATGAACAAGAATTTGCTAAGAATCATTAGAAGGACCCTGGATGAAAATCAAAGGACATGGCATACCAATCTAAAATCAACGTTATAGGCTGAAAGAATAACGCTAAAGTGGTCTATAGGTAATTCTCCCTACAATTTGGTCTATGGGAAAGAGGTAGTATTGCCTATATCATTAGAATTGCCAACATTGGAGCTCATGAAGCAGTTGGAGTTTTCTAAGTTCGAACCAATGGAGGCTAGGTATGCAGAGTTGATGGAATTGGAAGAAATAAAAGAACATGCAGTTAAATGATTGAGAAGGATCAGGCCTTATTAAAAAGATGGTTTGATAAGAAGGCAAGAGCAATGACCTTCTAGGAAGGGGACCTAGTTCTGAAATGGGATGAAAATCAGGCAAAAACAAGAAGGCATTCCAAGTTTGATGCCATTTGGAGTGGCCCCTATATGGTCACAGGATGTAAAAGTAGTAATGCCTTCTAATTATCTACATTGGATAGAGAAGAACTCCCAATTCTAGTTAATAGAATCTATCTTAAACATTGCTACTAAAAGGAAAAGGTTTACCCTTGTAAATATTAGCCTAGATTTCAGTTCCTCTAAGTGCAGATGCACATTGTCTTGTTGTAGTTAGGTTTCAATTTCCCTAAGTGCTTCGGCACAGGTTTTTTTTCTCTCAAGATTGAATTTCTATACTTCAAAGCATGCTCTCGAAGAAGGAGTTGCAGATCGGGCTCGAGGATCAGATATCGGAGTTAATTTCAGGTTATTGCTTATGACCCCATACCCAATGGATTGCTAAAAGGCCACCGATCTTCTACCTAGCAAGCAAGTGATCCCGTTGAGTTGCCAAATTGTTGTATATATGTCCACCCGAGTAAATATAGACAAACAGAAGAATATGGGAATCAAAGAAACTTAAAACCCGACATTTTTTTCATCACCAACTCGACGGCATAGGTTGGAGGCACAAATCAGAAGATTTTGACATGTAAAAAGTTGTGCCCTGGCATAGGTTGGAGGCGTAGATCAGAAGGTGTCGACATGTAAAAAGTTCCGCCCTGGCGTAGGTTGGAGGCGTAGATCAGAAGGTGTGGACACCACATTTTCAGCACCTATGACACACTTAAGAGTATGTTGACATGAGTATGGATGTGATGAGGCACATCTTCAGGAGGCACAACATTTTGAGCGTTGATACCCCAAACCTGACAGAAGCAAACCCTGACCCAGATATTCAAATGGCCATAAATTTTCACAAAGAGCTCGGATTCACGCAAGGTTGGAATTTTTGGTAAGATTACATGGATTCTTTAATTGGGTGAGAACAATTTCTTCAAAAATGTAAAATACAGTTTGCCATTTTTTGGGTTTGCTAGGGTTCTCCCCTACCACCATAATGAGATGAATTTAATACAACCTGGAGGTGGTTGACGTAGATTTGGAATTCCTCCCTCTTCCGTCTCTCATTCTTCCTATAAATTTTAAGGAGGGGCTTCCTTCTAAAGGTTGAACATTCTTGTTTTTCCCCTCCCTTCTTCTCTTTGGTAGGTGAATTTGTGGAGTTCGAACCTCCCATCTAAAACTGTAATGCAACTTTTCCTCTTAGCATTTTGTAGTGTATTGTATCAATCTTTGGAGAAAATAATACATGTCTGTGGATGATTCTTAACCCTCGTATGTTCATTTACATTCTCCTAATATTTCACCGCAAATTTGGTTATCTCGTGCATGATCTTGCATTGCATTTTGATGGTTTGTGTTTATTGGAAAGAAAAGTGTTCTTCATTCCTCGGTGCATCACCTTTGATAGTTTAGGTTTATTTTTATGCATCTTCTTACCCTGTCTCCTTGGAAAGTTAGATTAGGTTTTTCAATAAACCCTCTACATTTTTATGTGAGCATCCGAGCAGAGGAATAGGAACCGGCCTTCATCAGGAGAGCTTTCCCGATTCGCAAGGTCTCACACTTGGAAAGGATCCATGTTAAGCAATCGCGCTAAGATTCTCAACCCATCGAGTTGCAAACATTCAAAGGTATTGTGATTCGTGACCAACAGAACCCAAATATCAAGAAAATACAGAAACCCTATTAAGCATCAAATTATGGCGACTACGATTAGGTACAATACACAGTGAATAAACCAGAAACCAAGGATGGCAGTTTACAATAATAGATTTGAATCTCAATATCTCGAACCCGAATAATAAAATCAGATAATAGAGGTGAGAAAAGTTTACACTTCGATGATTTCCATTTATCACCATTCAACAGAGAAAACAATACAGAAGTTCAAACTTTGAATCTTAAACGCATACACATCCAAAGCTAAAGAGAGTTTCAAACTTTTCTTTCCAAAATTCGTTATTCCATTTGGTCAATGCATGGTGTTGTGTCCCACTTTTTGTCCCAAAAATGCGAGTGGGGAAGGTCATGGGGTGGTATGCAAGGAGGGTTCCGTGAATCCCCATTCGCATGAATAGGGTTCGGGCGAAGTGACACGTAGGCCATTATCTTGCACATGTGACATTTAATGGGGTTCACTCGAAATGGGGGTTCATTGCAAAACACCCCTGTTTATATATTAGAGTCGTGCAGAGGAATTCATTTTCCTCCGCCCGCCTCCTTTACGTGAAGATTACTCAGAATAGATCCCACCAGAGAGCCCACCAATGACACCCGCGTAGAAAAGACTAGACTAGAGCCCACCAACAAGCCCACCAATGATGCCCAACAAATGACGCCAACAAACAAGCCCACCGATTTGAGCACCAATGAAAGACCACTAATGACGAGGAACTAGGTATGGAACCCATTGCCATTTCGATACTAGGGTGTTGTATTGGTGATGTATTTGGGTGAAAAAAAATTGAAACCCATTTTTTAGCAAAATCGTAGCCATTTCGATACCATTTTTTGCAAAACCCTAGCTCATTTTTTTTTGTAAAACCCCATTTAAAATCTCTTGTATCATGACCAAGGCTTCACAAATTTTGGTGTTCAGTTTCCAATAGTAGAAGAATAATGGTGCTATGAAAACTATAATTTCTGGTGTAATGATATATTAAATTTAAAACTATGAAAACTATGAAAACCCTAGCTCATTTTTTTTTAAAACCCCATTTAAAATATCTTGTATCATGACCAGGCTTCACAAATTTCGGTGTTCAGTTTCCAATAGTAGAAGAATAATGGTGAAAACTATAATTTCTGGTGTAATGATATATTAAATTTAAAATATACAGGTTCTCTGAAGACTATAATTTTTTGTGTAATGATATATTAAATTTAAAATATACCTTCTTAGACTAATGGTGCTCTTAAGACTGTAATTTCTGGTGTAATGATATATTAAATTTAAAATATACCTTCTTAGAATAATGGTGCTCTGAAGACTGTAATTTTGGTGTAATGATATATTAAATTTAAAATATACTTTCTCTGAAGACTGTAATTTCTGGTGTAATGTTTTATTAAATTTAAAATATACCTTCTGTAGAATAATGGTGCTCTGAAGACTGTAATTTCTGGTGTAATGATATATTAAATTTAAAATATACCTTCTGTAGAATAATGGTGCTCTCAAGACTGTAATTTTTGCTCTAATGATATATTAAATTTAAAATATACCTTCTGTAGAATAATGGTGCTCTGAAGACTGTAATTTCTGCTCTAATGATATATTAAATTTAAAATATACCTTCTGTAGAATAATGGTGCTCTGAAGACTGTAATTTCTGCTCTAATGATATATTAAATTTAAAATATACCTTCTGTAGAATAATGGTGTTGTTTGAGTTATTAAGATGATTATTAATGGTAAAAAAGAGGGATATTTTGAATTTCACATTTGTTAATGGGGAAGAAGGTTATGAATGTTACGTTTGTTAGTGGGAGAGAAATGTTATGAAGGTTATGAATGTTACATTTGTTAGTGGAAGGAGAGATTTGTTAATAAGGGAAGAAGCCTTGTTTCTCTCATTTGTTAGTTAGGAGAGGAATTCTTTAAACTTCTTACTAACATTTGTTAATAAGGTGAAGAGCATTTTACACTTATGCCTCATCATTGTGAAATTCATATCATTTCATTTCATTGATAAATGTAAAGCCCAAAATATCTCTCTTCCTTTTTGAGTATTCCTTCCTAAGAAATTAGTATGTGCAATATCAAATCTCCTTACTTGTTTTGAGTATGCTTCTAGCCTATATAATGCTCCAAACCAACCAAACACTCAAGTCAATCTAAAAATTTCTCATTGTCATTTCAATACTAATCGCTTAATCCTTCACGCCATCTCTAAGTTGTAATCCAATAAAGCTCATGATATGGAGAACCTCAAAGCTCTATTTTTTAAACATAGTGCATACATGTTTAACTACACGGTGATTTGTGGCTTTCCACCTTCTTGGACCTCCTATATCATACATCCCATCTACAAGAGTAAAGACATGAATGATACTAATTACCACAATATCATCATTGGACACACCTTGGCCAAGATCTTTGCCACAAGTCTGGACATTAATATCGCCACATGGACATAGACTAAGAGGTTGAGAGCCAAAGGGAAAGCAGGTTTTAAGGGACCACCATACTAGTGATTGTATCTTCACTTTGGCCGCTATCATTGAGGAAGCTAAAGAAATAATTGTGAATTATATTGTTGTTTTGTAGACTTCTACAAGGTATTTAATACAGTTCCTCATAGCTTGTTAGTTAAAAGGCTTAAGGCTTGGGATCTTCCACCCTTGATAGTTTCACTTGTGATGATACCTTATGAGACCGTTGTTGATAAGGTACAAATGAGAAATGGTGATATAAAGGATGTCATATATATTAAACAAGGATGCCCACTCTCTTTGACACTTTTTGGCCCTTACATTAATGAGCTAGTAGAAATAAATACATTAGATACAACAAATGGTTGCTTATTCTTTGGAGCCTCTAACACAATTCTTCAATTTGCAGATGACATAATTTTGGTGTCTCATTCTATAAGACGTCTTTAGAAACAACTTGATATTATATAACCTCCTTTTGTGATACTCATGGGTTTCAAATTTCTTTAGGTAAAAAGTGTCATGACTTTCAACATCTCTATCAATAAAATGAGGTGATTCTTATTTACAAAGGGGATAGGGTTGAGTTAGTCTCTTCATTTGTATATTTTGGGGTTCTCTTCTCTAGAACATGTGTTAGCTCGATTCCATGTATAGATTCAAGATTGAAAAAGGGATTTGCAACTCTCACCATACTTAAAAATGATGTTTTCAAGACATTCAGATGAAGACCTGCTTCTTTTAATTATTGGTCACACTTGCCCTCTTGTATGGCTTTAAGACTTAGGGATTATACCTTCAAGTTGAGACTGAAAAAATAGAGAGTGATGATCATAATGTTGTCCAGACATATTCATGCCAAGAGATCAAGCCCTCATGCCATCATCCTTATAGAATTTGGCACAACACCGCTCATTGCTTCATTGATATTTCACGCAACAGTTATGATTCAAAGACTAAGGCATTTGGGTAACTCCTAGAGTGGTTGCCTTAGGTATCAATAACCCACTTTCAAAACATCTATGGAGTAGACACAACATACATGGGTTGATTCGTGTTGGTACGTGAGAACATCCTCATTGCTTTGCCTTATTGGTCTTGATATTTAAAGGCTACCCCCTAGGCATAACTTTCACGTGGATGCTCCTCATTAAGAGAGATAAATAATGGAATTCATACTGATATGTATAGAGTATATCTCAAGTCCACATGGACTAAACCTAAAGAGATGCTTGCCTCAAAACTTCAATACTATTCATATTTGTATCTTCATTTCAGTGATGGGTTCATCCAATCCATGGTACACCAAATTACATGTACCTTTTAGTTTGAGAGTTCCCCTTTCTCAACTCATAGTTTGTTCCCATCAAGTTTTATCAAATTCCACCAACTAGAAAATTTCTTATTGTTTGCCCTAGATCTGGGCTGAGAACAAACAATTTGTCATAAAAACCACATCATGCACCAAAATTTATTAGGAAAGTATCCTAATTAGGTGCACCAAAATATTGTAATTTTTATCTTTCTTCCATTTGTAACATTCTCATTAGTTTGATTTCATGATATATGTGCATCCAATTATTCAAATCCACATCATAATCCCCACTAATGGACGAAGGTATCTCTAATGGAATATGGATATCCTCATTGGGATGGGTGTAATCCTTGTATGTATGTGTAAACTTATAAAACTATCATTTTTATGGCTTGGTAGGGAATCTATTCCATATTTTAAATATTTGTCTAAGAATGGTTTATTTGATTGTGTATTACGAGGAATCTTCCAAGTATTACACAAAGGTTACTCAATTATATCTACATGGTTCCTAATGCTTATTCCTTGGAATTTTTGATATGGTGATGGATTACAAATTTATATCTTCACTAGGTACCATATTGACCATTGTGACATTACGTAATTACTTATCCTTACACATTATCTCCAATGTGGGATAGTCTTATGTGTGAAGTTGTGTAGGAACTCTATGATATGTGCAATATGTTTCTTGCATTTGATTAGATGGGAAAAATTGTAAAATGTGATTTGTCTTTAAATAAAGGTATAGAACCACCACATTTGGGGTCGAGGCTCTATTATTATTTACTAGTAACCACCTTGGTATCCCCATGTTACACATTACACTTGACATCTATGGAGTGTTCTAGCCCTAATTATAATTATGGTATCCCTTGTATGGTCCTTAAGGTTGAGTAATGTTACAATGTGGTTGATTGTATGAAATTTTAGTGCCCAACCTATAATTTTTTGTAAATAAGGTGGATCCCATATTAGAATTTTATATGGATATGGTGGAGTCCATTGTACATTGTATTGAGGAGATGAATGATCGTAAATTGTTACATGATCCATTTATAATTCCGACGTAGAGGTTTGGAAATTTAGGGTCAATTATGATTGCCAATTATGCTTGTACCCTAAATTATGTTTTTGGATTTAGGGTCAATTCTAACTGACTTATATAAGATATATGTAATTTCTTATTTTCTAAATTATTTGCATTGAAGCTTTAAAATCATATTTCTATTTTCATTAAAATTGGAGAATATCTTAGGAGAATTTTTTCATTAAAAGTACTATTAATTGAATTTTACTTTCATTTTTTTACAGTCATGGCTTCTTCCGGTCCTAATTTGTTTGAGAGGACTGATTTAGAGATTGCAAAATTGCAATCTATTCTCCAGAATCCAACTACAGTTGGGCAAGTATAAAGCCCATTGTGAAAAAATATTGGTTGATCTTCGTAGAATAGAGACAAGTTTGAAAACATATAACCCTTTTGATTATGAGTCAATAAAAAAATTTATGGATTCATTAAAATCAAGTGTATCGGGAGATGTGGGATATAATGAGATTACATTACGACTTTCCGATAAGGAAGTCGTTAAGAGGTCTTGTTGGAGTTTTTATGCAGAAAAATGGAAAATAAGGGCATATTATGTAAACAAATGTTCATGTCCCCTATGTGCCCCTTTGATTTATCCTAGATTTGTGGCCTCTCAAGGCCAATTTCTAAATAATGACCAATTACCGTTATACTTCATAATGATGCTACATGCTGAGGTTCACTTAAACCTAAAGGTGAACTATTTAGACATCCCTAGTTATTTGGGGTAGGGGCGTGGCCGAATTAGCCACATGGAGGCATATAGAAAGGAGGGAGCTCTATGCAGTTGTTTGACATGTGCGAAGCTTGTACCAAGGCCACAACCATTCTTATCAGGCTTTTAGGATGTCGCAACACCTATCGTTATGACTACACATGAGGTTGTTATCGAGGGTCTTGCTGGAATTTCTCGCGAGACCCAATTGATATCTTCTGACCATGTGGGTCAGTACCTTCAGAGATGCGATACTAGTAGTGGAGGTGCTAGTAGTAGCAGTGATGCATGCAACGAGGTATATGCTCATGCATCTTTGATTTCCCTAGATGACTTTGAGCTAGTTACAGATCCCGCTCAGCACGTTGGCTAGGACGCATCATGGCTACTGACTTGTTGCGTGCATATGAGGTGATTTCACAACATTGCAGCATTCCACTATCGGGGGTTTTAGATTTTATAGAGTAGAGTGGGAGTGTATCTTCTAGTCAGGGTACTACTACTGCTACTACTACAGATAGACTTCTTGTTGTTGGGATCGTCACACCTGATGTTCAACACATTTCTGTTCCAGTGTGAAAATTAAACACCCAATATTTAATTAAAATTTATTTTATTTCATCATTACTTTACAATTTATTAATATTAAAATTAAACATGTACTTTTGTGTTTAGGCTTCTACTGCTCCAAGTGTGTGGAGCTTCACAGCCCACACCATCTACCCGTGTGACATACACACAGCTCTTGACAGAGCACAACATGGATCTTGATGTTCGGGCCTGAGTCAGCTTGGCTCACTTGGTGACATATTTTTGGTGTTGAGGTCATGGGTGGCAATCCCATAGATTTGGAGACGCGTTCCGCAGAGGTATAGAAGCCTGTGTTTTAATAGAATTAATATTTAATCTAAATTGAAATGTTAGAAATTAATGAACTTTATTCAAAAACTTATTTATCAACTTCTTACATTTTATTTATTTTGTTTCACAGGGATCTACGGGATAGAGATCTACACATAGTGTAGATACTCCCAACATCCGCCCAGGGACAGATATTGAGGTAATCAATTGTACATATATGTTATATGATGTATTGAATTAATCAAGAAATTGTTGTAGAATTTTACTTATATATTTTAATATATGGTACATGCTATATATAGTTTATGACGTGTATATTCCTTTTTTAACATGCAGGGTGCAACAGAGCGTAGTGAGGGGTCTAGCACTTGCCCTAGTGCACGGAGGAGACTTCAGTGATATTTTATAGATTTTAGACATTTTAGACATGTATATACTCATTAGACATAATTTTTGATATTTTAGACATACTTTTAGAGATTTTAGACATACTTTTTGACATTTTAGACATACTTTTAGAGATTTTAGACATGTATATACTCATTAGACATGATTTTTGATATTTTAGTAATACTTTATGTTACATGATTTTTGATATTAAACTCGGGAAATATAAACTCATGTGTTGTTACAAGTGTGCGAAATGATGGAAAATGAAGTAAATGTAATGCAATACATTTCCATGATTTATACTATTTTAATGTAATTGTAAATTTGACTTTATTTGGAGATTTGTACTATTAAAACACCTAACGTAAAATGCCTCAATGTAAACCAAAGTCTTTGGAGATATAACTCGTGTCATCCTACCTCATAAAGAGTAATAAGTCTTCATCTGCATTTGAAATATGTTCACTCGCATTTCTACCACCATTTGTAATATTATTAACCTTGAGTCATAATATCTTTCAATACAAGTAATAAATGTATTTTGCATCTTTTATTATTAATTATATGTATGTGTTTTGAATGTTTAGTTTACACATTAATTTATATCATAACTCTTTATTACTTTTAATTTCAATCATATTATTTTTTTGAGATTGTGTGCGATGAAATTATGAAGCATGTATCTCAAAAGAAAAGGATTACGTGCATCATGGGTTAAATATGAAACAAAATTGTTGATGTCTAATATTGTAAGATTTCACCTTGAAAACGTGCATAAAACATATATGTAATATGAAATTTTCCATATGTGGATTTATGATATAATTTATATAAGCATAAGTGTAAGATGTCTTTTATGGGTTAAATATAGGCAATGAAAGTGCATGAATAAGATGCCCCATATGAACGAAGTATAATCAAAGAAATCCCAAAAAGATAATATGCTCCAAGTAAGAAAATGTAGTCAAAATAATCATTGGAATAAGCTATCCCATATGGTCAAGATATGAGAAATATTTAAATCATGAGGGCACTATATTTAAATGATATACCATTGAAAATAATATATCCTTGTGTGGGAAAGATGCAAACGATGTGGATCATCAAAAAATATATGATCAATGTAAAGTAAAATTATGGGTCCTTGTCCCCAATAGATGTATGATGTGAATCATGATAACATAGGTAAGTATGAAAATAGAATTATGAACGATGTGGATCGTGGCACCATAAAACATGGTAAACATTTAATGAAAATAAGTATGGTAGAAACCATGTCAAGCATATAATCAAGCACAAAGAAAACATCTGAGAGATGTTCAACATGGAGTAGGCACATTCACCAGTAAATACATGCCATTATAGACACGTAAACCTAGTCTTTAACACTTGGCAACATTAGATTTGACACTCTTTAGCACATTTGGATGATTGACATATATTTGGCTCTTTATCACACTTTCATTCTTTCTAATTTACCATACATCATCTTAGTCACCTTTATCTCCAAGTTATACCTACTCAAGATTAGTTGAATATATACAAGAATGTATTATAAAACCTACACATACATTCTCCATCTCACAAACCCATACTTGTAGTCTCCAAATGGTATCATCTACCTTGGATCTGTTATTGTCAAATTTTATTGTCCTCCTCTACCATCATTTTCCTCACAGGGGAAATAGTTGCCTTTTAAACACATGCACTTTCATTAGGTCAACCTAGGCTTAATTCATGGGTTAAAAATTGCAAGAAATTCTACTTAAGATATATATTATGTGCAAAGATGATATATGAATCATAATTGATATAAAGATCTTATAAACATGTAATGATTATATTTGGATAAATACAAGCTCTAGATCTTTTATTAATACAAAGTCATGTAGTTCTTTATTGTCTATATCAAAATTTAATTGTCTATCATTTTTCTCACATGAAATTTTAAATGATTCAAGTTAGATTTATTGACACTAAGAGATCTTGTTTCAAATTGTTATAAAAGATGTTGGAAAAGAGAAACTAAAACGAGGAAAAAATAATACTAAGTTTTTAAAACTCATTTGTTATATATAGATATAAATGGAAATAATATTATTGGAGATACTAGGGAACAAAATTACATCATTAATGAACCCATCCTTAATATCATAGCAAGAAAGTTGTCAAATATGTATGCCAAATGACAAATAAAATAGATAAAATATTTTAAATTCCTGGAAGACATGAATATATAATATTCCATGTCCTTCTATATAATACCAAGTGGCTCTGCTCATTGTTCAATGACCTGTAAATTTTTTTCATGGTCTTCTACATCTAGTCTCCATTTTTTGTGTTGACTAGTTTTAGTCTTCACCTGCTGCAATTGTAACCCTGTAGCAATTATGTGATGGGTGTAATGATACACCTTTTTTCTGGTTTGTAATCAACAAAGTGAATCCCACTTTGGAGGGCTTTCACTTGTTGTAAGTATGTTCCCTACACTACAACCGAGCCAAGTATAAAATGTTGTCTCTTCACTTGTTATTTCACATGTTAGCTTTGTTCTCTCTTCTATGCAATGCAACAAGTAGTACTCCACTTTCTCAACATTGTCTTCTTTAGCAATGACTGCAAATACATCACCTACAAAAAAATGCAAATAAACATTCAATGATCCATGTATAGTATAAATATATATTTAATTATCAAATTATACAATCCTTTTAAATAAAACATACCTTGTTTAACCAGTCCAGATATGTGGTCATAATCAGTTGAAATTAATGGCACATCTTCAAAACTATCATCATGATCTGATCCATATGTGTCATCCACAACTAAAGGAACTTGCTTCCACTCACCTACATACCCATGTTTTTGACTATTGCACTCTGAATATGATTTGTTCATGCATTCATAACAAAAACAAGAATAATCTCTTGTACAGATTGTCCAATTATTACTATCCATAGTCATCAAAGAGTGCAAAGACCTAGAATTGGGAATCCTTTCACATCCATACTTTTCCTTCGATCAATACCTTCATTTAATCATGCTCAAAAGATCAATAAAGTTTAAAACAAACATCAAAATTTAGAATAAAAAAATTTAAAGTTAGTAACTTGTAGTTCACTTAATAAATCACATCAAGATCTACATATCTATGTTTTAAATGTGCATGTACTTGTTATCTCCCAAAACACTATGTGTGGGGTTGAAGCCTGTGGGGTTGAAGTGTGTGATGTTGAAGCCTGTGAGGTTGAAACTTGGACTGTAAAATGTTTCTTACACCATTCAACAACGGTGTGGGCATCAATCAATCGATATCCCTCATAATCAAAGATTTTTTTCTTTAGAGCACGTTTGATGCATACACCACACCATCGTGTTCTCCCTTCCCATGACCACTCTAAAAAAACTCCATAAATGAGGAATTTTGTGATGATGATGATAATGACTGAGTGCAAAGAAAGGGCGAGAGGATTTGAATTGTGATGCAAAACCCATCGACCAAACAAAATGTTGATCTATTTGTATTCCTCGTTGATGAAGATATTGAAAGAACAAACCAAAACAATGTTGCACAAAGTGGGTGTCATGTTCCTTGTCATCACTTATATAGAAGTGATACTCCTTCTTGATCATTCGCTTCACATATGTACTTTCAACCCCATCCAAATCCAATTGTGCATGCCTATAAAATACTTGAACCATGATAGTAACCTAGTTAGTATGATAATACTGTGTTTGAATTTCTTTTGATGAGAAAATGAGTAATTCTTAGCAAAATCAACCATGAACAATATGGAACCAATAGGGAATGTGTCTCTATTAGTCTTGAATTGTGTAGCCTACCACTTTGAATAGTGAGAATGTTTGATGTACGGACTAATTAAACTTTAGAAACTTTGCATGAATGTAGCAATGGGGATTTCCTCTTCTACCAAATCAACTTGGTTACATCTTTTCCAAGCCTTGTTGAATATTTTATGTATTTGAACCTACAAAATCAATTCATAACATGGAAAAATTGTCATGTATTCATTTGCAGTAAACATAAAAATCAAAATAAAATCTAACATCCAAATTTAAAAACATAAATTTATATATATCACCTATATTATATATAATAACTCTTTACAAGCAACCATTTTAACTGTGTCCAAATCTTCATTTGTTTTTGAAAATAATTTCAAGTCCCCACACTTGTCACAGACACCTTTGATGCAAGTCATATGATCATCGACATGATCATCGGATATCGTGCAAAGAATTGAAGTTATGAATTCAATGACACGTGTAGGTGGGGCATTTTCTTCCCATAACTTTCTATACACCTGAAAAAAACATAGATTTTGAAATACATTAATTTTAAATCACATCTCAAAAAATGATATTTAAACAAATTTCAAATATATAGATATAAATGAAAGCACACCTATATATATATATATATATATATATATATATATATCATATCTATAAATTTTTTTGTACTGATAGTGATAATCAAACTCAATGTGATAGTGATAACAACATGTGTCAAGGACTTTATCAGCTCGCACATACCAAGGCTTCAAATTTTCAAACATTCGTTGTCCAATCTTAACATCTAGATTTTATTTTGTAAACTTTATGTACATCTCATGTTGAGTTATTTCAAGCCAATGTTTTATATGTTCATCATAGTTATTGTGAGTTATCCTGTGTTTTAAAACATCCCTCACATTTGAGAGAAGGACGAGTCCTCTCAGTCCAAAAATCAGAAACTATCTTCACAATATTATCCTCTATTTTATCAAAACGTGGATTTCTACACATTAGTGCCCAATTTCCTTCCATAGTAGAGTCATCCAATGTCTTCCTCCTCTTTGCATACCTATTGACTATCTTTCTAGATAAACCCAATGCCTTGGCAATGGTGGTAACATGATGATTCTTTGTTGTATCTTCACTTACAACTGAAGTTAATATTTCTCTACGAGAAATACTCTTATTAACAGACCTAGTTTTTGTACCCAAAGAACTTATTCCTTTAAAAACATTCCCAACAAATTCTTCTTCTACACGTTTTGAATTTTTCCATCCAAAATCAACACCCAACAATTCTAATGTTTCCCTCATATCAACATGATTCAAGAATGTAACCAACAAATGTGCTCTAGCAACTGTAGTCAAATTAACAAATTCACCATATATTATCTCTACACTTTTTGTTGTTTTCTTTCGTGATAGTGGTTCTTGTTGGGAAAATTATTTTAATTTTTGTAAATCCATCTTCACCAAGTGTTTCACATTTTTCTTGGGAAGTAATTCCATAATTTTGTTATCACTTCAACATAATGTTGCACATCATGATCTGTGTCCATAAACATACACATGGGATCCTATCAAAACCCTTGCCTTTACCCAATCTAAAAAACATATTATCATATTTAAACCTTAGAACTAAAAAAATTATACGATCTATCAAGGGTTTCTATACATATGTACCAATTTTTGTAGCCTTGTCTTTCACTTTTTCTCTCTCTCTCTCTCTCTCTCTCTCTCTCTCTCTTTGTGCCTTCCTACGAACAGATCTTCTAGCATTCTTCTCTGCATTCTCTTCCTCGGTATATTTTCATTTCTCATTCTTTGCATTTCCCATGATTCATCCACTTCAATAATTTTCACCTGCACACATAAATCATGATAGATCTGAATGTCTAAGAGTAAACTCGATACAAAACTATATGTGCATGCAACTCTATTTATATACAAATCTCAATAGAAATTAGGTTATTTTTAATTTTAGTTTTTTATAACTTTAAAACAACTTTTCTAATTTTAATAGAATTTATATTTAATATGTAAAACAACTTTTCTAATTTAATATTACATATTTTTGGTTAAAAACAATAAAAAAACAAACTTAGTTTAAAACAAAAAATATGTAAAAAACTAAATTTAAAACATTAAAAATGAACAATATTAAATAAGTAACTTGTAAAACATTAAATTTAGAAGGGGAGACACAATTGCAAAACATTAAATTTAGAAGGAGACATTTTGGTGGTGCTTTTGTGGCGCGGGAGGGTTCACGCGAATGGGGTTCACGAACCATGTTCACCCAAACATGCTTCACATGAACCCCGTTCGCGCACGAAACCCTCGAGTGGCACCGACGTGGCGCCTGGGTGGCACATTTTGGCTCTCAAATCCTTTTGGGGGATAATTGTGAGCCAAAATCTGCCACTCAGGTGCCACGTAATTAGGGTAAACGAACTAGTTAAATTACAAAATTTTGACACAAAATTTAGATTTTTATTAGCTTTCTAAAAATGTAATTTTCATTTTTAAAAATATGTTTTGTTATTTATTTTTTAATTTTTACTAACATATGGTATTTTAGGACAATCAATAGTACACAATCAACCAAATTTGAAAAATAGTAGAATATATAAAAAAATTTGAAAAAAATAAAATTACTATTTATTGAAGTCTTCTTCGTACCTGTGAAAAAAACCTCAATTTCAATATAAATCTTAAATTTTATTGGCATAGACATATGTACACTATTTATTTGAAAATATTTTTACTAAATAATTAATTAAAAAAAATATAAGTAAAAAAATATGAAAATTTGATAGAATCTCAAAATTCAAATCTTAAAAATACATCTAAAATTTCATGGTCAAAAAATAAATTTTCATATAAATAAACCACCCGAGGACAGTCATTACTCTTTTATAACATAAGAAACAACGTATGAAAAAAATTAAGAAAAAGACCATATTTTTTACCAATTTTATTTTTTAAAAATATACATGTATTCTAAACTCTAAACACAACATTTCGTTAGTTTGTGGAATTTCATGAATGTGTACGGTTTTGTGGCTATTACCTTTAGAAAATCAATGAATTGAAAATTCATGTTTATAAAGGTGGAAGTCCCAGGGCTTCACTCACAAGCTGAAAATCCAAAATGAAGTGATCATTAAGGTCAAGTGATCTTTACCACGCAAACTCGAGAGATGAGTTAAATGAAACTCAACCACAGTCAAATAATCAAAGGTAGAGAAGGAAAAGTACCAAGATCAATGCGAGGATCGATCCCCAAGTTTGAAGAAAACCATCATGGTTAGATGTCATTACTATGCTAAACTCTAGGTTAGAAACTCTAACCACGAGTCAAAGCTTGAAAACCTACGATTCAATGGATCAGAGATCAACGATTGGAAATAAATCAATAGAGTTCAACACAAATCACCATGGTCACATTAACAACTAGCACATTAAAATTCCAAATTAGAAACCTTAATCATGGATTAAGGATCAATGGCTACAAATCGAAAGGATACCGATTAACAATTAAAAATCAATCACCAAATATCAAAGAAAACTCAACCTAAGTTAACCATGTAACCAACAAAGTATGTGGAGGGGTGAGTCATTGTAACAATAGGGCTAGCCATATTATTTTAAAATTATTGCATTTGACATATCAAAAAGGGGATCTCACTATAGTCTGAGCACCGAATATTCTAAAAGTGTCGACCATCATGTTCAACAATGATCACCCAAAAGGGTAAGGGTTATAAAACTATAATCACCAAGTGTTATCCAAACTTCAAAAGCCGACAAGAATTTACATAGTCATGTTTAAATAAAAGGTGGTCGAGTATGACATGATGGATTTTTAAAAAAGTGCCCCTTGTCTTATTTCAAAACATATTAATGTGCTAAGTCCACAAGGGTGGCCAAACCAAGTGAAGACTAGTGGTCAAGCTGCAAAGGTGGTCCCCACGGTGAGGTGACTAATTTTGTTATGTTTTGGAGACCAAAATTAATCATTTTCTTGCACAGATTATTTTTTCATGGCTTCACAAAAGGAAAAAATAGACAAGAACAAAAATTTGCATGCACAAGGAAGGAAACTTGCTCATCAAGCAAGATTTATTATTAGTAAATTATTCACCCATTCTTTTCTTAAAAATAGAACAGTCAACTGTAGTTTGACTTTGATGTAATAAAAGTCTATTAATGCCTCTTTGTATTAGTTTGATTTATTTTATATCTTTATTTATTAGTAAATAAATGATAAAAATAGGATGCATGGTCTAGTACATCCTGAGACTATTGTTAGGAATGGTGGGTGAATCAATTTTGCTATATATTGTGTGCCTTAGCAAACCACAAAAGGAGTAATTTTTAGATACATGAGTGTTGAAGAAAGTTTCTACTAGTTTTACCCTTTGAATATGAAGTATTTTATGCCTTTTCAATTAATCTTGTGAATGTTGAATTCCCCGCTTAATCATCTTACCTAGTTGCAAATTAAGTAATTTCTACTTGATATTAATGTGTATGTGTAACTTAACACTATTGTTGTGATTTTATCCCTTAATACATCAATGTGTTTACCCTTAATCATCTTCAAAAACTTTTGGCGGTGCATGAAATTCATTCCATATCAATTATGCATGTACTCAGTCAAAGACCTCATATGAGTTTGGTGTATCATCTCATTTTCAATTTCATTTATAGTCATCTTTTACCCTTAAACCCCAGAATATTAGTTTAGGATACATCAATAAGGAACCAACGATAATCTGGAGACTCACCTCAAAATAGGTATATGCATAGACACGAGGTTTTCCATTTTATCTACGAAAGAGAAAATTTAAATTTGGAAACTTAGAACACCTCTAGTCATCTCTATACTGGGTGCACTTTCTAGAGATAACAATTTTTGGCACGCCTTGAGTGGGACCATGAATCAGATTTACATGTAAGTGATAGATATTCATAGGATACCTACGACATATTTACAGCAGATAAAAGTTACTTTCAGTGACAACAAGCTGCAACAATCTATTCTAAATATTTAAGGATCTATTTGGCGACTCTGTAAATCTATTTTTAGACCAATATTGCACCATGTTCCATGCCTAAAGTGACTACAAGATCATCGGTAAGAGGAATGCCTTCGAGTTTATTTCTTTACCTTTGAATTTGTAAGAAAGAGAAGAGTTGGTAATACTTTACCTTATAATAGGCATGGTTTTGATAACCCTCCTTATATTCCTTCACCACCTAATAATTTTGTGACCTTTACTAATGGCATCCCCTTAGTAATTCCAGTTTATCATGACATCGCTAATGCTGCCATGAAACATTTGTTGTCATTTACATGTGAAAATCGGGTTACACTCTACAGAGCACATCAAAGATGTTGGAGAAATATTTGCAATCCATAATATTACTCATGAAGATATGGCTTTAAGACTTTTAGTTACATCCCTTAAAGAACAAGCCTTGCAATGGTATAAAAATCTAGAGATTGGATGCATAAGAACTTGGGATGATTTAGGTGGTAAATTGCTAAAACAATTTCAAGATAATTCGGATCATTTATCTCTCATAGAAAAATTGTGTACCAATAAAATATCTCGAATGAATTTATGTCTAGTTTCAACATCCATTTTTCCGAACTTGGGAAATATATCCAACAAGTGTCAAGTCTCAAGCTGATCATGCTTTTCTTTATAATCTTACAAAGCATTAAATAGTGAAATTTTAACTATGATTCATTCTATGGGAGGTGAAACTCTCTCGTATGCTTATGATATTGCTATAAGAGCTAAAAACAACCTTATTCAAGCCAAAAAATTAGCACCAAGGCCTTCGATGCCTTTTCTATGGTAGATTTAGCACCTATTCCTCAACCTATCATGATTATAGAACTTGTTGTTGTAGCCCCATCAAATGATGTATTTAAAGCTTTGCAGACTATGAGGAACAAGTTAACTTCAATTGAGAATAGGCTTGCATTACCTAACAGACCTTATCAAGACTCCTTATCAACAAAACCAGCAAAACAGTAGCCTTACCAGCAAAATAAAAATTATAGGCAACCTTATCAGCAAAGGAAGTTTGACCCAAAGGCTCCTAGTTCATCTAATGCTTTAGTTCTAGTTAATATGGCTATGGAAGAGTGGTGTCAACCTTGTAATCAACCTCATTCAGCTACAAGTTTCCCAAATGCTTTTCTGAACATAAGTCTTTTTACACAACCTCAATCTAAGACATTGTTCATGCCTCAAATGGAGGGTGAGCAGAAGATACTTAGGTTCAAAAGGCACTTGAACAAAACTTAGTCTATTTCAGTGAGGATGATTTCATTGTAGTTACTACTAAGGCTCAGGAAAAGGTCACAGTAGAGAGTAAAAAATAGTAGAATAGGCTTGTTCTACCTACTGTCACTGATAAAATAACAACTATAAGCCAAAAATCAAATAATAGTGTTGTTGTTCCTCAAAAAATAGCTAGTGTTTCAGTTGGTAAAGAGAAGTAAAAATAGATACAACCTAATCCTAGAAGGTTATTTATACCTCGGACATCAAAGTAGCTGAAGCAGAATCAGTTTTCACCAAATCCTATGCTAAAACAATAGAATATGTCTCTAAAATTGTTGCTTCTTTTAACATTGTTGATGTAATGAAAAAACATAATTTTAACATCTAAATGTGGGATGTTCTAAGTATTCTAGAACAATAAGATTTACTTTCTCATGAACTAGCTAAGCTACAGATTTCTTCTAAAACAACACGAAAAATGTTCGAGAAAGTAGATATGGTCTTTGGACCGATGGAACAAGACCGCATCAAAGAAGTTAAATGGATGGTTACGAAATTGTTAAATGCTCATGACATCAAGAAGCCACCACCATTTTATATATCACTGATTATTAGAGAACATATTGTTCATAACTGTATGGTGGAGATTGGTGCAAGTAACATAGTTATGCCAAAAGCAATTGAATAAAAATTGGGTCTACAATATGAACCTATAGAAAAGAGTTTCCTATAGTTGGATGGAACTATAACTAATATAAATGTTGTCATCAAAAATCTAGAGGTAACATTTCATGCTTACCCAAATGTTTCCATTCTGCAAGATATTACTATTGTAGATTTACCTACTTACTTTGCTATATATTTATCAAGAGATTTCAGAACAAAGATAGAAGGCCATCTCTCTTCAGATTGGTCCTTCTTATTTTTCACTACACATTATGGCACCAAGGTTACTATCAATTTAGAAGCTGTTGGCCAAATTTCACATTGAGTCTCATGCTTCTAAAGCACTAGCTAATTATGTAGCCTTAAACTAGTCTAATTTTGGTAATATAGCTCATGTTTCAGCATTAAATGGTGTTTCTAACCTATTTATGGATGAAAAGACACATGAAGAAAACACTCATGATCCTTTTAAAGAGGTTGAAAATAATTTGTTGTGTGTATTTTTTTCATGAAGAAAACACACCAATTCCCTTGTTGTTCAAAACATAAAATGCAATGGAAGGGATTTGGAAGCTTCATTTCAATGGAGCTAGAAACAAGAAATTAAAATGAGTAGGTTTGATGCCCACTTCACCAAAAAATGAGAGGTATTTCTTAGCTTTGAGTCTCCGGTTTTCATGCATTTGTAACATATCTTAATACGAAGCATTAACTCATGGCTTACTTTTGGCGAGAAATAGAGGTATTAACATATTACGGATCATTGGTGATTCTGAGTTGATTATTGTGGTGCCATGTATGAAAATAAATAAATAAATAATTAATTAACTAAATTAAATTATAAAAAACGGGGGGAATGAGTGTGTTTGACTAGGAGTGGGTGAAAGAAATTATGAAACCCATGTGGAAGCACGTGGTCTCCCTGATAGGGGCATGGGTGCCTCAAAAAATTTCAGACCTATCACTTTCCTTACATAATAATTCATGCACTTTAATTGCAATCCAAGGCTTTAATCACACCTAAACTCACGCTAACATTGAAATTTAGCATCATTTGGATGCGTGCAACAAATAGGTCTCCAAACTAATCAGTTACTTCTTCCTACACATTCCCTGACCTATTCCAAAATACGAGTTCTAGAACAGATCATGGACATCCATCAAAGTAGAAAAGATAGAGGAATTTTGTCGGATATAGGTAGTTGGAAATTCCTAAAACTTTTCGGTTCGTGGATATATTTAATCATAGGATATGCGGAGATGGGATTTGATGAGATGGATTTAGAAACTTACAAAAAAAGATTTGAGCAGGAAAATCCACACTCCACAGCCTTAATTAGGATAATCTCATTCTTTGCCAAATTAGGACACTTAGAACTTATCTTTCTACTCCATTTAAGAATAAAGGGAAGTGTAAATTCTATCAAATGTTGTTGGTTGAAAATTTCATACTAAATATGTATGCAAAGATGGAGACATACACTTGTCTTGGAAGGTGCTTTGTTAAAATTGTTTGCAGATGTTGTAGTTGATAAATATTTTGGTGGAAAAAATATGCAAAATGTTGAACTTCACACAAGGTACGTGAACTGTTTCACAAAGTGCCTAAAAGAAATGAAGCCTCGTGAAGCAGTCATGACTATAGGCTACACACAAAATAGATATATTAGAAGTTGATTTAATCTTTCATTTCCCCCTCTTGTTTACCCCAATCCTAGGCTAAAGGGAGGGATAAAACAAGTGAAAAATTATCAAATATACTAAAAAAAAGTGATATGGATTTATTAGACTCATATTTCTGCCCCCCTCCACGTGATATGTCAGATAGATTTGTTCTATTTCATACTGCAACACAAGGTCTGCCTTGCCTCCTTTAAGCGGCATCGACATAGCCATAGCCACAACCATTAACATCAAAGTTGAGGTTAAGTCTATTTTATATAAGTAACATCCTAAACATAATTTATCGTGTGAATGAGCGTTTGCATTTTGCCTCAGTGTACACATGTGTAATAGTTGTTAGTTTACACATTTACATTGTATCAATGGCCTAGATAAAGATTGTAAATATACCTCTAGAAAAAAATGCATTATGTTGGGAGCTAGGAATGTTAGTGTAGAATACGTAACTCAAAAAAGGAAGTTGGAATTTTTAAAGTCATGGAATGGATGACATGGTTGCATATTTAGACATGATAGATTTGGTGTGATTCAACATAATTAGTTCCAACTCATCAGAGAGGATTATAGATCCAGTCCATTTTGTGGTGGAGCGTAAGGCCCATTTAACTAAGATTTCAAGCAAATGCAATATGGGGAGTTTTGAATGCTCGCATGTTGTTTTGAAATACCCAAGTGAGATCGTGGTTTGAACCAAATCCTACGGGTTTGACCAGCTTCAATTTTCTTTTGCAACAAAATATAATTTTAAGAGCTTAGGATTATCATATATTTAATTGTTTTATAATTACTTATTGTAAAAAATAAAAAATGTCATATCATAACTCACACAATAAAAATAACCATTTTGTAGTCAACCATGAACTTCAACCCTCATTTTGAGGTGATTCTAGAAAACTACCTGACCAAACTAGATCACTACAGTATTGTTTTATCGACAAGTTGAGGTTGACTTCCCGATAAATATGTTGACCATCTCCTGGTTTAATTAGATAAATTACAATTTCTGGGGACTCGCAAAGTAACCTTCGTAACTCCAGAAAAGGGAGGTTAAGCTTCCTTCACGTACCTTGTTATGTGAGGTGTCATTTCAATCCTTGGATCGACCCTAAATGAACATTTGTGACCTTTTGACGCCCTTATAGGAGCCATGTTACATTTTTTTGCACTTTGGTAGGAAGCTGCTAAATCTAAAAAGTTGGCTTTTGTTTTGAACCGCCATTTGAAACTGGATAGAGAAATTATTATCTGCCTTCGCAAACCTCTAGTAATTTTACTAGACAATTACCTAAAACCTTCGGTTCAAAAAATCACATTTCAGGTTAGTTTGGAAAAGGCATTTTGTAGGCCTCCGGTCGCAGTTTGATGAGGTCAAACTGGGCCAACTACTACTTGTCACCGTTTAAAAACTATTTTCTAGTTCTCAATCCTATCGACTCTGATGAATTCTCAATATATAGGGGCACTTGTAGGAAGTTTGTCAGTCGAGTTTTGAACATGGTTTTATAGCCCTCGAGCTCATTTTTGATCATTAACAACTAGCTCATTTATGACCGATGGCCCTAAAAAATTAGCCGCTAATCATAAAGTGTTCACCAGTTCTGAATTCTATTAGTTCCTATGAAATCTTGGTATATAAGTGGACACATAGAATTTAATCTGTTTTGTGTTTGCTCATCGGAAGACAACTTTTGAAATTGGTTTCTTAGCCTCGAGCCTGATTTGAACGTTTTTGTAGCTAGTAGGAAAATGTAAAAAGAGAGTGGTAGGACCCCTGTTGAGATGCCAAACCACTATGGAAACTTTTGACACATGTAAATAACTATTTGAAACTCTATAGTGTAACTTGTTGTGTGAAACAAAACTTTTGACAAAATGGTGTTTCTCTCTCTTCCTTTCTCTTTCTCTCTCCTTGGTTACAAAATGAAATGAAATGAAATGAATACATGGTTTCTAAACCTTTTCTTTCGAATACAAATTATAATTATTATTATATGTAAATGGGAAACTAAAGACATTAATTATGTTAGATTAGGGTGGATTCCATGCCGTGATTTATCGCTGATTTCATGCTCATATGGTTTTGTAGGATGCAAGAATGATGGCGAAAAGGTGATTTGTAATTTATTATTTATTATCATAAATTTTATAGGTCATTGTAAAATGAATATATGTATAATGTAGTCTCATGCTACGAAATGTTATATTTGAAATTTGCTAATATGTATGGGATGCTAGTTTTAGGGACATCTAGGAAATGTGCATTTAATCATAGGTTCAATTTGATTCATAGTTATGTATGGTAAAAAGGTTATATAAATATATGGTAAATGAATTTGGAGTTAATATCTTGTAGTGCATTTTCAATTTTGATAATCGATTAATTAATTAGTGTTTTTATTATTACCTTGTAAATGTAATAAAGAGATTTAATCAAAACACTCAACCCTTTTATAAGATTCATGCATAACATGTCTTCATGTGTGATCCTTCTTACCATAGAAGTGATTTAAACCATAGAATGAACTTCAATTTTGCACTCGATGGAACGTCCCGGTTTAGGTAAATAAAACCCTAGATTGTGTTTATCGTCATAGTCGTTATGTTTACCAATATTGTCGTGAACCCATCTTTTGGGAACAACATAGTCCAACTTTATCTAGAGTATATGGTTTCCTTTTGGTAACCACGTCGAGAATGTATTCTCTTCGAGATATGTAATCTTGTGTTGAGTGGTGAATACCACCTTAGAAGTCACTTTAAGAGTCCTTGTTTGAAGCAACGACTATGCGGTGTAACCAAACTATTTATGGAGTAAGTAAAACTATTAATCCCTCGGTATCCTATTGGACTAATAAGCCTTACAAATTTAGATCTAGGATTTTCTTTTCATTGAATAAATTCCTTGTGAGACCCCTGGACACGCAAATGGAGAGAGTGAAATAGTTTTTCTATGACTTAAACTCTTGTTAATGAACTCTTTAGTTCCTCTCAGCTAAATGTGTTACCTTGGTTTCTATCAACATAACAC
This sequence comes from Taxus wallichiana var. yunnanensis, assembly GCA_018340775.1. NCBI lineage: Eukaryota > Viridiplantae > Streptophyta > Pinopsida > Cupressales > Taxaceae > Taxus > Taxus wallichiana. The sequence goes on from CM031244.1 coordinate 685,607,510, forward strand.
CTTGGACTTTTCTTGAAGGTGGTTTAGCATAAATATGTCCTCTCGCCTTAAACTCATATATAGTTGAGGCATAGATCCTTAGGTGCATTTGAAATTAATCTAAACCTCAGTTGATTAGGAGGTTAACTTGGGGTTTGTGTGTAGTTACAAGGCTTCCAATCATATACGTCTTCAAGATGTTAGACAATTACTTCCATAACTCCTATTACAAAACAATGTTAATAATGAGACCATAATGCGATGTAAAAGTAAAGCATATAAGAGAAAAAAAATGAGATTTGAGGTTAGGAATAATGCCACTCTTGGAGTCCTTATAACTCAATTAAACATTTTCATGTGTTACAAAGAATATGAGTTTCCCTTGGTGAGATAAAACTTGAGAAAAAAAAAATATATATATATATATATATATATCTAAATACAATTTCTTGTTGTGGGAATGTTGAATCGAGAAATAAGGATACCGTGATCGAAGAATGTTTATGGGAAAAAGGTATCTTGAATCTAAACCACCCCCTTAAATCCTAATATTGCTTTCTAGACATCAAGTCAAATTCACTTGAGTTGTAAGGGTAAAATGTAGACATTGAATAAACGTTTGAGAAGCATATTCTTAACATAAGAACAAGATAATTAAGTACTTTATATGTAATTTGAATTATGCCAAATAAGTATGTAAGTTATGGAATTTTTCTGTAAAGGATAAAAGATAAATTAAAATGGTCGAATTGTAAAAACTGTAAATTAAATGTGGATAAAGGAGAAAATTATCCTTGCATAATAATGTTATTGGAATGTTAATCGTAACTAAGATGCAATTAAAGAAATGATGTGTTGTGGATTTTCCAATCCTTGAGTCCTTTTCTTGTGGTTGGGTCATTTCTAGTATTCATTCATTGGGAAAAGTGTGGCATCAACATGTCTATGGTGTTGTCATGTGTCTATGTGAGTCGATGACTTGTAAGTTTCATATGCATCTTTGAGTTTTCTTTACATGGAGCCCTTGTGGCATTGTGAAGTGAGAAATGTAAGTAAAAAAATTATCTTGGTATTTTTTGTTGTTGTTTTTGTGTGTGTAAAATGTGGGTGTTACATTTGGTATCAGAGTGGAGGTTCATGCTCTTGAACCTCTAGGGCAGATTGGAGTTGTGATGGTGTTGCATGATGGTGGTGGATATTGGAAGAGTAATGTGATATAAGTGTGATGTGAACAATGTTGTAATTGTGACCTTATCGAAGCACATGTGGTGCATGTCACTTAGTGTGTATTTGTTATCATGGTTATGTGCTTGTGATGAGAGTATTCACTCTCTTTTTCGTTGATTCAATGAGGAATTCATGTGTGATGTACCACCTTATTGTGTGTGAAAAAGAATGTTATTGTGGATTGCGGAGTATTGGAGCATTTTGGCATTATGTGATATGAAGGTGTATTGAGGTATTGCATGACAAAATTGTTGTAAAGTGAATTGGATTTTATTGTGATGTTGTCACCATGTTGTGATAAATCGTGTGTGTCACCATGTTGTAATTGGAATTGACTATATGTTGTAAGGTTATACATTGTGTTCCTCATACGTATAATTCATGTAAAATGTGATGGTTCATGTCATGATTTAGGGGCATATGGTGAGTGTATGATCCCTAATGTACAATGATTCCACTTTGGGTGTAGAATGTGGTAATGTGATGTATCATAACCCATAAAAGTAATGATTGTGTTATACCATGTGTAAGACGCTATGGTTAATGCAAGTGAATCACCATTGTGTTAGTGATGTAGCTATATGTTATGTTGTGAACCCTCCACTAACCGACCCTAAGGAAATTGGTAAAATGTGTATGTTTGGAGGAGGAAATTTGTATTGTTGACTACCACTGCGTGCAGTACAAGATAGGAAGTGGAGCCTCACATAGGCTGAAAAACCACTTTTGTTTGTTTGCTATGCGTGGCACTTACTAAACGGGTGTCATGTGTATTGTGTTTCATAGACACCTTAGCTTGATAGATGGTGAGTTGTACTCCTTTCTCTCTCCTAATATGGTTATCATATGGATTCAACCTAAGTGTAGTTACGACTATGTTGAACCTTGTGGAAGTAGTGGAGGGTTGATTCAGACAGAGATGATAACAATTGTATTATTTGATATGTTATTTTACAAGTTGAGGCTTGATGTCCGAGTGCCAGTAACTCGTTGAGTACCCATTTTGTGGCCATATAAGGCCACATAGTTATTGTGATGTGCTATTTCGCTACATGTATTTTATTCGTAAATTGAACAATTTGCCTTTTTTGGTAGAACAAAAAAATTATTGATTGATATGTTCTTATGTTTTGGGAATTTTATTTTTGTTGCACTAACATGCGAGATCTTTTTTTTGCACTAACTATGACTATTTGGCCATTTTTTTTGCTTAGATTTAAATATTATTTTTAAGTTTCAATTTTTTTATAGCTTTGCCCAACGCTTGTGATTTTGCCACTTGGCTTTTGAAATGGATTGTTATGCTAGTTCTAATTTAGTAATGTGTTGGAATATGGTCATGGGATTCACCATGGAGTGGTGGAACCTATGGACCTGGATTGTTGTATAGGGGTATGCCCAAAGGAGTTATAGATAACTAGTGGGTTATTGAACCATGAGTTATTATGTCACTTGGGTTAGAGGTATCTAGACTCTATGCGCTTATGGCCATAGGGTGACCAACCTCTTTTGGGAAGCGAAAAGGAAAATTTTCTCTATTTTATTTGCTTGAGGGAGGCATAAGAGACCTGAGGGAGACATAAGAGACTTGAGGGAGACATAAGAGACTTAAGGGAGCCATATGAGACTTGAGGGAGGCATAAGAGATTTTTGTGGGTGTGATTGATGCTTTGGGAGGTATATGGAGTTGTCCTGTGATTCTTGGGAGGTATATGTATTTGTTGTGATGCTTATAGATGTATATGTAGTTATTTTGTTATGCTTGCACGAGGTGTATGTGGTTGTTTTATGATGCTTTGAGAGGTTTGAGATGCTTTGGATGGTATATGGAGTTTTTGTGACGTTTTGAGAGGTGCACGAAGTTGATGTTATGATTTATGTGTACTCTTGTAAGTCCTTTTGCATTTTATGATGTTGAGGATTGATGCTCCTCATTGTTTGCATGATGTTGTTTCCATCTTGACACTATGTAGCTACAGTTATTGTCCCAAGTTTTGTGAAACCTTTGTATGTGTATTGTTGGCAATTCTGTATTGTTATAGTATGCTTATGTTATGAGTACTATTGTGTCAGGCATGTGTGTGTGACATGTACTATGTTATGTGGACCGTGTATGTTCCTTTCAATGGTTTGGTTGAGTTCTTGTGATGTGATACAATTGTGTGGGTATATAGCAATATGTCTTGAGGACCCATAGTGTTGTGTTTGGGCCATGTGTAGTATTGTGATGTCATGTTTTGTTGGGCACCCACAAAAATAAACAAACTAAAATCTAAAACAATGAAATATTAAGAGCTTGAGATTGATAAATATTGTTAAGGGAAAAGATTAAATAGGTAATAATGTAAATTGGAACTACCAATCTTCATAGAACATTAAGAAATTGTCAAACCTTGCCTTCTTCCTTGTGGTCACCCTTTGGCAACAAGTATCATTTCACTGGTGACATGAGTCATTGATTTTTTCCTCCTTACTCATGAGTACCCTCTTTTAACCTTGACATTACATCGCATCAAGGACAATGCTCTTATAAGGGGAGGGAGATGTGGTGCCCTATATGAAAAAATAAATAATTTATTAATTAACTAAACTAAATTATAAAAAGGGGGAAATGAGTGTGTTTGACTAGGAGTGGGTGAAAGCAATTACGAAAAACATGTGGAAGCAATTGGTCTCCCTAATAGGGGCATGGGTTCCTCAACAAATTATAGACTTGTCACTTTCCTTACATAATAATTCATGTACTTTAATTGCAATCCAAGGCATTAATCACACCTAAAATCACACTAACATTAAATTTTAGCATCATTTTGATGCGTGCAACAAACAGGTCTCCAACCTAGTCAGCTACTTCTTCATACACATTCCCAACCTGTTCCAAAATATGAGTTCTGGAACAGATCATGGACATCCATCAAAGAAGAAAAGATAAAGGAATTTTTTCAGATATAGGTAGTTGGAAATTCCTGAAAATGTTTTGGTTCGTGGATAGATTTTATCGCGCAGGATATGTGGAGTGGGATTTAATGAGACGGATTTAAAACTTACAAAAATGATTTGAGCGGGAAAATCTGCACTCTACAACCTTAATTAGGATAATCTCATTCCGTGCCAAATTAGGAGACTTAGAACATATATTTCCGCTCCATTTAAGAATAAAGGGTAGAGGAAATTATGTCAAACATTTTTGGTTGTAAATGTCATACTAAATATGTATGCAAAGATGGAGGCATACACTTAGCTTGGCAGGTTCTTTGTTAAAATTATTTGCAGATGTTGTAGTTGATAAATGTTTTGGTGGGAAAGTATGCAAAATGTGGAACTTCACACAAGGTGTGTGAACTGTTTCACAAAGTGCCTAAAATAAATGAAGCCTCATGAACAATCATGACTACAGGATACACACAAAATGGATCTATTATAAGGAAATTTAATCTTTCATTTCCCCCTACTATTGTTTTCCAATCGTGGGCCAAAGGGAGGGATAAAACAAGTGAAAAAATCATAAATATACTAAAAAAATGTGAGATGGATTTATTGGCCTCATATTTCTTCCCCCCTCCATGTGATATGTCAAATAGATTTGTTATATTTCATACTACAACACAAGGTCTACTGTCCTCCTTTAGCAATAGTGACATAGCCATATCCACCGCCATTAACATCAAAGTTGAGGTTAAGGTTGTTTTATCACAGTAACATCCTAAACAGAATTTATGGTGTGAATGAGGGTTTACATTTTGCCTTAGTGTACAAATGTGTAATAGTTTTCAGTTTACACATTTTCTCTGTATCAATGGCCTAGAGAAAGGTTCTAAATATGCCTCTAGAAAAAATGCATTATGTTGGGAGCTAGGAAAGTTAGTGTAGAATACGTAACTCAGAAAAGGAAGTTGGAATTTTTAGATTCATGGAATGGACGATAGGGTTGCATATTCAAACATGATATATTTGGTGTGACTCAACATATGTACATGTGTACCACATAATTAGTGCCCACTCATTATAGAGGATTAGAGATCTAGTCCATTTCGTGGTGGAGCATAAGGCCCATGTAACTAAGATTTCAAGAAAATGCAATATGGGGAAGTTTTTGAATGCTCATGCACGTTGTTTGATGAAATGCCCAAGTGAGATGCTGAACCGAATCCCATGGGTTTGACCAGATTTGTTCCTCCAGGCATGGTTCATCTCTCCTTATCTTTCATAATTCTCGTACTTTAGTTTTTCTTTTACAACAAAATATAATTTTAAGAGCTTAGGATTATCATATATTTAATTTTTTTATAATTACTTGTTAAAAAAATAAAAATGTCATATCATAACTCACACAATCAAAATAACCATTTTGTAGTCAACCATGAACTTTAACCCTCATTTTGAGGTGATTTAGAAAACTACCTGACCAAACTAGATCACTACAGTATTGTTTTATCGACAAGTTGAGGTTGAATTCCCGGTAAATATGTTGACCATCTCTTGGTTTAAATAGATAAATTCCAATTTCGGGGACTCACAAAGTAATCTTTGTTGGTGCTCAAAATAGTCTCGCCCTAGTTTTCCTTTGAAAATCTATCGATTTATGGCCTCTATCACTTTCTTTTTCCCCGTGTTGTGCCTGGTTAATCTTTATTGCCATTTTTAATCTGTTCTGGGTCATTGATCACTTATGGGTCCATGATTTACTCCTTATTTCTTTGTTCCTCTAGAAAAGGTCTGTAATTGCGTCTCTCCTGTTTCTCTGTTTGTCTAAAAACTCGGGTTGTTCCATATTTTCCATTCTCTGCGGTCAATATTTGTCTTCTTTTTCATTTCAATCCTAAATAATTGAAGAAAAATGAAAGGATGTATCTCTGAGAAACATATTTGAGCCTTGTAACATTTCTAAATTCTCTTTCCTTGGAGAAATTTTCATTTTCAAGCTCAAATGATCATTTTTCTGCATTTTATGGTTTGATTGGTGTTTCTCCTGGTCAAATTTACATCCTTGCATTGACAGGGGATGTGGCACATTTTGGTTAGACGTAGCTCAGCTAGATACTTCAAAAAATTCTATGATTCACCTCAGATTAAATATTTGTCCACGTGGAGGCACAACGCTCGTTTGAGGATCTACTTTTTGGTCTAGCTCGGACCATGACACACGGCACCTTCCACTGAGCTTCAAGCATTCAGACAAACTTTGATGGGCCAGGACACGTGGCGAGCCTGTCCTCATTCATGGTATCAAATATTTGGGACCATCTCAAGGTGTGCCATGGTGACACGTGGTGGTTTGAAAAGTCAAAGGGGCGGGAAGGTGGACCATCAGGGGTAATTTTGATTTTTTCACCCCTTGACACGAAAATGACTAAAAACATCAAAATGGCCTATAGGCCCAATAAAGGAAAGGTCAAAGCTTGCTCTGGTCAATGGTAGAGGTGCAGACTCTCAGGGAAAATTTGGAAAAAATTCCTTTTAGGAGAAAATAGTTAAAGGTAAAAGGGCAAGTAGAGTTCTCTTTGGAACCACATTGGTACACGTGTCATGCCCATTTTTCAAGGGTCGAGCTATAGGGAAAACTTGAAAAAATTTCCCTTTCATGAAAGGGAGGTGAAATGGCAGAATTTGGTTGTGGTTCTAATGGGGCCAACCTTGGGACATGTGTTAGTCTCATTTCTTGAGGGTAGAGATGCGAAACAAAATGAGATTTTTTTCCATTTTTCCAAAAGTTAAAAAAGTTAGAGGAAGCCCCCAGGTCTATTTTTAAGTTTGAATCTTCCACGTGGATGACCCAAATTCAAAGTAGAGATCAACAATAGTTGAGATTCTAAATCTGATTTTCCCCCCATTTTACTTAAACACGCTTTGGAAGTATGAGTCTTCATGATTCCTTGGTATTTCCTAGACACCAAGAAGAGATGAGAGTAAATGTTGATATCTAATTTTGGTTGGAAGATTTCAAAGACATCTTTCTCCATTAAAATTGTCTAACTATCATGCTCGATCGGATTTTCTGTTTTTCTCCTACTGAGCACACAAGGAGCCATATTTGATAGATTAGAGGCATAAGTGGTTGGAAAATTTATGAAAGAGTGATCTACCAAAGGAAGGATTTGAATGTGAAAGATATTCGATGAGATCTGCCCCCTTGAGATCTTGGTGAATTTTTCCAGATCTAATTCTGAGAATCACAATCGTGATCATGGAAAGCACCGGTAGCACTCAAGGTCTGGATTTTTTGGTGGAAAAGGGTCCCTGTTGAAAATTTTATAAATGGCACAAATTTTTCATGCAAATGGTTAGATTGTTAGGGGTCAACATTGAATTTTCTAATAGAAAAAGCTTGACAGAGCCCATCATTTTGAGAATCCGTTTAAGAAGATTGTATATCTATTTCGTATTAAATTTTATCATGTCAAGGTGGTTGTAAATGTACAACCATTAACAAGCTTCGAGAGTGTTCTAGAAACTTTCCCCTACTGATAGATTTTATCAAATTTGAGTTATTATGTGTTGTCTTGAGCAAAATGTGTTTTTTTTATTTCTGAATGTATGCGAGTAGTTTTTCTTTTTATATTACAATCTTGGATTAAAATCTGATTCAATCACACAGGCCTCAATCCTTTTGATAGTTTAGTGGCATCTCGCAATTTAATTTCTCGAGAAGATCTTTAATCTGGGATTGGAATAAATGATTTATAATCAGTTTTCTTTCATCCTAATAAGAGATTGTCCTGTAATCCTCTGGGTGTACCTTAGGTGTGATTTGACTCATATATTGATGCTTTGTTGGATTTTCTAACTCAAGTGTTCATGATAGAATCTCAAATATTGTGTGAAAGAGTGCTAATTTGGGCCTCCATTGAAGCACATATTATAGTTAAAGAGACATTTTAGCTATTATGTGGCATTTTTTTGGTTTCACCTTCCATTTTGTAAGATTCCTTGAGAATTTGGTGAATCAAGTTCATCTTGCCCCACCTCCCACCAAATATTCATTCAAAAACAACCAATCCTACTCGTACTACCCCTTTTTGTCCTGTGTGCATACAAATGCAAAATGTACGTAACCAAAACATGCGAAACAATCGGGATCCCCAATTTCTTTAGTAACCTTTTCCTTGTTGTGAGAATATCTCCATGATCTGGAAGTGACAACTTGTGAGAGTCAGATTTGGTGTGTTGATCATATTTTCCCAAGGTCTTCTCTATAAAATTTATGTAAAAGAAGGATCTACCAACATTCTTCAATAAAAGAGGTTACAAAATAGGTTCTCTTACCTTTGTTGAAAGGCACAACCTAAAATAGTGAGGATAGATCAAATTCTCTTGAAGGTGTTATCCATTTCTCCACATTTGATTGATAGAGGGAAAGTTAGATCTCATCCTCACCTCAAAATGACTCATTATGACCTAATTTGTCTCTAAGCTTCTTGTCAAACCAGTGATGCTACTCAGACTTTGAGGGAGAATCAATTTGGATACCAACACCTAAGTGGTGTCATTACTAGGGATTTCAGCTCAAAATCAAGACCTTGGTAAAACACTTCTTATATGCTCCAAGTGTCATGTGTAGTTCTTTCAATTTTCACACCTAGTGCACTATCTTTCATTGGATAAATCTGGGTTTTTAGCATTGATAGAAATTTGATAGATCATAGTTTTTGTATTTGCATAACGAAGATGGAAATCCTTAGTCGCAACTCCCTATTGATCTGATTTTTAATGAGCACCAGTGTCTTAGAACTCTATCAAAGTCAAATTTGTTACTAATATTTTCAAAGCTGGAAGGAAGAAGATCTTCCTTTGCTAGGACATTGTTTAGGAGCTAAGAGAGAAATATTAGAAGGAAGAAAAGTCTAGAGAGTTGTGGGAGACAACGAAAAGAAGAGAGATCTCCATTAATAAAATTTATCAACCTATCATTGAAGACTACCATTCAAGTGACTCTAAATTAGGAAGCCTCTTTGTGGAATTGAATTCTCTAGCTAGAGAAGGGATTTCATTTGATTTTGAATGGTTTGCTTCACATTCTGCACCTATCTTTTCTGAGGTTGATAGGGATTTCCAAGAGACAAGGCCTTTGGGGGTATCCATTTTGAAAATTATACTCCTGTGTTCCAAGGACCCTCAGCCCCTTATCAATTTTTCACCCCTCCAAGGTCACCTTCTCAAATAAACATGGCCCAACCCCCACCTAGACCCCCTTTTGTTGTAAACACCTTTGGACCTATAAATTTTATGGGAATGAATGGTTATCTAAATGCAGTTCCTCAAGATGTAAGGAACAAACTACCAAAGTTCCAGGGGAACAATGCTATTACTAGTGATTAGCATCTAAATATTTTTATCAATATGATGGAAGACTTTGAGATTAAACATGAAGATGTATATATCAAGTTGTTTATCCATACCTTGGAAGAAGATGCTATGGATTCGTATAAATATTTGCCACATAACTCTATTGATTCTTGGACTGAGATGAGCAATGAATTTAGATTGCATTATGGTGATAGAACTGACCCTATATTTCTTTTGATAGAATTTGAAAACATCAAGAAGAATCCTAATGAGTCAGTACATGATTTCAACACAAGGTTTAATAAGACCTTGAGGATATTTCCTGTTAGGATAAGGCCTTGTGATGAGTCATGTTTGATCAAATATTCTGATGCATTTGATAAAAAGGTTGCATATTACTTAAGAGACAAGAACCTCACAAATTTAAGGCAATCTTTCACCATGGCTCTACAAATAGAGAATAACATCAAGGTAATTAGAAAGCTTCCAAAAAGGGAGGGTGTAAAGTCAGTTAACCGAGAAAAGCCTCAAACAATCAAGGTTGCTGATTTGGAGGAGATTGTCAAAACTTTGTGAGGGGGTAATCAAGGAAATTTCATACAAACTAGCCGGGATGATGCCTAATCCTTTAGCTGCAAGAGTTGCTGTTATGAAGGAGATAGTTGTCATTGATTGGTGTGAAAATTGTTTCATGCCTCATGCTCCTTGTAAAGAAGATCAAAAAAGAGAAGAAGAAGTGATGAATATGATGATGATGTATGCATGATGGGTTTTTCCACAAGCTTACAATAAGGGGCAACTTCAACTGAGGTGATAAGTGCCTAAACTATCTGTCACTTTTTGGGAATACATTCATAGGGTACCTATTCTTCCTCCCTCTCATATTTAAGAAGTAGATATTGTAGGATTTTGAATTTCCCAATAATGACTTTGTATATTTAAGGTCTTTAATGATAAAGAAGTATAACGGAGGAATTCCATCTGAGGAGGATAGACAGTTACTGATGAATGTTATTGTTTCTCAAGAGAAGGAATATAACACAAGAAGTAAGGCTGTCAAAAGGACAAGGCCTCATGCAAAGCCAAAATCTCCCTTAATTTCAAACATTACTAAAGAGGCTCATAAGAAAGAGGCATCTGCCAAAATCCCTCCAATTCTAAACAAAAATCATATCCCTCCTCATGCCCAAGTTATCAAAATTCTTGTACCACCTAATGAGTGTGTCGGATTTCCTTCCAATACTACCTCGCCAAGGAATGTTTCATATGATATTGCCCAAGTTTTAAGTCAAATAAAATTATTTGTTCCAATTGTTGATCTACTTACGATTCCTGAGCACAAAAAGAGATCATTTGAATACTTGGGATTGAAAGAAGAGAAGAATGCCCTAGGCAGAAATGTAAATATTGTGGAGACTCCTTAATCATTCAAGAATTAGAAACACCACCAGCATTGGAGGAACTAGGTGAATTGCCTAAGGTCTATTTGGGGACATCCTTGGTGTACTCTCAGATGAATGTGGATCTATTCTTCACCACTTTGATCATTAAGGAAAAACTGTTGCACAACTGCATGTTTGACTCAGGGGCATCATGTAATGTCATGCCTCTAAATGTCATGAATGAGCTGAATATCAAAGTGAAAATAGCATATGGGAAGTGCACTACCATGGATTCTAGAGAAGTGCTACTAGTGGGATGTGTGAAGGGTTTGGTGGTGTAACTTGCAGCTTACCCAGGTAAAAATTTAAAACTCGTTGTTGTCATCATTGATAGCCCAATCGAGTGGGGCACAGATCTTTGTCAAGAAAAGGGGTTGCTAGTGTTTGTGGGAGTTTCCAAATGGATATGTCCTATGCCACTTTGTTCTAATTGAAGTCAAACTTGTCGGGTTGTCCGAGAGAAAAGAAAATGTTGCATCTTATTGAGGATCCCAACAATGCATCTTCAAGTATTATACACAAATGTTGATGTTGACAACTTTGTAGGATTTGCTGATGGAAAGGAGCACAAGATTAAGGAATGCAGGTGTGTTGAACAAGTGGGCTCTCCTTGGACTCTATTGTTTTATGGAGCTTGCTCCAAGTTTGGGAATGATGCTTGTGTTGTTCTACTTTCTCTCGTTCGGGAAAAATTTGTTTTTTCCTTCAAACTCAACTTTGAGTGCACCAAAAACATTGTTGAGTATGAGGCACTATTGTTGGGTTTAAGAATTGCTTGGAAATATGGTATCAAGGACATCATTTTCAAAGGAGACTTAGAATTAATTGTAAAACAAGTCAGAAAATTGTATGCCACAAAGAATCAATGAATGAAATAGTATAAACATGCAGTTTGGGATCTTATTGAGATGTTTGATTCATTCAACATCATGCATCATGATAGAAGGTTCAATGATTTACTAGATAGGCTTACAGTATTGGGGTCTTGTTTTGAAAATTATACAATGTCCCCATATTGTGAATATTATTTTGAGGTATTGACAAGATCTTGTGTCCCTGACAACATTAAACATTGTTACATTTTTTATTATGATGCTCATATCAAAATATTTCTACATAACAAGGAAGATTTTTCTTATCAATGCATTGATTTGGAGCCAATGGTATGTACAACAAAAGGAAAATAAACCTTGTTTGGAAAGGGCATCATCTAGCTAAAAACCAATACCATTCCTAGAGGACTGGTTACTCTTGAGTCCAATTTTGATAATGTTGATCACATTGTTAACAGATATGTAGTAGCCTCAAGGGATATTGAGGAGCATGACCTTGGCACAAAAGAGAAGCCAAGGAAAAATTGGTTAGGTAGCATTCTCAGCAAGGAGGATATGCAGTCATACATCCAGTTGTTTAAGAAATACCAAGATTGCATGGCTTGGACCTATTCTGAACTAAAAGCATACAGAGAGGACCTATTTCAGCATGAGATTCCCTTGGAGTCTAATGCAAAGCCATTCAAGAAGAAACAGAGGCCAATCAACCCACTCTTATCCCTCAAAATGCAAGAAGAAATAAAGAAGTTGAGAGATGGAGGGATTATTCATCCCACTAGGTATTCTTCTTGGGTCGCAAACCTAGTAGAAGTAATAAAGAAGAATGGTGATATTAGGCTCTGTGTAGATTTGAAGAATCTAAACAGAGCATCAATGAAGGATAATTATCCTTTACAAAATATGGAGAACATCTTACGGTTAGTGATCTGGTTACGAGTTGCTTTCCACCTTGGATGGATTTTCTTGTTATAAACAAGTTGTGGTGAAGGAATCAGAAAGGATCAAGACAACCTTTCCTACTACTTAGGGTACCTATGTCTATGTCAATATTCCCTTTGGTATAATGAATATTGAAGCCACCTTCCAAAGAGCAATGGATTTTTCTTTTTTTTGGTTACATCGATGAGTTTATTGTTGTCTACCGGGATGATGTGGTGTGTTTTCTAGAAAGCAGTGACCACTTACTACACGTGGAGAAGATGCTTTGATAAGATATAGAGAATATGACATCTCACTCAACCCAAATAAATGCTAGTTTGGAGTGCAGAAAGAAATTTTTCTTGGTCACATTGTATCACAAGAAGGAGTGATGATTAATCCAGAAAGAGTAGAGGCCATTAGCAAGGTCCTAATACCAAGAAACGGAAAGGAAACCAGACCTTCTTTTGGTAGATAAACTTCATTAGAAGATTCATATAAAAATCTTATGATTTGACCATTCCAATCACTTACATGTTGAAGAAAGACCAAGTTATCAAATGGGAGGAGGCTTCCATCCAAGATTTCAATGGAATCAAGGATGCATTAAAACATGCACTGTTTTAGTGACTCCACGATTATAAGAAGCATTTCCAACTATTTTCCTTTGCTTTAGAGAACACTATTGCTTCAATCCCTCTTTGAAGAAGGATGATGAATGGGCTAAGAGGCCAATTTCCTTCTTGATAAGGCCTTGCAGGGGGGCTAAGCTAAAGTACACTATTATGGAGAAACAAAGGTATTTATACCTTACATTGTAATTTCTAAAGTGGTTGCTTATGTTACGCACACCATGGTGAAGGAAATCTTTCGAGAGATGGAAGTCTCAAGAAAAAGATGCGGTGGGTGAACAAGTTTTAATAATATGATATGGATATCCAAACCACGAAGTTGGTCAGAGGTTTGGGCTTGGCTAAGCTTATGGTTGAGATCAACTTGTAAACTATTGAGGTAAATGAGGTAGAAGAATAAAGGGCGGGGATTTTTGAAAGGTTGTTAAGTTAAGAGTGGTACAAGGATGCAACTTTTTATCTCGGACACTTATACTGCCCCTGAGCATTTAAGTAAGAACCAAAAAAGGGATCTTAAGTTGGCCTCCCAGAAATATGTCATTCTTGGTTATGGGTTAGCTTGGAAGAACCCAGAGGAGTCCACTTAAGATGCATTACTAAAGAATAATCCCCCAAGATAATTACCGATCTCCATGGTAGAGTATGTGGGGGACATTTTTCTACAAGAGTCATAGCACACAAGATCCCGAGGGTTGGTTATTAGTAGCCAAAATCTTTGAGGATACAACTCTTTTGGTTAGAAGATGTGAGATTTTCAAGTGCTTCTCTGGAAGGTGAAAGCTTCATGCTCCCTTCATTTGCATCATGTATCAATTGAAGCTCCATTTAAGAAATAGGGAATGGATTTCATTGGTGCGATTCCGGAACCTTCAAGTGTTGGCCATAAGTGGATTCTTGTAGCCAATTATTATTTCACCAAGTGGTGGAGGCAATCCCCACCAAAAGATAAACACACCAAATTGTCATGGATTTTCTGTTAAACCATATCATTTACAGGTTTCAGATGCTAGTCAAGATTATTATGACAATGCCATGAGCTTTAGAGCTAAACCTTTGATGGAAATGTGCAACGAGTATGAGATCAACTTGACATATGCCTCCAATTACAATCCCCAAGGAAATGGGAAAGATGAGTCAAGTAACAAAAATTTGCTAAAGATTATCAAAAGAACCTTGGAGCTAAACAAGAGAAAGTGGGATGAATAGTTGAAGTTTGCTATTTGGGCAGATAGGATCACTGTCAAGAGGGTCACTAGAAAGATTCCATTTGAGTTGGTATATGGGACTCGGTCCCTAATGCCTTTTCATATGTAATTGTCTTCATATCATTTTTTGCAATAGCTAGAAGAACAAGAGGTAGGTTCTTATGATGCTCTCATTAACGAGATTGTTGAGCTTGATTAAGATAGGATGACATCTTACCAGAGGCATGTAAAGTTCGGGAGAGGCCGAAGAAGTTATTTGAAAAGAAGGTCACTCCTGTGGCCTTGATGTTGGAGATCTTGTGCTGCTATGGGATAATGAGACATGAGGATAAGGGAAAGCATGACAAGTTTGACTCATTATGGATGGGCCCTTACTCCATTGATATCAGGATTGGTGAGCATACCTTCTTCCTTATGGAATTAGATGGTGAATTGCTTGAGATGTTTGTTAATGAAAAGCATTTGAAGCATTTCTTGGATTGATTCCCCAGGATAAACAAAATCTTTTGTACAGTGCATAGTTTGCTTTTTTCTTACATTTTGTGTTTTCACTTGCTTTCGTCTTTGGTGACATGTTTCATTGGTTTCTCTATTTTTTTAAGATCACTTTGTTTATCTGCTCTACAATCTAACTTAATTTCCGAATGGATATATTTAACACGTGTTATACCTTTTTTCTTATGGAACTCACGAGGAGTGCCCATCCACCCGAGTCGGAGCTTATGTTGCTGCTCAACATAGTCTCGCCCCATTTTCCTTTGAAAATATATCAATTTGCGGCCTCTGTCACTTTCTTTTTCCCTGTGTTGTGCTTGGTTAATATATGTTGTCATTTTTAATCTATTCCCTAGTCATAGATCACTAATGGGTCCATGGTTTGCTCCTTGTTTCTTTGTTCCTCTAGAAAAGGTCTGTAATTTAGGTCTCTTATTCTCTGTTTGTCTAAAAAAATCAGGTTCACCCATATTTTCCGTTCTCCATGGTCGATATTTGTCTTTCTCGTCATGTCTACCCTAAATAATTGAAGAAAAATGAATAGATGTATCTCTGAGAAATATATTTGAGCCTTATAACATTTCTAAATTCTTTTTTCTTGCAGAAATTTTCATTTTCGAGGCTCAAATGATCTTTTTCTACATTTTACAATTTGTGGGTGTTTCTCCCATCAAATTTACATCCTTGCATCAACATTGGATGTGGCATGTTTTGGTTGGATGCAGCTCGGCTAGATACTTAAAAAATTCTATGAATTACCTCAACTTAAATATTTGTCCATGTGGAGGCATGGTGTTCGTTTGAGGATCTACTTTTGGTCTAGCCTTGGAGTAGCGCTGGAGGACACGTTGAGGTTTTTGTTGGGTCTTCCCATACTTAGTATTTTTTAAAGGGTTATGGGAGATCTAGGACATGTGGAGGAACCACACATGTTTAGGAACCAACCCTTGAGTTTCATTTTAAAGAAGCGTCAGGAGGACAAGTAGAGGCCTCTTCTCACTTTGCATTTTTCTTAGACTTTTCAATGGCCAAAGGAAAATACCTTGGAGCATGACATGTGGTGCCTTTTGCTGAGCTTCAACCATTTAGAAATAACTTTTCTTTCCATGACATGTGGCTAGCCCGTGCTCGTTCAAGGTATCAAATTTTTGGAACCATCTCAAGGTGTACCATAGTGACACATGGTAGTTTGAAATTTCAAAGTGGCGAGGAGGTGGACCATTAGGGGCAATTTGGATTTTTTTCCCCTTGACATGCAAATGACTAAAAACATCAAAATGGCCCGCATGCCTAATAAAGAAAAGGTCAAAGCTTGCTTCGGTCAATGGCAGAGGCAGAGGTGCGAAATCTCGAGAAGAAATTTAGAAAAATTTCCTTTTGGGAGAAAAGAGTTAAAAGTAAAAGGAGAAGTGTAGTTCCGCTGGAACCGCATTGGGACACATGTTGGTCCCATTTTTCAAGGGTAGAGCTGCAGGTAAAAATTGAAAAAAAAATCATTTTCCAAAAGGAAGGTGAAATGGTAGAATTTGGTTGTGGTTACGATGGAACCCACCTTAAAAAATTTGTCAGGATCATTTCTCGAGGCGGAGATGATGAAAAAAATGAGAATTTTTTCCATTTTCCCAAAAGTTGTAAAAATTCAAAGGAAGCCCCTGTTTTTTTTTAGTTTGAATCTTCGAGGTGGATGGCCCAAATTCAAAGTAGAGATCAACTACAACAAAGAGTCTGAATCTGATTTTTCCCCCAATTTACTAAAACATGCCTGGAAGTGTGAGTCTTCATGATTTCTTGGTATTTCCTACAAGATAAGAAGAAAGGGGAGTTCTTTGTCGATATATGAGTTTGGTGGGAAGATCTGCAAGATGTCTTTTTCCATTAAAATGGTCGACTATTGTGCTTGATCGGATATTCCATTTTTATTCTCCCGAGATGACAAGGAACCAAATTTCACATATTAGGGAAAGAAGTGGTTGAAAAATTGAAGAAAGAGTGATCTACCAAAGGAAGGTGTTGAATGCAAAATATATTCGATGAGATCTGCGCCCTCAAGCACTGGTGAATTTTTCTAGATCGATTCGAGAATCACGATCGTGATCATGGCAAGCAATGGTAGCAATCAAGGTCTTGATTTTTGGGGAAAAGGATCCCTATCATAAATTTTATAAATGGCATGAATTTTTGTTCAAATGGTTGGAGTGTTAGGGTCGAGACTGAATTTTCTAAGAGAAAAAGCTTGATAGAGTCCATCATTTTGAGAATCCATTTGAGAAGCTTGTATATCTCTTTTATATTAAATTTGATCATGTCAAGGTGGTTACAAATGTACAACCATTGACAAGCTCTAAGATTGTTCTAGAAACTTTCCCTACTGATAGATTTAATCAAATTTGAGTTATTTTGTGTTGTCTTGAGCAAAATGTGTTTGTTTTATTTCTGAATGTATACAAGTAGGTTTTCTTGTTTGTATTGCAATCTTGTATTAAAATCTGATTCAATCACACATGCCTCAATCCTTTTGATAGTTTAGTGGCATTTTCAATTTCATTTCTTAGAATAAATTTCATCTACGGGATTGGAATAAACGATATAAAATCACTTTTCCTTCATTTGTTGAAAGAGATTGTTGAGCATTCATGATATAATGTCAAAGATTATGTGAAAGAGTGCTAATATGGGCCTCCATTGAAGCACATATTCTAGTTAAAGAGACATTTTAGATATTCTATGGAATTTTGTTGATTTAACCTTCCATTTTCTAAGATTCCTCAAGGATCGGTGAATCAAGTTCATCCTATCCCACCTCCCACCAAAAATTCATACAAAAACTACCAATCCTACCAATACTACCCCTGTTTATCATGTGTGTATACAAATGCAAAATATGTGTTACCAAAACATGCGAGAAGAAATCGGGGCCCAAATTTCTTTAGTAACCTTTGCCTTGTGAAAATATCTCCATGATCGGAAGTGAAAAATCGTGTGAGTCGATTTTGAGTGTTGATCATATTTTCTCAATGTCTTCTCTATATAATTTATGTAAAGAAGGATCTACCAGCATTCTTCAATAATAGAGGTTACAAAATAGGTTCTCTTACCTTGGTTAAAAGGCACAACCTAAAATAGTGAGAATAGATAAAATCCTCCCGAGGGTGCTATCCATTTCTCCACATTTGAGTGAAAAAGGGCCAAGTAGGTCTCATCCCCAGCTACAAAATGACTCATTATAACCTAATTTGTCTCTAATATTCCTATCAAACCAGTGATGCTGCTCAAAATTTGAGGGAAAATCAATTTGGATACCAACAATCTTCATAACTCTATGAAAGGGAGGTTAAGCTTCCTTCGTGTACCTTGTTATGTGAGGTTTCACTTCAATCCTTAGATTGACCCTGAATGAACATTTGTGTCCTTTTTTATGCCCTTATAGGATCCATGTTACATTGTTTTGCAGTGGTAGGAAGTTGCTAAATCTAAAAAGTTGGATTTTGTTTTGAAGCGCCATTTCAAAACTGGATAGAGAAATTATTATCTGCCTTTACAAACCTTTAGTAATTTTACTAGACAATTACATTTCAGGTTAGTTTTGCAAAGGCATTGTGCAATCCTTTGCTCATATTTTGATGAGGTCAAACTAGACCAATTACGACTTGTCGCTCTAGAAAACATGTCATCATTTGAAAACTATTTTCTAGTTCTCATTCCTATCGACTCTGATGAATTCTCAATATATAGGGGAACTTTTAGGAAGTTTGTCTCATCATTTTTGGGCAAGGTTTTATGAGCCCTTGAGCTCATTTTTGATCATTAACAACTAGCTCATTTATCAACGATGGCCCCAGAAAATTAGTTGCTAATCATAAATAATTTTCCAATTCTAAATTTTGTTAGTTCCTATGAAATCTTGGTATATAAGTGGACACTTATATATTTAACCATGGTGTGTTTTCTCATCGAAACAAACATTTTTAATTTGGTTTCTTATCCTCTAAGCTTGATTTGAACGTTTTTGTAGCTAGCAGGAAAATGTAAAAAGAAGTGGTAAGACCCCTGTGGGGTTGCCAAACCACCATGGAAACTTTTGAAACATGTAAATAACTGTTTGAAACTCTATAGTGTAACTTGTTGTGTGAAACATAACTTTTGACAAAATGATGTTTCTCTCTCTTCCTTTCTCTTTCTCTCTCCTTGGTTACAAAATGAAATGAAATGAATACATGGTTTCTAAACCTTTTCTTTCGAATACAAATTATAATTATTATTATATGTAAATGGGAAACTAAAGACATTAATTATGTTAGATTAGGGTGGATTCCATGTCAGTGATTTATCGTTGATTTCATGCTCATATGGTTTTGTAGGATGCAAGAATGATGGTGAAAAGGTGATGTGTAATTCATTATTTATTATTGTAAATTTTATAGGTCATTGTAAAATGAATATATGTATAATGTAGTCTCATGCTACAAAAATGTTATATTTGAAATTTTCTAATATGTATGGGATGCTAGTTTTAGGGACATCTAGGAAATGTGCATTTAATCATAGGTTCAATTTGATTCATAGTTACGTATGGTAAAAAGGTTTGATATATATATGGTAAATGAATTTGAAGTTAATATCTTGTAGTGCATTTTCAGTGTTCAATAAGTGATTAATTAATTAGTGTGTTGTATTCTTATCTTGTAAATGTAATAAAGAGATTTAATCGAAACACTCAAGCCTTGTATAAGATTCATGCATAACATGTCTTCATGTGTGATCCTTCTTACCATAGAAGAGATTGAAACCGTAGAATGAACTTAAATTTTGCACTCGATGGAACCTCCTATTTTAGGTAAATAAAACCCCTAGATTGAGTTTACCATCATAGTCATTATGTTTAGCGACATTGTCGTGAACCCATCTTTTAGGAACAACATGGTCCAACTTTATCCGAAGTATATTATTTTCTTTTGGTAACCGTGAGGAGAATGTATTATCTTTAGGGCTGACACTATGTTGAGTGGTGAAGACCACCTTGGAAGTCACTTTAAGAGTCCTTGTTTGAAGCAATGACTATGTGGTGTAACCAAACCATTTATGGAGTAAGTAGAACTATTAATCCCTTGGTATCCTAGTGGACTAATAAGCCTTACAAAGTTAGATCTAGGATTTTATTTTCATTGAATAAATTCCTTGTGAGACCCCCAGACGATGCAAATGGAGAGAGTGAAATAGTTTTTCTATGACTTAAAATCTTTTTAGTGAACTCTTTAGTTCATCTCATTTAAATGTGTTACCTTGGTTTCTATCAACATAACACCTTGGACTTTTCTTGAAGGTGGTTTAGCATAAATATGTCCTCTCACCTTAAACTCATATATAGTTGAGGCATAGATCCTTAGGTGCATTTGAAATTAATCTAAACCTCAATTGATTAGGAGGTTAACTTGGGGTTTGTGTGTAGTTATAAGACTTCAAATCATATACGTCTTCAAGATGTTATATAATTAGTTTTGTAACTCCTATTACAAAACAATGTTAATAATGAGATCATAATGCGATGTAAAAGTAAAGCATATAAGAGAAAAAAATGAGATTTGAGGTTAGGAATAATGCCACTCTTAGAGTCCTTATAACTCAATTAAAAATTTTCATGTGTTACAAAGAATATGAGTTTCCCTTGGTGAGATCAAACTTCGAGAAAAAAAAAGATATATATAAAAAATCTAAATACAATTTCTTGTTGTGGGAATGTTGAATCAGGAAATAAAGATACTATGATCGAAGAATGTTTATGGGAAAAAGGTATCTTGAATCTAAACCACCCCCTTAAATCCTAATATTTCTTTCTAGACATCAAGTCAGATTCACTTGAGTTGCAAGGGTAAAATGTAGACATTGAATAAATGTTTGAGAAGCATATTCTTAACATAAGAACAAGATAATTAATTACTTATGTGTAATTTGAATAATGCCCAATAAGTATGTAAGTTATGGAGTTTTACCGTAAAGGATAAAAATTTAAATTAAAATGGTATTTGTAAATTAAATGTGGAATGAACTTAAGTATTTGTAAGTGGAAAAAGGAGAAAATTATCCTTAGACAATAATGTTCTTTGAATGTTAATCGTAACTAAGACACAATCAAAGAAATGATTTATTGTGGATTTTCCAATCCTCGAGTCCTTTTCTTTTGGTTGGGTCATTTCTAGTATTCATTCATTGGGAAAAGTGTGGCATCAACATGTCTATGGTGTTGTCATGTGTCTATGTGATTCGACGACTTGTAAGTGTGTCATATGCATCTCGATTTTTCTTTACATGGAGCCCTTGTGGCTTTGTGAAGTGAGCAATGTAAGTCAAAAATAATAATATCTTAGTATTTGTACTTGTATTTTTGTGTGTGTAAAATGGGGGCGATACAATTATCAATCAACTAAGAAATTTTAATGTTTGTAAGAATCCATTAATGAAGTTTTAGAGACGTAGAGTTTCAAACTTAACGGAAGATTTTGAAGCTATTAACATCTAGTGCATTCCTAGAATGGAAAATAAGCATGCAGATAGACTTGTAACAATTGGTGTCAGTTTTGAAGTGCTGGAAAAGATTGAAAAAATGATATTCAGCCTCATATTAAGATAATTGTCGGACCTTCTATACCTAATGATGTCTTGAATTGGCAATTTTTGAAAGTCATGATCAAATCTATAGGTTTTTGCAGAAAGAAGCTAAATTTTCTGAGTTAATCAAGATAAATTATAGCACTTATATCGTGAATAGATTGTTCAATTAAAGATAAATAAACTACCTCAAGTTTTGGTCACATTAGAAGACATCTTCAAAGACCGACGATCAGTTAAGGAATGTCAAAACTAAGATGTCAACACATGCTAAAAACTATGAAGAGATCTTAGTTGATGAAGGGAAAAAAATTGTTTATCGAAATGTATGTTCTTTGGCTGAAAAAAATTATTTTATTAATATTTTCAAAGAATTTAAAGATGTTTTCACTTGGAAATACAGAGACCTGAAAGGGTTTGATCCAAATTTAGCACAACACACTATTGAATTTCAGCCAAATTCCAAGCTAGTTTGGCAAAAACAAAGGCTTGTAAATCCCAAAACAGAGCCTCTAATGAGGAAAGAGTTATCTAAGTTGATTGAATAAGGTATTATATTTCCAATTAAGCATTCAAGTTGGGTAGCCAATCTTGTTCCAGCTTGGAAGAAGAATGGACAAATCATATTATCTGTGGATTTGAGAGATCTTAATAAAGCTTCATTAAAAGATCACTATCTACTTCCAAATATGGATCAGATTTTGAGAACAATTTTTGGTTTAGATAGACTATCTATTCTAGACGGCTATAGTGGATACAATCAGATTTTAGTCCGATAAGAAGATAGGTACAAAACAGCTTTCACCATTCAGTGGGGTACTTATGCTTATAAAAGAATGCCTTTTGGCCTTTCAAATGTTGGTGCAACATTTCAACATGTAATGGACATGGATCTTTGTATCTTATTAAATAAATGCATCCTTATTTATTTACATGATGTTACTGTGTTCTCAAAAAATTGAGAAGAACATATAATACATCTATGGCGGAGACTTTTTAGTTATGCGGATAGTTTTGAATATCTTTGAATCTGCTAAAGTCTATCTTTTCAGTACATCAAGGTAAATTGTTTGGTCATATTGTTTCTAAACAAGGTTTGGAAATTGATCCTTTTAGGATCGAAGCCATATCACAACTATCATTACCTCATCATAAGAAGGCATTACAGAGTGTTCTTGGGAAAATTAACTTTGTTAGAAGATTTGTTTCACATTTGGTAGCATTGGTGAAACCACTGATAGCTATGTTAAAGAAAGAGAAAACTTTCTCTTGGACCAAGTAAAAGGAGAGAAGGGTTTGAACTAATTAAGGCAGCCATCTCTGAAGCTCCTACTCTTGAAAATCAAAATTTCGATAAAGATTTTATAGTGTATGCACTTGTAGGAGCTGAAACAATATCAGCCATATTAACTCAGGTTAATGATCAAAATGTCTCGATAGGCAATTGCTTTCTTTCAACAAAGCTTGCACAATTACGAAACAAGGTACACATTTCTTGAAAAACAAGTACTTTCGGTAGTCGAGAGGACTAAATAATTTTAAGTACATGCTTTCAAACAAAAAAATCTATCTTCTTGTTTCTCATCCAAGTGTGAAAGATTTCTTCTTAAATAAAGAATTGAATGAGAAAAGAGTAGAATTTGGATCATGAAGGTTATGGGGTACAATGTTGATATCCGCATTGCGAAGATAGTTTGAGGTTGTAGACTCCCATAATTACGCCCAAGCAATTTAAATACTTAAATTGCGTTAATTATTGTATTTCTCATAAGTCAACGACATATTGTCAAAAGCACTCATTTTCTCTCATATCATCATTAATTAAGTGCACTAAGATAATTAATTAAGTTTCCTATCCAACAAATACCTAATTAATGACCTTCCGGTAATAAATCACCCCTTCTACCTAGACTAATTAATTATTATTAATTAATTATATTTCCCTTCCATTTAACCAATAAATCAATATTTAATTGATTTAATAACCTTATAATAGCCTAAATCATACTATATTCCTCTAATTATCTTCTATAAGCTTACATCTACCTATTAGTTAATCACCTTTGATTAATTAAAACACCCTCCAACTCCCATGACTTGCTAAGCATAAATTAAACCCTTCTAAAGTAAGGTTACATTTAATAAAGAAACCTTATCCATTCCTAATCATGTTTTACCTTTATCCCACATTCATGAGAATGTGTTGAATCCTATATCCTTTGGAATATAAAAATATCCCTCCACCTATCTTTTTGCTTACACCTAAACTCCTTAGAGAGTAAATGCAAAACATATAGCAAAGAGACTAAGACCTTGCACCTTGCACTTTTGAGATTTCATCATCTTGAAGAGTTAAGCCTCTTTCTTAAGTGCTTAGGTCATATGGGAGGTGTCAAAGGGGTCTTGTAGCCCAACTTTGATAGGCCCTCATTCCTAGGTTACTTGGCATACTAAGGACAACTATTTTGATAGGCATGTAGCTTACTTAGGTCCATTCATTTATTTGTTGTTAGAGAATATAGGGGTTTAGATATTTAGCATTGTTAGTTTTAAAGTTTGTATTGATGAATGCTAGCATCTAACCCTTGTTTAATTCTTATCTTGATGGTGTTTATTTTGTTGTTCAATTCTTGCAAAGTTAAGGCTATTCTTGCACTCTTTAAGGATCAAACAAAACAATTTTTGATTGTCATTGGAGCTAAATATATCCATTAATTCTTTTTGGTAATCTAGGAGAGTAGAGATTTTAAAATAGCATGCATAGTTTTGATCTCATGTTTTCAAAGTTATATTGTTAGTTTAGATCTTGCTTAGCTCTCTATCTTGATGGTGTTTATGCTTTGTTTTAGCTAAATTGTAGAACTATTTTAGGTGGTAGTTCTTGCTTCATTTGATTTAGCATTAAGAAAATTATACATGCACACATTTTGCATGCCCAATGGGACATACTCCATTGTATTTTGCACTTAATTTCAAGTTTTTGTAGTTAAGTTTCATTTTTGGTTACTAACCCTCTTTTACACATGTTGATCTAACTTGTTTTTTTAACTTGTTTTGTTGAGTTTGCATGTGTTGAGTTTTCCTTGTAGGTATGAATGAGGTGAAGTGATATCAAAATTGGAATTAATGGGAAAATTTTAAGATTTCTCTATGTTTTCATTTTTAGAGCTTACTTTTTCATCATTCTACATGTTAGTTTTGTCAATTTCTTGAAAATCTTAAATTCTTGAGCATGTATGTTAATGTTTGATAGCGTTGTGTCTTCTATTCATATATTAATGTGATAGGTTGTTGTCAAAATTTAATCTTGGTTGGAAAAATTTACCCATTTTGCAGATTAAGAGACTTTTTTTTACATTTTTTGAGTGCATGTCAAGTGCATACCTGTGAGCATAAGAGCATATGCGTATCCCATCTTCCGAAGGCCATAAATTTTTCTCCCAAACTCAAAATGACTCCATTTTTTTGCATTGGAAAGGTATTGAAGTTAAATATTCAATGAAAACATAAATTTGGGATTTATACATACATAAATTATAGGTTTTTATGTTATTTTAAAACTGATCATTTTGTAACATGTCTAATGTTTTGATGATTTTGTATTTCCATGCTTCCTCGATTTAGACCAAAGCATGTGTATGATGTTCTCTTGAACCTTTTGGTGATCTTGAGAATCAAAAACAACTTTGATCTATATATTTTTAATATTGAGATTAAACTTAGAAATTTGATTATTCATTTTGCTTAAGGGAATGAACCTTTTACAAAGCATTTTTAATGGTCCTTTGATTTGAAGTTTTCCATTTCTATATAGTTGGGATAAAGTTTTTGTATGCTCTTCTCTTGCACCTTAGGGTGATCTTGAGAATCAAAAGCAACTTTAGTTTTTATAATATAACATTTGGTAAAATGGAAACTTCATCTTTCACTTTTGGTTTAGGGGAATGAACATTTATCAAGAATTTTGTATGGTTCATTGATTGAAAAGATTTTATTTACTTTTTAGTTGGATTATTTGTTGTGTATTCTCTTCTCTTGCATCCTTGGATGATCTTGAGAATAAAAAGCAACTCTTAATCCTCTTTTAAATAATGTGATTTTCTTGGAGAACTACTAACGCTTGAGTGCAAGACCTAAAAATTCTTGTCAAAGAAAGGAGGAATCAAAATGAAATCAAAAACTACTAATACAATTTTTATACAGGTTGCCAAAAGGTGTTCAAGAAAACCACACCTAATTAAACAAGATAAAAATAACAACATATTCAAAACACTGTATTATAGGTGTCAGAAAAGGGTATGTCCCTCTCCGCTCAACTAGAACATAACCCCTTTGGCATAACGCCTTAAGCTACAACAATGGGGGTGGTTCTAGGAACCCCAAAGTAGTCCACGCAAGAGGGAACCTTGTGGATGAAATGGGAAGTGCTCCACACTACCTACTTGACTAGTGATTCCTTTGTGAGATAGCGTTACAGGTTGTCCGTTGTGGCGACCCCAGTGATAGTACACGTAGACACACTAGTTGCCTACTATTCTTGAAGGGGGTAAAATAAAGTGAGATACTCCCAAACTAGTCGGTGTGGCTTTTGGGTAAATCGCACTTGCTTGTGGGAACTTTGTAACACCTAGGGCGAGAGAACCACCTAGGAGAATATACATTGGCTAGAAGCCCACTTTGACCATTTTAAAATAGTGTTGAGTTGTGAACATTCTTTTGGAGAAACGTGTGACGTATTACTTTCACCTAGTTTTTACTTACCTTAGGGCGAGGTGAAACTCTGTCGAAGTGAGGCTAGCATTTTTCATCATTTTTCTTGATTTATTTCCTTCATATTTTTTGACACTTTGTTGATCAAAAGAGGTGTGATTACCTTTGTGTTTCCATTCGAATGTTTCTCTCACTTTTATGTCTGTTTACGCCCATCCATGTTTTGCGGTGGGTTAGTTAAACGTCTAAAGTCGATGGAGGCATTTTCACGTCATTTGGCAGCCATTGTGATATTGATACCCACATCAAGATCGTCAATATAGTTAGTTGTGGGTCATCACCACGGACTTCCATAGAGGAGTTAGCTTGTTTGTCTTGTATCATTACAATTTTGATATTTACGTCTTATTTATTGTAAACTCGACATAAATACCTATATTATATGGTTACGCTGCACACATTTTTAACTATTCTTAGCTATACTTTGATCTTTTTCGATTCAGTTCTATTATTACCTCAATTTTAAAGAGTGCTAGGTGTTACGATTTGTGTGTGTTATATCAATAACACCTCGATATCAATACTTCACTTTCGCATGAAGTGGGTTAGAATATCTTGGTGATATTGTTGTGTCATTCGCAAATCAGAATCGCACTTTTTGAGAAATAGGTCTTAATCAAGTTTGAGCTCGCTCATCGTATATATTGATTGGGATATCGCATTGATTGACTTTGTATTTACTTACATTTTTTCATTTCCTTGAACTTGGCATAAGTGAAAACATCTTGTTGATCATCTTTGCATCACATTTTCATATGGTGTATTTCCTTGTTGATTGGATTTGTGTTTCACACTTGCATGATTGTTCCTTGTGATTATTCATTTAGAAAACTTATTTTCTAGGGACAGTCTCTCTCGATCTCATCAATATTGCATCATCACGATGTCTAGTTTCCTTAGACCTTATTCAAAAAATCACGCACACATATCAATACTTACAAAATTTCTAGTTAGTTGTTCTTATGCTACCCAAATCGACATGTCACTTCCTTCCCTTTGAAGGAGTTCCATCACACTATTTAGATATAGACATTTGTACTTAAGACAATGCCAAAATGACTAACTATCCTGCGGTTCCCCATACTTACAAAAATATGGAACCTACGTTTAGAAATTCAAAGCAAATTATTCCCATTACAACTAAACCTCGTTTAGTTTTTGTGCCAGAAGAGCCCATACCAAGTAACTCATTCCCCAACTTCATCTCATAGTCGGTGGTATGATTTGGACATGTTTAATCCAAATTATTATTCGAGTTCCCTCCACTCTTCGTCTAATTCTAATATAAACATTTCCTCTTCTTCTGAGGATTCCAATCCAAATATTTCCTCTGACTCTTCTGAGGATTCAGATCCAAACTACTATTTAGATTCATCTAATTCGACTCCTAAGTCATCTAATGTGACTCTTATGTCATGGTCCTCCCTTTCTTCATAGGACCCCTTTTATCAGTCGCCCCAACAATGTCTTCTTCCTTTGAAGATACATGCAACTCCAAATCCCTCCAATCAGAAGTATAATACAATTCTTGAGTTGTGGTCCTCTCTTTCTTCACAAGACCCTTTTCATCATTCATCTAATGTGATGCTTGAATCACAGTCCTCCCCTTCTTTGTAGGACCTTCTTCATCAATCACCCCCATGAAATCTTCCTTCTTTAAAGATTCGTGTCACTCAAATTCCTTGAAACAAACATCTAACTCGACCCATGCATCACAATCTATAGAATTTGGACTTAATCCTATTATTTTACATATGACATACCATTGTATAGGTAGGTCCACACCACCTTCTTCTACTCCTGAGCCATCTAGCTACACATATTCTTCGTCCCCCACATCATCTTCTTCTATCAATAATCATCAAACATATTCTAAGTCTTCCACACCAAGTGAACCTATTTCTTCCAATCAACCCCTAGGGATTGATCAACAACTCATACCGATTGACCTCTTTTAGAATGAAGAAACAATCAGGGCATTTATAGGGGCACATGAAGATATTCCTCTAGTGATTATGAGGAAGGTTTCTCTTTAGACTTCAATGCGTTTGTGTATTGTGAGGAAAATCTTGTTTCCTTTTATTAAGAAATGGAGGAAGAGCCTCAAATCATGCAACTTGATCCTCATCTTATTCTTCCATATTCACATTCTTCATTAATTGATGAAACCGCTTTGTCTTGCATTGATCCAAGGCCTATCTTTTAATCACTCAATAACTCTTTGTCTATCATAATTTCTCAATCACAATCTCTTATGAGGTCAATGCCAAGTAGCCCTTCATCTAGGTGTGGGTCACATTCTAGTAGACCTCCCTCTGCTATTTGTGGGACATTTTCGATTAGCTCACTATCTTCTATTCTTGGGGCATGTCCAACTAGCCCCTTGTCTTCTAGGTATGGATCACCCCTAGGTAGTCCATCATCTTCTATTCTTGGGCCACATCCTAGTAGCCCTTCATCTTCTATCTATGGGTCATATCCTAGTAGCCCTTCTTCTTCTATTCTTGGGCCACATCCTGGAAGCCCTTCATCATCTTCTATCAGTAGCTCACCTCCTGGTAGCCCCTCCTCTTCAATTCTTGGACCATATCCATTTCATCCATCACATTATTCTTCTACCAAAGATGGTGGCAAGCCCATGGTCATTTCTTGCATCAGTTCTAAATGTCCACGTTCACTTTCTTCTCCTTCTCGGGATCAGACAAGTCATGCGTTAGCTTATAAGAAACCCAAACAATTTCTTAATCAAGCTCAGATCAAAACTATAAAGATCTCTATAGCTCCCAACAAATCAAAAATCTCAAAATTCTAAATCAATCGTGATTCAAGAATGCACACCAACATAACCATCAAGTATGGTGCAAAGTGCGTAAACCTCTGGATGGGGAATTAAATCTCCCACATACAAAATCCATGTTTCAGAACAAATCACAGTCATTTATTGAGTGTGAACTCACCTCAATCATCAAGATCGGGGATAATATCACTCTTGATAAACAAACGCGCCTAGTCTCCCTTATTAAGGAAGTTGCAAACATTGTTGTTGGATCTTACCACACAGAGTGACTTTTTTGGTCCCAACCTCTTAAATCTATCAAAAATCTAAAAACAAAAAACAATTCAAAAATACAAAAAACATTGAGAAAACACAACAAAAATCAAAGGTATAAATATCAAACATTGCAATCAGTGTATTGTGTACTCATGGATGTTTCTTTCTTCCCTTCCTTGCTATTTTTTTTCTACAAGTCTCCCTACCATTTTCATTCCTTCGGTGATATTTTGGTTAGCTTATTCACATGCATTTTATGACATTTATCTCTATGGTATCTGTTTGACCCTGGTCTTTTGTCACCTTGGTAAATTAAAGAACGACTGACCTCTTAGAGATCCTATCACATTCAACATCTAATAAACTTGTTGTGAAGAAATTTTGGACATATTTGTTGACACTAGCCAATGTCGTCATCGTAAGCATTTCCACCTCCTTCCATCAAGCCATAAGTGGTTCTTAACCCCTTGTCAAACAAGAGAGCTGAAATAAGTTTTCAAACAACAAAATAATCAAAATCAATCAAACATCAAACTCTAAAAGCTACAAAGCAAAAGAAAATTGATATATAACTCTCTCTTGGGGTATTTCCAATAATCTCTATCGGGGCTATGGATGCCTTATTGACAATAGAGAAATGTTGTGATTAGAATCAAATACATCTCTATTGGGGCTATGGACACTTGGCTAGCAGCGGAGCAATGTACGGCTATGCTTTCACCCTCCATTCACAAAATTACTTATGAAAATAAATCATTCCTACACATTGGCTAGGGTCTATTCACTTGTTGTCTATTAAATCTTCACTTCAAGAGGTAATAAAATCCACGTGCACACCTTTGGATATCTATGAGTAAACATGATTATTATGTTACCAAGTGTCTTTTTGGACCTTTTCAGACTCTTACTCTAGTCCATATCTCATCTCACGATTTATGCCTTTGGCTAATGACTTATTCATCGTGAGGCTTCTAAGCTACATTCATACCATTCACATTGTTCTTCTACTTCGTTCAAAACATCCATGTGTATAAGATTACTTGTTTTCCATATTTGTGGAAACCTTTGTCCTCTTCCACAAAAATAATCTTCTCCTTCCTTTCTATCATGTTCTTTTAGGCCAACTTACGCTAGGGGTATCCTTGCTTCTACCCATCTTTTCATTGGTTTATGTTCATCTTCATGTTGAACCTATCCATAATGGCCTTGGGTCCTGCTTCTATCTGTGAAGAGTTTACCTTTGAATACTCCCACGTTATCGTTGGGACATTTTTGCATCTTCATCTTCTTGGTACGCACATGGCCTTGTGCCTTGTACATCCCATCTAACATTGGGGGCATCTACGCTTTCTCATCTTCCCTGTACATAGTTTCATAAAACTTTTAAAATCAATGAAAACATTCAAATATGTTTCAAAAAACTTCTTAAAATTGAAAATCATCATATAAAACATCACTCTTTGGTTCTCACTTGTTCATGTGTGCAACTTGTGGATCATCTTGATCTACCTCCATCAACAAAAGCTAGGTCTGCTTACTTCATCTGTACTCTGGGGCACAATGAGTTGCCTGGTACTATTTCATAGTGCACATTTCTTTTCCATCAGACCCAAGTGTCCTCTGTTATTCCCCTCACATGTATCCTTGCTTGGGGCACCATCATCAACCCTTGTCATTAATTTTCACAGGTCGTAACTGAAGCTTAATAATAAAAACATTATATTATGTTTCTCTATTAGTAAAGCTTGTTTAATTTCTCGTATTGCATTACATTTTGTATGTTGCATGGAGTTAGGCATCTTTCACTTTCTCATATTGCATTGAATTTTTTATGTTGCATGGAGTTGGTGTTTCCAAAGAAAGAACAATCGTTCATAGTATGGATTTTCATGTCGTTCTACCTTTTTCGTATGCTTATATTTTTCATAAGGACCGATGACGTAGCTCTTATGGCAATATGATGACATCGAAATTGTTCCAATACACAATAGCTAGAGGCTAATATCTTCTCTCCCCTCCTCCATATTCATTCTACATCGCTTTCCTCTCACCCCTCTTCTTCCATCTTACCAGGGCATCTTGCCTCTTCCCATTCTTCTATCTATCTCTCACCTTTTTCGATCGTCAATCATCTTCTTTCATCACCCCATCGACACTCGAGGGGGCATCTCTCACTTCTACTAATTTTTCTTCTACCTCTTCAAAATTCCACATGTCTACTATCTTTGAAGTGGCGTCACTTACGCCACCCCAAAGAGGGGCAAATGTAGACACCCATAATTACGCCCAAGAAATTTAAATACTTAAATTGCGTTAATTATTGTCTTTCTCGCAAATCAACGACATATTGTCAAAATCACTCATTTTCTCTCATATCATCATTAATTAATTACACTAAGCTAATTAATTAAGTTTCCTATCCAACAAATACCCTAATTAATGATCTTCCATTAATAAATCACCCCTTCTACCTAGACTAATTAATTATTATTAATTAATTAGATTTCCCTTCCATTTAACCAATAAATCAATATTTAATTGATTTAATCCCCTTATAATAGCCTAAATCGTACTAATATTCCTCTAATTATCTTCTATAAGCTTACATCTACCTATTAGTTAATCACCTTTGATTAATTAAAACACCCCCCAACTCCCATGACTTGCTAAGCATAAATTAAACCCTTCTAAAGTAAGGTTATCTTTAATAAAGAAACCTTATCCATTCCTAATCATGTTTTACCTTTATCCCACATTCATGAGAATGTGTTGAATCCTTTATCCTTTGGGCTATATAAAGAGCCCTCCACCTACCTTTTTACTTACACCTAAAACTTCTTAAGAGAGCAAATGCAAAGCATATAGCAAAGAGACTAAGAGCTTGCCTTTTGTTTTCTTGAGAGGTCACCATTGTTAAGAGCTAAAGCTTCCTATTCTTGCATTCTTTAAGGATCAAACAAAGAAATTTTTGATTGCCATTGGAGCTAAATAGGTCCATTCATTCTTGTTGGTAATCTAGGAGAGTAGAGATGTTAAAATAACATGCATAGTTTTGATCTCATGTTTTCAAAGTTATAATGTTAGTTTAGATCTTGCTTAGTTCTCTATCTTGATGGTGTTTATGCTTTGTTTTAGCTAAATTGTAGAACTATTTTAGGTGGTAGTTCTTGCTTCATTTGATTTAGCACTAAGCAAAGTATATATACACCTGATGTAAAGTTTTGTGTGAACACCTTTTGATAAATATTTTACAATGTATGCACTTGCAGGAAATGAAACAATATCAGCCATATTATCTCGAGTTAATGATAAAAATTTTGAGTAGCCAATTAGTTTCTTTTGACAGAGCTTGCACGATTACGAAACAAGGTACATATTTCTTGAAAAACAAGTACTAAAGAATTTTAAGTACATGATTTCAAACAAAAAAATCCATGTTCTTGTTTCTCATCCAAGTGTGAAAGATTTCTTGTTAAATAAAGAATTGAATGAGAAAAGAGTAGGTTGGATAATGAAGGTTGTGGAGTATGATGTTGATATCGCGTTGCGAAGATAGTTCGAGGTAAAGGTTTGTGTGAACACCTAATTAATGATATGGAAACACAAAAAGCTACAGAACCAGAAGATTCAAAACATCATGCTGAAATTACGTATCAGTAATCAGACATCATTGTTTAGCTAGAAAATCGGTAATCTGAACTTGCTCAAGAAGTTTAGGAATCATGATGGATGACTGATCTAGTTAACTATCTACAACATGGCATCTATCTGGAAGGTATGGACAAGAATAAACGAAGGTATTTTAGACTACAATATGTACCCTATGTTTTCATTGATGGTGTATTATTTAAAAAGGATAAAAAAGGATTCTTGGTATGATGTGTCGAGATTATGATAAAATTCAACAAATTTTATCAGAATTCCATGAAGGACCTGCAGGAGGTCATTTCTCAACACATACCACAACCTTAAAAATTATGAAAGCTAGTTACTATTGGCCCAACATATTCAAATATTGTTTCAAATGCATCAAAAAGTGTAAGAAATGTTCTTTCTTTGTTGGAAAAGAACACTTAGCTTCACTACCTTTACAACCTATTTAATTTGATCAAAATTTTATGTAATGAGGTCTTGATTTTATTGGCATGATAAATCTTCCTTCATCAGAAGGAAACAAGTGGGTTTTGACCGCTACAGATTATTTTACATGTCGAATGAAGTAATAGCCTTGAAAGATGCTAATGAAATTTTGATACTATCCTTTTATGAAGGTATAGTTTGTATATTTTGTGTTCCAAAGAACTATCATATCGATAATTATTTAGCATTTCTTGGTGCAAAGGTAACAAATTGGGATATCAAGCATGGAATTTATTTAAGTTCTTCATCTAACTATTACCCATAAGGTAATGGATTAGCGAAAGTACTAATAAGAATCTTTTAAGGATTATAAAAAGAACACTCAAAGATAATCAAAGAGCTTGGCATACGATATCTAATTCAACACTTTGGCCTGATAGAGTGACTCCTAAAAGAACAATTGGTAATTCACCATATAAGCTCGTTTCAAGAGAAGCAAGAATGTCTATTTGAGTTCAGTTACCCACATTAGATTTGTTACATCAAATGGAGTTGCTTGATAATGAACCATTACAGTTCTCTGTGCAAAATTAATGGAATTACAAGAGCTCGAGAGATCAAGCTCATTTAAATATGGAAAAGAATCAAAAAAAGATGAAGAAGAATTTTGATAAGAAAGCCAAATTTTGAATCTTCAATGAAGGAGATATTGTGTTAAATTGGCGGTGATTGTGAAAAACTAAGAAGACACACAAAGTTCGATACAATCTAGAGTGGTCCTTACATGATTTCATCTTGCGAAGAACACAATTCTTTTTAGCTCTCAAGGTTGGATGGAGAGGAACTTCCCATTCTGTTAATGGTATGTTTCTCAAACACTCTTATTGAAAATCCTACAAAGTGTTTATTTAGATTAGGATTTCCATTCAATAAGTGCGAGTTCCTACACATTGTAATGTGTTTTTAAATTCAATAAGTGCGTTCATGCATGTGATTTGGTTTACCATATGTTTTCTGAGTTTTAGTTTGTTTAGAAGGGTTGGACCTTGTAAAGGAAGATTTTGGTTACATGATTTAGACTCCATGCCTAATGGACAAGAGCAAGGCACTAGTTTACAAGCTAGAAGGTAGCTTTCCCCACAGGATCACCAGAAATGTTGACAATTTTTACACTTGTGCAAAAATGGGAAACTCGAAACTTCGTTACGATGGATAGAATTGGTGAAGTATACCTAAGCTAGGGGAGGTTCTTTCAGACAATATTGTTACTATTGAATTAATTAATGATTACATGAAATCTATAGCTATGTGTGTTGTTACAAAACATAAAAGCTCACATAGTCTATAATATCATTACTATATACAACAAAAGGACACAAAGCTCCAAAGAAAAGTTGTGTGCCTTGATGAAGACACCAAATTGTAGAATAGATGAAGTGTTAGGTTTTGGAGCAGCAATCATGACTATAGATTATAGAAATTAGAGTTCATTACTGGATGTTACAGGTATTCTTTAATGTTATTTCCTTCATGATTAAGACATTAAATTATATTATTGGGTTGTTTAGTTCATCATACAATCCATATCAGAAAGTAGAAATGTAGAAATAAATACACAACTCAATTTCACAATTCAATGTTTTATTCATAAGGAATTTCAAATGTTCCCACACAAGCCATGGGATGTAACTAGAAAGTAAAGTAGAGCTACTAAAATAATAGGTACGTATGCATGAAAGAGAAAATAAAGGAGTATGAGTGAACTCATAATTGGCTTGGAGGTTTCTCCTTCGGTTTATGCATCCTCATCTTAAAATTTGGTCCCTCTCCATCTTCACTATTGAAAGCACTATACCGAAAAGAAGAAAATAGGAAAATCATCGATTCTGAGCTCGGTGTTAGTCCATATTCCTATACTATCCTAATTTGTGCACATGGATCTCTTAATAATAGGAGATATAGATTACTTGAAGATCAAACTGCATATGTGATTTAATCACTCGAAAGAAGGAGATAGAAGAAAATAAAAACCATGGACATAAGAGAGGCCATAAAGCCTAAATAGTTTCTAACAGTTTTCTCAAGTGTGTAGAGTACAGAGTTACAACTAAGAAGAAATAAATCATATCTTACATTCGTCACTATAGATTATGATTTCAAAGTTCAATAAATTCTACCCTATGGTACATGAAGAAGATGGGTCATAAGTGCATTCTGGAATGAGGGAAGAATGCAACTCAAAGGTGAAGAAGAAAAGGATTAGTTTTTAAGGCTGAAGTTAATCAAAGAGAAGATTACACTGAAATAGAATGAGAAGGAAATCGGGAAAATTTTGAGGTCTTTGCCATCTAAAATGGGCATTTACAACTTTCCATGATGTTGTTTTTAACTAATATATGCTTTAAAAGTTGTATGTGAATCAAATAAGTGATACAAAGAAGAAAAAAAGCATGTCATACTCAAGATAATAGTTATTATGTTTCATTTTCCAACAACAAATCAGCTTCAATAGAAAAGTGATACATTTTGTATTTTGAATCAAAAAATACATCTATTACAAGTTGAAAAGGGGATAAAAGAAAGAATTCTAGGAAAATTTTGACAGGGATTCACCATGTAAAATGGACATTTTAAATTTTCCAACACGCATATCAAAGCTGTAATAAAAAGGAAATGCAGTATTTAAATAGAAAAGAAATGGACTACACTTTCAGTCATCAAATTGAAGTACTTTGGAGCATTCATTATAGCTTAATAGCTGAATAACATGAATTCTTTTAAGATAATCCTACAAAGTTCAACCATTTTAAATTACAGTTTTCAAAATGAAGCAAGTATGAGTGCACATAAATGCTACCATTAAAGAAGTACAATATTTAAGCAAAATAAATAAGATTACAATATTTCAACAAAGCATCGAATCAAGGCTTATGCCTGCTAATGGTGTTACAAGAATGAGAAACTATTTACAACTTCTAGAAGGCCACATACAAGGTACAAAGATCTCATGAAATCAAGAACAGTCAAAGTACTAATACTGTAAGTTCCAGAGTCAAATGAACAAGCCTATCTTTCCATCAAGAAGATGTCAAATCTCAGAAGATCCAAGTATGTATCTCAAGCTTACAAGTATGAACAAAAAGTCACTACGAAATGCACAAAAGAAAATAGTGAAAAATGTTATAGTAAGTGAAAATAATGTCATCCTCAGCCATGATGAACCAAATCAATGAGAAGAAGAATGATTAGAGAAACCTCCAAAATAAATCAACTTACAAATGCTCAGAGTGGTTTCACCAATAATGAAAAGATCACAAAATCAGTGGGTATTAATGGTTGAATTGAATGATAATGCAAAACTTAAGATAATATGAAGTGGATTTCAAATTTTCAGAAAATATTATTAGCCTTAAGAGAAAAGTTTTAGAGATTAAAACAATGAAGTTCTAGGGTCCTAGAGAATGAAGAACATGACAAATAATGCTCTAGGATCATTCTTAGAAGGAACCCAAAGGAGCTCAAAAAAGGAAACAGGTGCAAGAAAATGTTCATGGCCGAGCCATTCAAATTCATTCAACAAGTACAAAGAAGATGGAATACAAAACATAATGAAGAATATCCAGGGTTTCCAGAAAAGGCTCAAGGATTGACTAAGAACAAGCTTTGAATCGAGAGACACATGCATACCTAGGGCCAATAGTCAAAACCCTCGCCACAATATTCAAAAAAAAAATCAAAGAAAAATGTGAGCTTCAGCTCTAAATATGGCAGCCAAGGTGCCTTTTGCACAGAAAAATACGAGTACCCACAATACAAATCAGAACCCAAATATGGAGAAAATACAGAAACCCTAATAAGCATCAAATTATGGTGACTTTGTTCAGGCACAATACATAGTGAATAAACTAGAAACCAAAGATGGTGGTTTACAATAATAGATCAGAATCTCAATAGCTCAAACCCGAATAATCAAATCAGAGAATAGAGGTGAGAAAATTTGATACTTCCATGATTTCAGTTTATCACCATTCAACAGAGAAAACAATACAGAAGTTCAAACTTTGAATTAGAAATGCATGCACATCTAGGCTAAAGAGAGTTTCAAAGTTTTCTTTCAAAAATTTGTTATTCCATTTGAAATCAGTTTCAAGTTACAATATGTCGAGTGAGAAGGGTATAGCTCCTAGCAGAGACCGAAAAACCCATTAATGGGTATCAAGAAATCAGAGTAACAGACAAGAACTCACCGTTTATAATCGAAACAGTCAAAACTTTTGAGCAAATGAATGATGAAACAAGAAATCCATATGCCCATGAGAAGTTTCGAACTCGGGAGTCAAGTAGGAGCAACCTAGAATGGTTTTCAGCTCAAGAATCCCCAAAGGAACCACGTGACCACAAAAAATGCAAAGAAAAATGAGTATCAGTTTTGGAAGTCGAAATGGAAAAGACCAAGTAATAGTAAAACTCAGGAGATCGAGAAACTTACCATCCTCGTCAAATAATGGTGCCAGTTACACAGTCTAGAACTAAAAGTATTCAACAATAATAGCCACTCCGGATGGAAAGCTAATGAAAGCTCGTAAGTGACCAAGGCACGACCATAAAATAAATCAAGGAGCTCGAGCTCATCGACCCCACAGACAGAGGATAAAAAAGAAGTTCATTCCCGAAATACAAAGAAAGTGAAACCTACAAAATCCTCGCAGAAGCTTCACAAGACACAGAGATCTTTGTGAGGAAAATTCAAGCTTGAACCCACAAAATGGTGACTACATCGAGGAGAAGCAATAAATTAGCTCGTAGAAGTTTCGAGAAAATCTCTAATATATAAGAGAAAAAATATACAGATGTTCGAAGGCTAAGAAGGCTGAAAAATAGACGTATCTAAGATTAAAAAGCTTTAAAAATTGTATCCATCCAAAAATTTTCTAGGGCTTTGCCCGCAATACAAAAATCCAAAATGAAGTTATCATTAAGGTCAAGTGATCTTTACCATGCAAACTTGAGAGATGAGTTAAATGAAACTCAACCACAATCAGAGAATCAAAGGTAGAGAAGGAAAAGTACCCAAGATCAACACTTCAAGATCAATCCAAAAGTTTGAAGCAAACCATTGTGGTTAGATGCCATTACTTATGCTAAAATCTAGGTCGAAACCCTAACCACGAGTCAAAGCTCGACACATGGTAGTGAGATTCAATGGATCAGAGATCAATGATTGGAAACCGATCAATAGAGTTCAATGCAAATCACCATGGTCACATTAATAGCTAGCACATTAAAATTCTGAATAGGAAACCCTAATCATGAGTTAAGGATCAACATCTAAAAATCGAAAGGATCTGATCAATGATTAAAAATCGATCACCAAATATCAAAGCAAACTCAACCTAAGTTAACCATGTCACCGAAAAAGCATGTGGAGGGGTGATTCATCGTAACAAGGGGGCTAGCCATATTATTTTGAAATTATTACATTTGACATATCAAAAATGGATCTCACTATAGTTTGAGCACCGAATATTCTAAAAGTGTCAACCATCATGTTCAAAAATGATCACCCAAAAGGGTAAGGGATATAAAACTATAATCACCAAGTGTTATACAAACTCCAAAAACTGACAATAAATTACATAGTCATGTTTTAATCAAAGGTAGCCAAGTATGACAATGTGGCTTTTTAAAAAAGTGTCCCCTTTTCTTATTTCAAAACATATTAATGTGCTAAGTCCACAAGGGTGGCCAAACCAAGTGAAGACTAGTGGTCAACTGCAAAGGTGGTCCCCACAGTGAGGTGAATAATATTGCTATGTTTTGGAGACCAAAAGTATTCATTTTCTTGTACATGATTATTTTTGCATGTGTTCACAAAAGGACATAATGACAAGAAGAAAAATTTGAATGCACAAGGAAGGAAACTTGATCATCAAGAAAGATTTATTATTAGCAAATTATTCACCCGTCCTTTTCTTAAAAATAGAAAAGTCAATAGCATAGTTTCTTTGTGATGTAATAAAAGAATATTAATACATCTTTGTATTTGTTTGATTTATTTTATTCATTTATTTAATAATAAATAAAGGATAAAAATAGTATACATGGGTGAGTACAGCCTTATTCTAGTTTTAGGAAGGGTGGGTGAATCAATTTTGTTATATATTATGCAACTTAAAAGCACAAAAGGAGGAATTTTCAGATACGGGAGTCTTTGAAGCCATTTTCTACAGTTTTCCTCCGAATGTGAAGTTTTTCCAATTATATGCGGTCTTGTGTATGTTTCAATTAATCTTATGAATGTTTAATTCCCTAATTAATCATCTTACCCTATTGCAAATTAAGTAATTTCTGCATTATATTAATTTGTATGTGTAACTTAGTAGTATTGTTGTGATTTTATCCATGAATACATCAAAGTGTTTACCCTTAATCATCTTGAGAAAATTGTTGGCTTTGTGCATAAGAAATTCATTCCATATCAATTGTGCATGTATTCAAACAAATACCTCGTACGAGTTTGGTGTGTCACCTCATTTTTAATTTCATTTTATAGTCTCTTTTACCCTTAAACCCCAATGAACCAGCTTTATGATAGATCAATAAGGAGCTGGACTTAATACCGAGAGACTCACCTCAAAATAGGTATACCCAGAGCCCGAGGTTTTTCCATTTTATCTACGAAAGAGAGAGATAAAATTTGCAAACTTAGAACACCCTGCAACCATCTCTTTAGAGGGTGCACTTTCGAGAGAACACATACCAAATGAACAAAAGTTGGTTTTCAGATTATATAAGGTTCCACTTCCTATCTCGTACTCGGCTTGACTAAATTTTTAATGGTACACATTTCCTCACTCCAAACATAGACCTTTCTTGAATTCCCTTAGGGTCAGTTAGTGTAGGGTCCACAACATAACATATAACTACATCACTAACACAATGGTGATTCACACAAATTAACCATCACATCTTACGCATGGTATATATATTGGGTAAAACATAATTATTACTTTCATGGGTTACAATCCATCACATTACCACATTACGCACCCAAATTTTAATCATTCTACAATAGGGATCATATACTCACTAAATGCCCCTAAATCACAACATGAACCATCACATACTAAATGAATTATACGTATGAGGAATACAATGTCTAAGCTGTACAACATATAGTTAATTACAATACAACATGGTGATGCACACGATTCATCACGATATAGTGACGACTTCACGATACAATCTAATTCACTTAACACCAATTTTGTTGTGCAATACATCAATACACCTACATATCATAAAATTACAAAATGTTCCAACACTTAACAATCCACAATAACATTCTTTTGTCAAGCAATAAGGCGATACATCACACGTGAACTCTTTATATAATCCATGAAAAGGAGAGAGAACGCTCTCATCACAAGAACATCAATATGATAAAAAAATACGCACTAAGTGACATAGACAACATGTGCATTTAAAATTTCACAATTATGACATAGTTCACATCATGCTTATATCACATTACTCTTCCAATATCCACGACTATCATGCAATACCATCACAACTCAAATCTATCCTAAACCATTATCACACATACTATTGTTTCTCATTTCATTTAAAATGTTTGTTAGGTCTCTTTTTTTGTGTCTTATAACATAAAGAGTTAAGAAAGTACTTATTTACCATTTTGGATAAGCATATTATTGGAAGAATTATAAAGACACATGAATCCCAAGTTAACCTCCTAAACAACTAAGGTTTGGTTTAATTCCAACTCCACCTAATGATCAACGCCTCAACTATATATGATTTTAACGCAAAGAGGGCATATTTATGCTAAACCACCTTCAAGAAAAGACCAAGGTGATATGTGTATAGAAAATAAGGTAACACATTTAACTGAGAGGAACTAAAGAGTTCATTAACAAGAGTTTAAGACCTAGAACAAGTATTTCATGATCTCCATTTATGTCATCTGGATCCAACAGGGACTTCATTCACTGATGAAGTTAATTTCTAGATCTAATCATGTAAGACCTGGAAATCCAAAAGGATACTAAGGGAGTATTAGCTCTACCTACCCCACAGATGGTAAGGTTACATTGCATAGTCATTACTTCAAACAAGGACTCATAAGGTGACTTCCAAGGTGGTCTTGACCACTCAACATGGTGTTGGGCCTGAAGAGAGGACATTCTCCTTGCGGTTACCAAAACTAGAAGGAAACCACATACTTTGGATAAAGTTGGACCATGTCATTCCTAAAAGATGGGTTCACGACAATGTCGCTAAACATAATGACTATGACGGTAAACTTCAACTAGGGGTTTTATTTACCTAACCTAGGAGGTGCCATCAAGTACAAGGTTTAAGTTTATTCTATGGTTTCAATTAAATTTTTTTCTACGCTACGAAGGATCACACACATTAAGACAAGTTATGCACAAATCTTATACTAGGGTTGAGTGTTTCGATTAAATCTCTTTATTACATTTACAAGGTAAGAATACAACACAAAAAAATTAATCATTTATTGAACACTGAAAAATGCCCCACAATGTATTAACTTCAAATTCATTTACTATATATATATATATATCAAACCCTTTTACCATACACAACTATGAATCAAATTGAACCTGTGATTAAATGCACATTTCCTAAGATATCCCTAAAACTAGCATCCCATACATATTAGCAAATTTCAAATATAACATTTATGTAGCATGAGACTACATTATACATATATTCATTTTACAATGATATTTAAAAATTACAATAATAAATAATGAATTACACATCTTCCTTTCGCCATCTTTCTTGCATCCCTGCAAAACCATGTAAGCATGAAATCAACGATAAATCACTAGCATGGAATCCACCCTAATCTAACATAATTGATGTTTTTATTCTCCCATTTACATGTATTAATAATTAAAATTTGCACTTGAAGAAATTTTTATAAACATGTATTCGATTCATTTCATTTCACTTCACTTCGTAACCAAGGAAAGAGAAAGAGAAAGGAAGAGAGAGAAACACCATTTTGTCAAAATTTCTATTTCACACAATAGGTTACACTATAGAGTTTTCAAACAATTATTTACATGTGTCAAATTTTTGAACAGTGGTTTTGTAACCGGACTAGGGTCCTACAAATTTATTTTTACATTTTCCTACTAGCTACAAAAACGTTCAAAATAGGCTTAGAGGCTAAGAATCCACTTTCAAATGTTGTCTTCCGATGAGAAAACACACCATGGTTAAATTTATGTGTCCACTTATATACCAAGAGTTCATAGGAACTGACAAAATTTGGAACTAGTGAACAATTTGCGATCGGTGGCTAGT
Source organism: Taxus wallichiana var. yunnanensis (assembly GCA_018340775.1). NCBI lineage: Eukaryota > Viridiplantae > Streptophyta > Pinopsida > Cupressales > Taxaceae > Taxus > Taxus wallichiana. The sequence continues at coordinate 685,650,389 of CM031244.1, forward strand.
TTCCTACGGCCATCAATCGTAATTGGCCTAGTTGCAAATGATTAAAAGTTAGCTTAAGGGCTCAAAAAACCACCTCCAAAATTAATGTACGATGGATGAACATGCAATGAGAAATTTTCTATAAGATCCCCTATATATGGAAAAATTTTCAGATTCGATGGAACCGAGAAGTACCGGATGATTTTCAAAAGACCACAAGTTTTCTAGAGCCACAAGTTGTAATTGGTCTAATTTTACCTAGTTAAACATTGCAATGGAGGCATATAAACATCCTTTTCCAAACTTACTAGGAATATGATTTTCCTAAACCAAAGGTTTGGGGAAATTTTATAGTAAAAGTAATAGAGGGTTGAAAAGTTGAACAAGCCTTTTATTCTTCAGGGTTCAAACGGTGAGCCGATAAAAAACCCAACTTTTGAATTTTAACAACTTCCTAAAAGTGTAACATGATGTGAGGATCCTAAATAAGCGAGGAAAAGAATTAAAATGGTAAAACGAGGTCGAACTAATGTTTAATGTGACTCTCTACATAACAAGGAATATATACGACGTTTGACAAATCTTTTACGGGGCTCAAAGTGTTGTTTTGCAAGTCTCTCAAAATTAGATTTTCTCACTTCACAAGGTACGGGCCGGAAAGAGTTTTTTAGTTGGCGAATCTTCTAGTTCTTGCTAATACCAATGGACATGTACACCGAGTTTGACACCCGGGGTTCGGATGCATAGAAAGTTTAAGTTTGACCATGGATGACACTCAAACTACAAGTCGGTAAAGTAAAACATAAGGAGAAGTGTTGGTCCTTTGTGCTAGTAGTTTAGTTACAGAGTTTTTTTGGCAAGTTATGTCTGAAGGAGGGGTTTAATTTTATGCTCAGCTACCAAGAGTTATTTGGGTTACCTAAGTGTCATATTTCATTTTATTGTTTTTACAAAACAAGTTTATATAAAAATAATCGAATGGGAGATATTCCAAAGTTTTAGATTTATTTCATTGCAAATGAAAACTAAAGAACAATAATTATGAAGGATATGGAGAGATGAACCATGCCTGGGAGATATATGCATCCGTAGTGTAAGAGGTGCTCTAGGTGGGTTCACTAGCATTACACGAAGCTCTAACTCTCTATCTCTTAGCATTCTGCTAAAAAGTTCACGTGCATTTGGAAACTCCCCCATTTCTCTGAATTTCCCTCAACACCACAAACTTTTCACAGTTCATAAGGTAGGAAAATTCCACAAATCCCACGACCAGTGGAGATCTTAGAGAAAATCTTTTGGGATTACAACAAAACTCAAAATATACTCATCAATGTGGATGTATACACATTCATGGGGATCCAAAAATTGTTCCTTACGTTCAATTACACCTTTGTGAAAATGCTTCTCAGCAGATGGAATGTCACTAATGATCTCTCTTTGCAAGGATATGCATTATAAAAATCTCCCACAGTACCAAGATTTTGCAAGTGTTCTCCCCTTATGTCTTCTCTAAAATTTCTATCAGTAGCTTCTTCATCGTCACTAATTACTATAGTTTCTACACAAATTTTTGAGTGTGAATCATTTGTTATTGGCAGATCATCCATTTTATCTATCCAATATACATTGATGGACGTCCAAACCCTGTTACAGAGATCCCATTTTGATACATGCTAGGAGGATGCTGGCACAGGCCATGGAAGGTGGAGTTACACCTGTCAATAGTATTTGCTTAAAGGTTTCTAAACCTTTTCAACAAACACATTTTGTACATTTCCAGCATCCATTGCAGTCCACGAGGTGACATTTCTCTATGGGCACTCTGTCAAATATTTCACATATGTATATGCAGCCACGTTTTGTATCCATGACTACAAAATCAATTTGCAACCACACATCTGACCAATTTCCTCTATCTTTTATGCTTAAAAGGATGAATAAAATCATGTTTCAGAGCTCACGTTTCTTTCAGGCATTTAGGTATGAGTACCCTGATCCAAAGCTCCCATTCTATGTAGACACAAGGAGGATGCCGAAAAATTCATGGCATTTGGATTTACACCAGTCAAAGAATTTGCTGTAAATTCCCAATGCTTTTTTCAACAATCCATTGTGTGCGTATTTTGTAACCATTGCAGTCCTCACAAAATGTTTTTTTTTATTTTCTTTTAAGACCTTCAGTCAAACATTTTGCAAGCCTATCTATGCTTCCACATTTTGCATTCATGTCTAATAGAGCCATCGCAACTACAACATCTGACAATAGTCCACTTTCCATTATGTTTTGATGGATGCCCATACCTGTTGTACACTTCCCACTCACCACACTCCACCACCATGTCCTGTAGATCACTGACACACGCCACCCCTTCCCACCTACTCACGTAAATCATTTCCTTTTATTTACTTTTTATTTATTTTTATTATTTATTTTGCTTATGGTTTAAGTTCGCACTACACTACATTTTGGTGAAAATTTTGGAGTACTAACAATTTTTTTGTAGAAATGTTATAAACATCATGAAATGTGGACAATGTACAATTAGAAAATAGATTTTAGCAATAAATTTTATGAATTGTGGACCATCCACAATATAATGAATTGTGGAAAAGCAACAATAATATATATAAATGTGGATTAGCTACACTTTCAATCCCACAATTTTAATATTTGGAATACCATATAACTTCAGAAATATTGCTGAAAATTTGTAGTAAAAGATCTAGTATGTTGTATTGAATTCCTTTCAAACAATAGAATTTGGTTGAATTTGTCTTTCTAAAAACATGGCATTGACTCCTTAATTTATTCTTTGGGGTTACACCCCCATGGAGCCCATATGACATGAGTGGGGGTAGGGAAAGCCTGCAACACACCCCTTCTTGAAGTGAGCTACAAACCATGCAACAAAGGGACCCAAAATTTTACTTTTTAATCACATATCTAGCATCCTCCAATGCACTATTAATTTTTGTATCTATATCCATTTCTCATTCGGACACCATATGACTAGCTATATCTCTTTTCTCTAATTGCAAGATCCATTTCAAAAACATTTGCAAAATGTGGAAGCATATTAATTATTCAAAACAAAACCATGATAGATAGATGGTTTCATGGATATGTATCTCGATTAACAAAGGTGAACATATTTGGAACTATACTGAAATAAAAGATAGTATAAAATAATTGTTTTCTTTATGCTTTTGAAGACTATAATAGAAGGGTTAGCCTTGTTTTTAATTTAATATGTATTTATAATGGTTGTTTAAAGAATATTTATACAATATACAAACGTATATGAAATTCCTTAATTCCTAACCTTAGATCATATTAATTTATGTATGTCATGAGAGATTAAATTATGAGTTCTATTTCTATATTTTACATCTTGCATCATATTCACTAAAATAACTAATACTATTGTAGGAAAATTTATTTAAAGCAATGTCTAATTTACTTTGATAATTTGTAACCGATCTTTGAACCATTTTCTTCTACGGGTATTATGGAACCTATAAATGGAAACCCCCATCATAACAATATGATCCGATGATAGTTTTGGATTCCCTTCAGAGAGGTGATAACTTTGAATGAAATTCCTCATTCTTCTCACCCCAAGTTTCTACTGAGAGAAGAGCTCCACTTATGTTGGTCAACACACTTTTACATGTTTCGGTCCTCTCAATCTTATATTCTTGTTGTTGCCACCCACTCCATCATTTCTACTATGATGTTGGAAACTTTATTTTCTACTAATGTGATTGTTGATAGTGATCTCCATGTTGTGTTGCACCTAATGAAGATAGATAGTGACACATACCTTTGCATTCAAGACTTATACCATTTCCTCTGTGAATTTGGATATGACTAATACTATAATGGCGACAATGAGAAATATATTAGAGATGCATTTAGCGCTTACCTTGCATTCTTGTAATTTTATAACAATACTCTAGTCCCTACTTCATCTTTTCCATGCTCATACTTGCATGTCTTTTTCTCAACAAAAATATCTGGTCACACCTATATTATTAATGCACACATTGTTTATTTTTGATACCTTTTATGTTTGGATAAATATATTGTACTATTTACTCCTATGTATAAGCAAATTATAGTTTCTTATGAATTAATTTTTGGTGTGTAAATTTTTTAAATATGTGGAGAGAGAGAGAATAAAGAATGAATAGATTGTATGAAAAACAAATGAAGAGAAATATGGTTACACGGTGATTATAGTAATTTGAATAGTTTATTAGTTAATATTTAACTAATATTAAACTAACATTAGTAAATAAACCTTGGATTTTAATACCCCTCTTACGGTTTACACTATAGACAATATTGAAAGAAGTTTAAAATATCACAACTAAACAAGACCACACATTCTTAAGAAGCTTTCCATCTTGAAATAAATATTTTGACTAGGTAGAACTCCATCAAGTTGCTTCATTGACCCTCGTAATGGTGTAATTCACAAGTTGAATCACTTGAACTCCTAAATCACAAAATCTCTGAATTATGGGACAACCATCCATCTTGAGCTGCTCTCACAATACTCCATCAAGTTTTCTCAAGAGCATCGTAAGGGTAAATTCTCAAGATTCATGGGCTCTTTGAACTATGTGGACAACCATCCATGTCGAGTATTACCTATAATGGATTCCTTCATGTAGTCAAAGTGTTGCACTTCTTTAGAAATATGCATTCTTTATCGGTGAGTTCATCAATGTTAGCATCTGGTGGATTTTCAACACTAGCTTCATTTGGTCTATCTTGGAAATTTCCCTTCATCTTTTTCTTTACGATCTTAGATTTATCTTGAAAAATATTTGGTTCAATAACTTTATAATATAAACTAATTTTATAATTCTTTATCATTGGCTCCAAGAGTAACAATATCCGTTCATGTCCAAATAAAAATCGTTACTTCATGATTTGAAATAGCAAATATAATTTATAAGCCCTTAATTTTATACCCTAATTTGTGATTTGCAAACCCAAAAAAAAAAATAAAAGAAGAAGAGAGGACGAGAAAGAAAGATTTCCTTGCCAGCATTGATTTTGTATTTACCTAGAAGATTATCTTCTTCCTAAAATTTGTGACTGTTTTAATTGTTTTTTAAGGTCGTTCCTTCCCTTGCGACCACAGTACAGGTTCTATTTACTTTCCCCACTAACTTTCTTCTTAACTCTTCGCGACTACAAGATTCTAAAACATAAAAACCCTGTCGCTGCACGTGTATTATTTTATTACTTCCGACTGCACATAACTCTTTAATCCTTCCGCGACTAGTATTTTATAACTGGCGACGGTACGTAACTCCGTAAACCTTTTGCGACTGTATTAAAAACCTCTTGCAGTCTTTTTCATCCCTTTCGGAACTTTCTTTGTATATTACAATTGATTTATTTCATTTTTGTGATTTAAAGATAGTCTTTAATTTCAAGCATCTTAAGTGTGGTATTATATTAATGGAAAAAAAAAAGTAGTCTTTGCTGTATTTTGCAATTTGTAGGCCCTTGTTGTAATGCGAAAAAGCAATTTAATGACGGACAGAGCCAAGAACTTGCTTCCACGAACATTTAACCCAAAACAATACGACTAAATTTTTTATTTTTATTTTTTTGCATGAGATTCAAGATTTAAGAGAACAAGTTTATAATTGCTATATATTTAAATCGGGTCGCTTTGTTATTGTGTCAAGGGCAGGATGCTGGAAAAAAGTCTAGTTAGGTCGCAAAGAGCCTCCCTAACATTCTTCTCGGCACTAGCATTGTCGTCAGAGCTCGACGTCATGAGCCAGTTATTATCCAAGGAGTCATTTAATCTTGCCTCTAAATAAACATTAAGAGCATGAGTCGGTGAATAATTATTCTCGTGTCATGATCATAATTCTATAACGAACATAGAGGGGGGTGATTAGGTACTCGTCTTTATCTATTCATTTTAATTTAGTATAAAAGGAATGAATTTGAATTTCAAAATTTAAAATGATATATATATTTTATCAAAAATTACATTAAGTAAATCTATATACTTAAACATAAATTCAAAATTTGAACAAAAGGGACAAGAGTTTTTTTTTTTTTTAAGGTGGGAAAGCATTCAAACTTAGGTTTGAAATCATGGTTGGGGTGGGTGGCTTTAATGGCCACCTGCCATAAACAATAAATTTCCCTCCCCTTGCGTGCCGAACAGCTCCAGCTAGGTCGCATCATTATTTGTTCATTGCAAAAAGGATTCGCAAATCTTTTGCCTCCCTCCCTTGTTTTATTTTCCCACCATTTTATTTGGTCTGGCAGTGCGGTGAGAAGATGAAGGTTGCAGAAGGAGCTACACACGAGGGGAGCAGGCGGGATTCATGGCCATGGCTGCGATAAGAAATGGCAAAGCGGCTTGATCGTAGCAAAGAGGAGAACGAAAGCCCTTTTGAGTGCTTCCAACAAGCAGGTTATCGAATCCTATTGTTATCTGCTCAGTATCGAATGCATCCTCAAATCGGGATTCTCCTTTGAGATATTTTAATACAAGTCGATTAAGGGACAGTGAGAGGGTTGCGAGGAGGCCAGAAGAAAATTATTACAAGGGTCCTCTATTGAGATCTTCCTGTCATGTAATCCGTGGAAGAGAATCTCATAGAAGCGGATTGTTCCATAACGAATACATAGAAGCATGAGTTTTCTTTGCGATTATATGAGCATTTCCATGTGAATTTTATTACGGTCTTAATACACAATGATTATACGAGAGATATATCATCATCTAAATTATTTTATATTATATGTATGTAGGATTTTATATGTATTCTAGCACAGTTTCTTTGCAAATACATGATCATTCATAGACCTTGGGAGGTGCATACATTACTTGTACATACATATGTTCCATTTCATAAATAATTAATAAAATTTCTTAGTTGCGGTTCATCTTAATATACTTTGTTAATATAAAAGAAACATCAATAGTATATTGGTATTAATATGATTTAATACTAGTAAATCCATTACTTTTAATATTACTTTAATCTGAAATATTATTTAAAATATTAGTATCCTTGTTAAGCATTGAGGAGTATTGAGTAATGATCTTAATAAGTTTAAAGTCTTTGCATTAAAATTTCTTTCTACACAATTTAATAGGGGCATTGTATGGGATTTCAAGTAGATTCGATTTCATTTCCCTTTACAATTAGCAAATGGATTTACAAGAAATTCTTAAATGAGGAACACATAATAGAACTAGGACATAAGTTACTTTGTTGGCATATTGGAAACTATTTAAAACTTAAGTCTTTTCATCAACAATACAAGAAGAGAAAATGCACTAAAATTTCAACTTTTCCAATACATCTCTTTTAAGCAACAAAATGGAATTTAATGTATATATTCTTTTAAATTAAATTTCCCAACATTTCTCAAGAGGGTTTCAACAATATTTCCATTAAGTTTTAAAACAAGAACTACTAACATTTCAACAAGATCAACACATTCATAAGAGGTTCCAAGCCAAGTTAAAGGAGAATAAATAGATTGTCTTTCTTTCAACTTTTAATTCCATCCACATTACAACCTTACTAATGAAGTTCAAAACAACTTTCCTTCAACATCTTGTTACAACATTTTCCACTTAATGTGGGAACAAATTTACAATGATGGAAGCTAAAATACAAAGCAATATTACATTTTTCCTCCACTCAAGGTGGGTAAAAATACAAGGTGGTTTCACATTGTCATCAACAAGGCTCCAATGCTTCAAACATCAACAAGGTAGCTCCTCCAATAGTTTTCTTGATTCACAACAAAATAAGGGGAGAGGCAACGCTCTCCTCCCAACCAAGATACCCAATGGAGAAGAGAAGCCATCCTCTCCATTGGCCCCGAGCCCCAACCACATTACAATGGGAGAAAATCCAACTCATGGCAACTACTAGCTTCCACATAACTTAACATAAAATTTCACATTCATTTCATAATCCTTCAAAACAAAAACAACAACTCAACAAGAGGGAAGACAATCACAACAACAAGTCACAAGGCTTATCAAGAAAGCCATAAGAGTAAGACCTATGGGGAGGCTACTTTGCCTCCCAATGGGAATGGGTGCCACCTAAAGCCTCCAATGCAAAACACAATACCCCTAACAACTTTTATGCCTCCCTCAAGTACCCCTTATCCCTCCATCCACTCTTATGCCTCCCTCAACTCTTATGGCTCCCTCAAGTAAAAACAAGAAGAAAATGCAAGCATTTCTCTTACTAGGTGGGCACCCAACCCAAACTCCTCCTCAAGAAAATGATCTCTTATGCCTCCCTCAATTAAACTCCCCATAGTCTCCTCCCACTCCCAACTTAGGCATTCTACCCATTCCCAACAAGCATTTCAAACAACAATTTTCAACACAACATATATATACTCATTCATGTGACAAAAAGAAGAAAACATAATACAAGCAAAGGTGAAGCTCCTACCTTTCCATGGTAGAGCTTGTTCCAAGTATGAAGTCTCAAATCCCTCCAAAGATCAAGCAAGCATCCACAAGCTCCAACAAAATTCCCACAAGTATCAACAAGCTCCAAAAATCCACAAACTCCTTCAAAATCCTCTCCTCTCCAAAATACAAAAGACTAAAAATGAAACTTCCAACCCCCAAAACAAACAAGAGGATCAAATAAATAGAGAAAAGAGAGGGAGGGATGATGTGGCTCCAAGTAGGATGCCACCTCCTTTTCCCTCCACTCCACATCACTTGGTCAACCTCATATTCCAATGCACCATTAATAAGTGGTTGAAAGAAAGGCAAGCACCTTACACACTCCATCTAAGCCCACTTCCCCAAAGGACAAAAATTAAATTTTGAAAGAAAGTGCAATTAATATTTTACCCTTTTATCCCCCCAAAACACCTAAAAGGCCCTAAATTTGGCCTTCCAACCCATAGGTAGGTTTGACATGGGGTTTTAAGAGGTGTGGGACATGTTTGACTTGTCCCACAAGCTTCCAAATTTGGCCTCTAAGGCTAAATTCGAGTTTCTGAAGTGGGGTAGAGTGTGATACACTCAAAACTCAAACACACATCAATCCACACAAAATCCAAAGTAAATCAAGCCTAATAAATGAACTCCCTTTTGGTCATATCTTTTAATTAGTTTAGGACAATTTCAAATTAGCTTAATTAAGCCACTACAACCAAGGCTAACAAAGGGGTAAACTCCAATCCAAAGAATATGAATAATAACACAAGTAAAATTTCACTTACTAAGAGCAACACATACTAACATAATAAAAAGGGAAAATTAAAACAAAACAACACATGACCCCTAGGTCACAATTTTTCCCTAATTAAATAATTCTAACACACACATAATTACTTGTTGCCATGGTGACCTTAGCTGGATTCTTCTCGAATTCGATGTGGTTGGTCTCCACTCCCCAATATTGTTGTGAATATAATATACCTGTAGAACAGAGAATACCTCCTTCGGCCTGTTTGCCGCATTAAAACATTTATGCCAAATATACAATACAATCTAAAATAACGACACATGATTTACTATCATCTATGCAAGTATGATATCACCTACACTTTCTAGTACGTTTCTATTCCACATTTCGTTTATGTCAAAACGATCATCACATTAGTCCAATTATCAAGTTCTACTCAATATGATTAAACATATCACATGTCGTAATTAAAGATAAATAACCATGTCAAAAGTATACAAATATCATCATCAAATGTCCACCAGTAGACCATATACATCATATAAAGATCAAATCAATAACAATCCAATGTCTATGATATCTACTAGCATGCTAAATCAAGAAGCCATAATAAATCCATAAGTGAAGTAATTAGTCTCGAAAACAACAAAGTAAAATGGTGTCAAAGGGAAGTGGGCACTACATCCCCCTCCCATTAGACTTGACTTCCTCCTAGAAGTCACTGGAAAAGGTGTGGAAACTATCCTTGTAGCAAAGTAGCATCCTCCCAAGTAGCTGCAGTCTCATCATATCTGTCCCATTGGACCCGAACCTGATCAATCTCTCTACCGCGAAGGCCCAGGGTCCTATGCTCTATAATGCGTACACGGGCTCCACCATCACCTACCCTTGATCCTGCACCTACAATGCGGTCCAATCTAGCACATGAGAAGGATCAGAAATATATCTCCTAAGCACATAAATGTGAAACACATCATGGACGCGAGATAAGCTAGGTGGTAATGCTAGACGATAGGCCAAGGGACCGAGGCGCTCCAAGATCTCAAAAGGACCCACAAACCTAGGAGCAAGCTTAGAACCTTTTCCGTCACGGATAGGGCTCTTATGTGGTCTGACATGAAGAAACACCTTTGTGCCTACCTCAAAACTGCGATCTGTCCTATGCTGGTCTACATACTTTTTCTATCTATCCTGCACCTCCTGTAATCTCTGTTTGATCAAGGTAAAATGCTGCTCCATGTCCTGTAATAATGCTGGCCCAAGGGAAACCCTGTCCTTAATCCTATCCCAACTAAGAGGCGTCCTTCACTCTCTACCATATAATGGCTGAAAAGGAGCCATGCCTATAAAACTCTAGAAACTATTATTGTAGGCAAACTCCACCAAATACAGATACTCCTCCCATCTTGACTGATGATCCATCACGTACATCCTGAGCATATCCTCCAAAATATGATTCACCCTCTCTGTTTGTCCATCTGTCTCAGGGTGATAAGCTGTGCTGAAATTAATTCTCGTCCCGAGGGCATACTCCATGGTGGTCCAGAAATGGGAGGTGTACAAAGGGTCACGGTCGCAAATGATCTTCCGCAGAATCCTATGTAGTCGACAATATCATCAAGGTATACTCTTGCCACAACACTTCTTTGTATAGGTGGTCTTCACCGGAGAAAAATGAGCTACCTTCGTCAATTTATCCACTATGACCATGATGGCGTCGTGATGGTATCTCGACGTAGGTAATCCAACGATGAAGTCCATGGAAATGGTGTCCCACTTCCACTCCAATATGGCGTGAGGATAGAGAAGGCCGGTGGATCGATGCTCGGCCTTCGGCCCTCGGCACTCTAAAAACATGACAAAAACAAAGCCACGTCTCTTGAAGTCCTCTCCAAAAATACAACTATCTCAAGGTGGCGTGCATCTTCTTCACCCAGGATGGGTAGAATAAGGTGCACGATGGGCCTCTATCAAAATGTCTGTCTCAAGCCTCCATCTCTAGGAACATAAATCCGGCCCTCGTATGCGAGAAGACCATCGCCTCTAATGAAAACCCATCAAATCTCCCCTCGAGGGTCTACGAGACTCGATCTCTGCTCTCAGGTTTGCAAGGTAAAAACTATCTTGAGGAAGGCTTTGCAAGATCCTACTCCGCAAATCTGTGTCCCTTTGAGGTGGCCATAACCACATGTCTCCGCCTACTCAAGGCATCTGTAACCACATTCTCCTTCCCTTTCACATGCTCTATCTCCATGTCATACTCACATGAGTAATTCCATCCATCGACGTGAGCGTTGAGATTGGGTTGCGTGAAGAGGTGGCGAAGACTCAAGTGATCGTCACGAGTGTAAATCTCCGGCGAAGAGAAGAAAATGCCTCCACCTTTGCACTAAGGCATGTACCCACTGCTGCAAGCTCAAGGTCATGAGTCAGATAATTGAGCTCATAATCCTTGAGTTTACGAGACTCAAAGGCAACTACTCTACCATCTGCATTGACACACCTCCAAGTCACCAAGGAAGCATCTGTAAACGTAGAACTCACCCTGAGGATTTGGCACTACAAGAATAGGTGCTCTCGTGAGGCATTCCTTGATGTCTTGAAGGCTGCTCACATCTATCGACCATTAAAACTTCTTCCCTTTCCATTGAAGGGAAGTGATGGAGTCGTAATCGAGAAAAATCCTAAACAAACCTCTGTAATACCCTACTAGACCCATGAAACTACGCACCTCGGTCACACTAGTAGGTGTTGGCCAATCCATAATGGCTCTAATATTGGAAGGATCGACTGTGATACCTTCCCCGAAATGATGTGGCCCAAATATTGCACCTTAGGCTAAAAGAATGCACACTTCAAGAAGTTCCGTAAAGGTGCTACTCGCGAAGACACTGAAGAACCTGGGGAAGGTGCTCCTCGTGCTCCTCACGGGTGCGTGAGTAAATCGAGAATGTCATCAAAGAAGATGAGCACGAAGCGATCAAGGAAGGTCCTGAATACCCCATTCATCAAACTCATAAACACTGCGGGGGCATTCATCAAACCGAAAGGTACCACTATGAACTCGTAGTGGCCATATCTCGTATGGAATTTTGTCTTGTGAATATCCGTCTCCGCAATCCTGAGCTGGTGGTACCCTGACTTATGATCTATCTTAGAGAAAACTATAGCCCCTTCATCTGATCAAATAAATCATCAATGCGTGGAAGGGGGTAACGATTCTTGATCGTTACTTTATTCAGCTGACGGTAGTCAATACACAACCGAAGAGATCCATCCTTCTTCTTTACAAAGATCACTGGTGCACCCCAAGGGGATACACTAGGATGGATTAGGCCTTTCTCTAGAAGGTCCTCAAGCTGCAACTTGAGCTCACATAACTCAGGAGTAGTCATCCGATAGGGTGCTTGTGAGATAGGCTCTGCGCCGGAACTAGATCTATATGGAAGTCGATCTCACGTGGGGGAGGTAACCCCGGTAGCTCCCCTGGGAACACATCAGCAAACTCTGATAAGATGGGATGGTCATCGAGGGAAGGTCCTCTTGACTCATCCTCTGATCTGTCACTGACCGTAATAGCAAACAACTGACAACCCCGTCGCGCACACCGCTTAAGCTGCATAGCGGAGATGGTGCGAATGGATACGGCCCTCCTAACTCCTGATATCACTAACTCTACTCCAAGATCATCTATGCAAACAATAGTATTTGGTAACAATCCACTCTAGCTCTATGAGCGAATCACCAATCCATGCCTAAAATGATGCCATAAGATCCTAATGGAAGGATCCGAAGATCAGAAGTAGTGGTGAAGGGTCCCAAATCCACTACACACTCCTTAACTAAGGAGTCTACAGAAATTTTTACTCCAGAAGCCATCTCAACGTCCCAACTATGGCCCCCTGCCTAATCGCCACCACCAGCCCTGATGACTCTCTACTAAGGATGGTGCGATAAAAGAATCAGAAGAACTAGAATGAAATAATATAGAGGTGGAAATACCACCAATACTACCTGTCGTCTCAATCACAGTACTCTGATGCTCAGCCTGGCGGTTCTTAACCGCTGCGTAGATCCGATGACTCCGTGCCATATCTCCAACAGTAGGCTCTGAGCTCTGCATCTTACCCTTGTTAGGGTTCTGTGGGCAATCTCTCCAATGATGTCCCACAACACCACAACCATAACATCTACCTGGTCCTCTCTAGTGGGAAGCAGCTCCAGCTGGTACTCTAGATGACTGAGCTATAGATCACGATGATCCGGTATGGGTCTTGAGGTCTCTGTTGTGAGCTCCTGGCCGAGCTCTCGGCACACCTGTGTCCTGATGGGACCCCTAGGAGGAGGCCCCATACTACGTCCTCTCTGTGCATCAAATCTTTGAGGCGGTCGGTAAGGTGGGCGGGTCTGCTGCTGCTTGTTGTGGTGGCCTGAATGAAGCTTCCCTGAACTCTATCCACCCCGTGGAGGAGGAACTGACCCCTTCGACCTACCATCCTGCATCTGCTAGATACGGCTCCGAACTCTGTCTCTAGCCTGCTGCGTCTTCCCCTATGTCTCCTCTGCAATATAGGCCTTCTCCACGGCCTCTGCTAATGTCTATGGGCAGTGAATGCATACTGCGCCACCTAAATCCAAGTTTAGGCCCCGGATGAACCTGTGAATCCGTACCTGCTCATCCTGCATATAGTCAACGTACTGGAGTAGATCTAGAAATCGACTCTCATACTCAGCTACTGTCATCGATGCCTGAGGGAGGTCATGAAACTCGTCTATCCGTTGCTGTATAAATCTCCTAGGTAAATACCTGCTCCTGAAATGCTCCTCAAACAGCTCCCAGGTAATCGTCTCCGAGTCAACATGGAGCTTCTGCTCCTCGGTCCTCCACCAGACTCCTGCTCCATCCTTCAGAAGATGGATTGCAACACGAGCGTTTATGTTGCTAGTACAAGGGCAGATCTTGAAGCATCCGCTCAAGCTCACCAACCAAGCCTCTACTTGAAAACCACCTGTATCACCCGAATAGTGAGATGGTCGTAGCTTCAGGATCTCCCTAATATGGTCTCCAGATGACGTATGACGAATCCTAGGTCTCTCTATAGGCTCCTCCCTCTGTCTAGGGCTCCGAGACCTATCCCTATGTCCTGAGATCTTGTCCCCATGTCCTCTCTATGGTGACTTTTCCCTAACTGACTCCGCACGGAAGTTCTCTGCCCTGTGCTCCTCACTGTGTCGAGGGGATGCTTGGGCATCTATTGATGGCTCCAAACAATGTCTTGCAAGTCGTCCTCCCAAGGGCTCTCCGGTATAGCGGAATTGACATCCTGGAGTGTCTACAAGATCTGAGGTAGAATGGCTGCTACGGCTTGCTCTGGCGGTGGTATATCTAGGTCTATATGAAGAGACCCCTCGCCCAATCCACGCCTCCTGCATAGATCAAGGTGAGAGTTAGTTCATTGTTCTAGGTCTTGTGTCAGTTTTCTAAATTTGTTGTTTCCTATAATTGTCAACATTGTGGTTTTATATTTTAAAAGAATCAGCTTTGCACTAAGTTAAATGTTCTTGTTTCGTGTTTTCTGCGTGTGCCCAAGGGTCCAAGCTTTGAACCCCGGCTCTGATACCAAAATGTAACACCGTGAAAATGATGACGACGATGAAGAGCCAAGAACTTGCTTCCACGAACATTTAACCCAAAACAATACGACTAAATTTTTTTATTTTTTTTTTTGCATGAGATTCAAGATTTAAGAGAACAAGTTTATAATTGCTATATATTTAAATCGGGTCACTTTGTTATTGTGTCAAGGGCAGGATGCTGGAAAAAGAGTCTAGTTAGGTCGCAAAGAGCCTCCCTAACGTTCTTCTCGACACTAGCATTGTCGTCAGAGCTCGACGTCATGAGCCAGTTATTATCCAAGGAGTCATTTAATCTTGCCTCTAAATAAACATTAAGAGCATGAGTCGGTGAATAATTATTCTCGTGTCATGATCGTAATTCTACAATGAACATTAGGGGGTGATTAGGTACTCATCTTTATCTATTCATTTTAATTTAGTATAAAAGAATGAATTTGAATTTCAAAATTTAAAATGATATATATATTTTATCAAAAATTACATTAAGTAAATCTATATACTTAAACATAAATTCGAAATTTGAACAAAAGGGACAAGAGTTTGCTTTTTTTTTTTTTTTAAGGTGGGAAAGCATTCAAACTTAGGTTTGAAATCATGGTTGGGGTGGGTGGCTTTAATGGCCACCTGCCATAAACAATAAATTTCCCTCCCCTTGCGTGCCGAACAGCTCCGGTGGTCGCATCATTATGTGATCATTGCAAAAAGGATTCACAAATCTTTACCTCCCTCCCTTGTTTTATTTGAGCACCGTTTTATTTGGTTTGGCCATGCGGTGAGAAGACGGAGGTTGCGAAGTAGCTAGCGAGGGTGAGGGAGCGGTAGGATTCATGGCCGCGGCTGCTGCAACGAAGAAAGCGGCCAGCGGCAGCGATCTCGGCAAGAGGAAGCGAAAGCCCTTTTGAGCGCTTCCAACAAGCAAGGTTATCCAATCCTGTTGTTATCTGCTCAGTATCGAATGCATCCTCAAATCGGGATTCTCCTTCGAGATATTTTAATCAAAATCGATTAAGGGACAGTGAGAGTGTTGCGAGGAGGCCAGAAGAAAATTATTACAAGGGTCCTCTATTGAGATCTTCCTGTCATGTAATCCGTGGAAGAGAATCTCATAGAGGCGGATCTGTTCCATAACAGAATACACAGAAGCACATTTTCTTTGCAATTATATGAGCATTTCCACGTGTATTTTATTACAGTCTTAATACACGATGATTATACAGAGATATATCATCATCTAAATTATTTTATATTATATGTATGTAGGATTTTATATGTATTCTAGCACAGTTTGTTTGGCAAATACATGATCATTCATAGACCTTGGGAGGCGCATACATTACTTGTACATACATATGTTCCATTTCATAAATAATTAATAAAATTTCTTGGCTGCGGTTCATATTAATATACTTTGTTAATATAAAAGAAACATCAATAGTATATTGGTATTAATATGATTTAATAATAGTAAATCCATTACTTTTAATATTACTTTAATATGAAATATTATTTAAAATATTAGTATCCTTGTTAAGCATTGAGGAGTATTGAGTAATGATCTTAATAAGTTTAAAGTCTTTGCATTAAAATTTCTTTCTACACAATTTAATAGGGGCATTGTATGGGATTTCGGGTAGATTGATTTCATTTCCCTTCTGAGCAAATGGATTTACAAGAAATTCTTAAATGAGGAAACACATAATAGAACTAGGACATAAATTACTTTATTGGCATATTGGAAACTATTTAAAACTTAAGTCTTTCCATCCACAATACAAGAAGAGAAAATGCACTAATATTCTCACTTTTCAATACATCTCTTGTAAGCAACAAAATGGAATTTAATGTATATATTCTTTTAAATTAAATTTCCCAACATTCCTCAAGAGGGTTTTAACCATATTTCCATTAAGTTTTAGAGTAAGAACTACTAACATTTCAACAAGATCAACACATTCATAAGAGGTTCCAAGCCAAGTTAAAGGAGAATAAATAGATTGTCTTTCTTTCAACTTTTAATTCCATCCACATTACAACCTTACTAATGAAGTTCAAAACAACTTTCCTTCAACATCTTGTTACAACATTTTCCACTTAATGTGGGAACAAATTTACAATGATGGAAGCTAAAATACAAAGCAATATTACATTTTTCCTCCACTCAAGGTGGGTAAAAATACAAGGTGGTTTCACATTGTCATCAACAAGGCTCCAATGCTTCAAACATCAACAAGGTAGCTCCTCCAATAGTTTTCTTGATTCACAACAAAATATGGGAGAGGCAACGCTTCCTCCCAACCAAGATACCCAATGGAGAAGAGAAGCCATCCTCTCCATTGGCCCCCGAGCCCCAACCACATTACAATGGGAGAAAATCCAACTCATGGCAACTACTAGCTTCCACATAACTTAACATAAAATTTCACATTCATTCCATAATCCTTCAAAACAAAAAAACAACTCAACAAGAGGAAGACAATCACAACAACAAGTCACAAGGCTTATCAAGAAAGCCATAAGAGTAAGACCTATGGGAGGCTACTTTGCCTCCCAATGGGAATGGGTGCCACCTAAAGCCTCCAATGTAAAACACAATACCCCTAACAACTTTATGCCTCCCTCAAGTACCCCTTATCCCTCCATCCACTCTTATGCCTCCCTCAACTCTTATAGCTCCCTCAAGTAAAAACAAGAAGAAAATGCAAGTATTTCTCTTACTAGGTGGGCACGCAACCCAAACTCCCTCCTCAAGAAAATGATCTCTTATGCCTCCCTCAATTAAACTCCCCATAGTCTCCTCCCACTCCCAACTTAGGCATTCTACCCATTCCCAACAAGCATTTCAAACAACAATTTTCAACACAACATATATATACTCATTCATATAAAAAAAGAAGAAAACATAATACAAGCAAAGGTGAAGCTCCTACCTTTCCATGGTAGAGCTTGTTCCAAGTATGAAGTCTCAAATCCCTCCAAAGATCAAGCAAGCATCCACAAGCTCCAACAAAATTCCCACAAGTATCAACAAGCTCCAAAAATCCACAAACTCCTTCAAAATCCTCTCCTCTCCAAAATACAAAAGACTAAAAATGAAACTTCCAACCCCCAAAACAAACAAGAGGATCAAATAAATAGAGAAAAGAGAGGGAGGGATGATGTGGCTCCAAGTAGGATGCCACCTCCTTTTCCCTCCACTCCACATCACTTGGTCAACCTCATATTCCAATGCACCATTAATAAGTGGTTGAAAGAAAGGCAAGCACCTTACACACTCCATCTAAGCCCACTTCCCCAAAGGACAAAAATTAAATTTTGAAAGAAAGTGCAATTAATATTTTACCCTTTTATCCCCCCAAAACACCTAAAAGACCCTAAATTTGGCCTTCCAACCCATAGGTAGGGTTGGCATGGGGTTTTAAGAGGTGTGGGACAAGTTTGACTTGTCCCACAAGCTTCCAAATTTGGCCTCTAAAGCTAAATTCGAGTTTCCCAAGTGGGGTAGAGTGTGATACACTCAAAACTCAAACACACATCAATCCACACAAAATCCAAAGTAAATCAAGCCTAATAAATGATCTCCCTTTTGGTCATATCTATTAATTAGTTTAGGACAATGTCAAATTAGCTTAATTAAGCCACTACAACCGAAGGCTAACAAAGGGGTAAACTCCAATCCAAAGAATATGAATAATAACACAAGTAAAATTTCACTTACTAAGAGCAACACATACTAACATAATAAAAAGGGAAAATTAAAACAAAACAACACATGACCCCTAGGTCACAATTTTTCCCTAACCAAATAATTCTAACACACACACAATTACTTGTTTCCATGGTGACCTTAGCTGGATTCTTCTCTAATTCCGATGTGGTTGGTCTCCACTCCCCAAATATTGTTGTGAATATAATATACTGCAGAAGCGAGAATACCTCCTTCGGCTTTGTGGCGCATTAAAACATTCATGCCAAATTTACAATATAATCTAAAATAACGACACATGATTTACTATCATCTATGCAAAATACGATATCACTTACACTTTCTAGCACGTTTCTATTCCACATTTCATTTATGTCAAAAGCGATCATCACATTAGTCCAATTATCAAGTTCTACTCAATATGATTAAACATATCACGTGTCATAATTAAAGATAAATTACCATGTCAAAAGTATACAATTATCATCATCAAATGTCCACGGTAGACCATATGCATCATATAAAGATCAAATCAATAAAGTCAATATGTCATGATATCTACTAGCATGCTAAATCAAGAAGCCATAATAAATCCATAAGTGAAGTAATCGGTCTCAAAAACAACAAAGCAAAATGGTGTCGAAGGGAAGTGGGCACTACACTTGTGATGACTATAAACTTTAATTGTGCAAACTCAAAGCTGTCGCCTAATAGGGATAACTTGAACTTGTCCTTCTCTTTTTCCTTGCTTTCCATGCTCGATACCGATGTTAGAATATGTGAAGAAAGAAAAAATAAATAAATAATAGAATATACAAAGAATAGATGAAGATAAACATGAATACACACATTATCATTGGGTGTCTCTGTCATTTTGTTATGTAAAAGATGGCTACGAAGTGGTTGAAGTAGTTTCAACAATTTATTAGCTAATATTTAATTAATATTAGACTAACACTAATATATAATCCTTATATTTTAATATACATAATTCTTTCCGGTAGCTTTTTTTTTCCCTACTATATTTTCTTTTTAATGCACTAAAAGGTGATACATTTTTGTCAACAATATTTATGGTATTTATATTGCTAATGTTAAACATCTCTGTAATGTTCACTTTCAAGATTACATTTTCCATTATAATTATGGGCATACAAACAAATACATAGATAATCACATTTTATCCACTACACCCATCTTGTAGTGTATTACACTTTGACATTACATTCTCCCCACAACATCACCAATATACTTGAATATTTAAAATATTTGACAAAATGCTCCAAGACATAATAGAAAGTGTTTTTCATCATATATTATAGCTATACTAGTTTCTTTCCTCCCTATCACACAATCTTAAAACAATTTTAAAATATCATACATTTTATTGTAAATCACAACTCCAAATACCAAAACAACATTATTATCCTCTTTGATGTAATTTATAACGCATGTATAATTGCTTGTAAAAATACGAAGAAACGATGAAAACGTAAACGAAGACTTTTTAGATAGAGACATAAAAAGTCTTTTCAATCTTTCATGACCATAAAATCTTCTATACATAAAATAAAAAGATCTTCCCAAAAAGATCTACTGTAACGTTACTTTTTATTAAAATTAGGGTTATATTTGAAGTTCAACTAGCCTTTTTAGTGTTTATTTTGTCTAAATATTCACGGAAAATGTTTAACGATGACTTGTTCCACTGTTCCACTTGTATATCTAGTCATGCGGCAACGAAAGAGCCAAACGTTACACATTTAGATATCCAAATGTCTGAGTATATTTGTCAAATTGCATTAAATATTGCAGGCTGCAACTACGTTGATTTTGGAGAAAACGCTACTTATTATTTAATTTTTTTGCCACAACAAATTATAATTTCCATTGAGTATTGTTCCCGCATTTACGTATCAACTGATAACCAAATGCTGCAGCGTGCAATCCCACACAAAAATCACGAAATTTATGAATGATACTGTCGTCCCACATTTCGATTGATTGTTAGGGATTTAACGGCCTTTTTATTTCTATGCTGTCTTCTGTGAAACTTTCAAATGAAAACGTCCTCATTAAATGGTCGGGAGGGTTAGAAAATAGAGAAAGTGCTTGCCAAGCTCTCGTATTTAGTGTCATTTATAACATGAAATGCTAGGTGCGTAAATCTGAGAGCCACCTATCCTGTTAAACAATTTTCACGTGACAATAAATGTTTATGTTCCCATTCAAAAATACAAAATAAGAGTATTTATATATTGTTTATTAAACTTGTAAATTATTATTCCATATTTATTTACTTATATTTAACATATACTAATATAATTTACGTATGAATATATACAAAAATTGGTGATCATATTTTAAATATGCAATTCACACATTTTATGTAATGTCCCCCTTTCTGTGTTGACTCATGTACTTGCTTCTTTAGTTGCAGTTTGCAAACACTGAAAGATTGTAATGTACTCCCTATGATGAGTTTTGAAGCAGAGTGGCCTCAATGTCAATTCCTTTGGGTTATGTTCAAATGGGTTCGTCGACTTACTATATTTTCTTTTAATCAATACTCGGTGGGCTTATCTGAGAAGGAATCAGGAAAACTTTTGGATTTGCGTACTAATACCCAAGATCTTGTTGTTATCATGCATGATTCAATTGTAAATACTCATAAGTTAGATTTCTATGTGATTAGTATATTAAGGTTATCCCTAGTATCAACGGTAGGAGGGATACATCCTTTGCTAGGTAGCAGTTGAACTTTCTTGTCCTCTGTGATTGATAAATTACATAAGAGATTACTATTAAATTTGTGTTTAAGAGATCGGGCACAAAATTCCTTTAGAGTTTCTATTAACTTAAATCTGTGTCCTTATGAAGCTATAGAAAGTTTAGTGTTTTTAGTTGAACTTTTATTGGATTATAGTCTACTCCTATTGAACCACCTTTGATTAATATTAGTATCATCTATGAGTTCGTGTTAAACTTATTTAAACTATATTGAAGACAAACTTGATAAGACTGTTGCATTGGATTAAATTTAATTTTTGTTTGGTTAACTGAATATTGGTTATTCTTATCTTACACGATGGTCATTTGTGTATCGTATAGTGAGATAATTAGACGTTATTTCAAATTTCCTTGTAATAAATTACTCTATATGATATTTTGAAAGAAATAAAGTATCAAAATGTTGTGAAGTTATTTCAAAGGTGGTAAATAGTGGTTAAGTAAATGATGTTAGATTTATAACTAAAAATCTATTAGATCATATGACTTATTTAAGGAAATATTGATTGATGGTTTGAGTATTAGATTTCAATCATATAATCTATATGATTACATGATTGAAATCCCAATACACTCGACACTCTGTTTCTAGCTTATAAGTCATATGACCCCTACATGAATAATTGTTAATGTTTCGTTGTTTTAGAGACAATGTTCATAACTGGTACACATGACTTATCTAAGGAAACATCGATTGATGGTTTGATTATTATATTTCAATCATATAATCTACATGATTACATGATTGAAATCCCAATACACTCGACACTCTGGTTTTAGTATAAGGCCTATGACCCCTACTTGAATGATTGTTAAACATTTGTGGTTTTAGAGACAATGTTCATAATTAGTACACATGATTTTTTTAAGGAAACATTGATTGATGGTTTGACTATTAGATTTCAATCATATAATGTACTTGATTACATGATTGAAATCCCAATACACTCGAAACTTTGTTTTGGGCTTATAAGGCTAATGACCCCTACTTGAATGATTGTTACAATTTTGTTGTTGTAAAGACAATGCTCATAACGAGTACATATGAATCATTTCTTAATTTGACATGGTATAATTTTTAGCATTGTTAGAGAAGTTGTTAGTGTTTTAGAACTTAGAATAATTTCATTAAATAGAAGGGTTCCTTTCATGATATTGTTAAATAGTAGCATATTGTTTTAATGTGTTAGTTCTTATCATGCTCAGTTCTTATAAATTGACTCAAGTTAATCAATGTGCAGATGGATTTCATGAGTAGAAAAGGGAAATACTTATAGAAAGTTGCATCGGTTTTATTAATGAAGTCCTTTTACTCGAGATGCTTAAATGTGTTAAAAGGCTCTGGAATAGAATTTGATGGAAAAGTTAGAAGGGCATAGTGTCTTACTTGTTTTACAATTGTGGAGTAGTGTTGCCATTATTGTGAATGGAATAAAGTGAACTTTGCGTTGTTATGAGTATATTTTTATATGATTGTAATTTTGAAAGATAGTTATACTTCGATATGATCCTTATTCAATTGTCTATTTAAGCCTAAGTCAAAGTATATAAGAGTTGTTAGATAACCTTCTAATTATGTGTTGTTTGGATAGGAAACAATTTATCCAAGTCCATTAATCAAAAAATATACTAATGATAAACTAATTTGAGTTATAACCACGATTTAGAGACCTTCCTAGATTGTGACAATGTTGTAAAATGTGGTATCACATGAGCGATAGTGTGATCCTTATAAAGGTTATACTAAAATATGATGTTGTAAACATATAGATGAAGTAAAGAGTCTTTAAGTGGAAGAAAAAGGAAACTCTCTTCTTGTGTTAAAAAAATATAAACCTTATTACCCTCAACCTATACTGGTAAATTTATCCTTAGTGTTGATGGGATATAAAATTATATTAAAATGTAAACCAATGTTTAGTAATTTGGGAGGATAACAAGGTTATGTTAAATGGGGATAAATGATCAAGAAATCATTAAATCTAACTTATCTGTTATAAAACCTAATTTGTACACATTTGACGAACTTAATCAAGAGAAGACTAGATGATGCACTTACTTAATTTAGATTGATTTATAAGTCTCAATGAACTAATGGTTAATGACTAATGAGATCATGAAGATGAATGCAAAATTTACCTACATACCTTCAACTAATGTGAAGGTGCATTATGATCCTTCTTAGAGGATTATTGTCAATATGTATGTCTTTATGTGGTTGATGCCCAAATTTTAATACAATCTAATACAACCATGAAAATTATCTGTCCATATGGAAAAATATGAGCCTAACAATTATGCGTAATTTTTTCTGAAATCTACAATCCTTCACTAATGTATTTTTTCAACCGTTGTGATCCTCACATGGAGGAATTTTAGACCCGGACCTAAATAGTACTTCAGCTTATTTTGAGCTTACGCTCACCTCCTTGTGCAACAGAGGTATGAAACAAGATAAAATAGCTTGTTTGTGTAGGTAAATGACCTTGTGTGTAATAAATATCCTTTTAACAAACAAAAAAATTAAACCAATAATTAACTTAACTTTGTTGAATCTATTAAATGGGATACACCATAAGTTAATGTTAACAAAATAGAGGAAATCGAGCAAGAAGAAAAAGGAATGTCTTATCCTCATGTATTGAGCTTTCTAGAACTTAAGATAAGAATTGAAACACAATTATAATAAATTTTTAATCCTAAAATATCATACTATGGGAAGACCCTACCTATAAGTGTGTACTGTAGTTGAACGGTTATGTTCTTCCTAGAAAAACAAAATGGCTTTGATGTGCATCACATGTTTTTCATGTTACCTATGTGGGCCAATGTTGTGCAAACATATCATGGTATGTTTGTAGTCCTTAGAGACTACTTGTAGTGTCGTATATATTTCAAGCAAGTCAAAAAAATATTATGGTAATTTCTATGTTGTATTTTTATTTTTATCTATAGTTATTGTTTTGAATTGTGTGAAACCTTCATCTATGAATTTATGGGGAATTTCTTGTTGTTATAGTACACTTATGTTTGAGTATTATTGTGTCAGTCATAAATGTGTGACAAGTACTATATTATGTGGATCATGTATGTTCCTTCCATGTTTTGGTAAAATCTTGTGGTGTGGTAAATTTGTGGAAGTATGTAGAATTATGTTTGTGAACAATTAGTGTTGTGTATGGCCTTGGTATGGTATTGTGAAATCAGGCCTGTTGGGAACCCATAAGAATAAGTAAACTAAACTCTTTCAATAATGAAATATTAAGGGCTTCAGTTTTACAAATAATGTAAATGAAAAAAATTAATTGAACATTGAAACAAACAAGAACTTCCAATCTTCACATAACGATAAAAGTTTAATAAAATTCTAAACTTTCTACGCTTACCTATGGTCATTCTATAAGAATAGAACATTTCGTCATTAGTTTTTCTTTATTACTTATCCCTTTATCTAAACTCGGTGTTGTGTCGCATTGAGGAAGATGCTTTCATAAGAGGAGGAGAATGTAATGCCCCCATTTCGTGAACCGACTCATGTACTTGTTTCTTTGACCATAGTTTGCAAACACTAAATGATTGTAATATACTCCCTATGATGAGTTTGGAATAACAATATGTGAATCGTGCAAGTAATTGAATTCGATGTGATCTTATGGGATTATAGAGGTAAGTTACCTAAGTAATAATTTTAACCCATTCCTTATTGTGAAAGCATTCATATTGAAGATTTATCATATTTTTTATTAAATGGGTTTCTAAATGACACCCTTGTTTAATAGCTCTAAAGGCGTATTGAAACCTTTCCAAAGGTGATTAGGGCATTTTTAAAAAAGGAAATAATATTTATAAGATAAGCTTAATTATATTAATCACCCACCTAAGACTTAACCTTGGAGCAAACCATGGTTAGTCTTGTCTTGCGTGGGAGGTGGATATAGTCCTATTAGTGTTGCCAACCTTTATGAAGGGTTTTCTAAATTTCTTGTTCGATTGAATTTTCATAACCACCAGCTCACCCACCTTGGGAGTGACTTAACCCTCAACACTTGTTCATTACCCAATAAAATTAATCTTGTGCCTTGATATGGTTTCAAATGTTTGATCATTAGGTTAGATTTAGTTTTCTACCTAAGCGAGTGGGTGGGGGTTATTGGACGCCCTGCATTATTTTATTTCCTTAGGTAAGCATGTTCTTGGCATGTGTTACGTTTCGATTAAAATGCCAAAAGGAACATGGCCATGTGAAATTTCTATGGTGGTAGGATTCGTAGAAATTGGATTTTATTAATAAGGATTTGAAACTTTCAAGCAAGTGCTTATTGGCGGTGTTGATCTGTTCCATAGCCTAAGCCAAAGCATTTCCCTTTCCTGCGACCCAAAGGTAAAGGACCTAGAGCAATCATGGATGCCCAGCAAGCAAAGAAACCAAAGGAAGTGTTGATGCAAAATCACAAAGCACCCCTGGATGCGAGATCAGGCTTCTAGGTTGATGTTCAGCATCCAGTGTGATTGCACAACATGGAAACCTCTCTCAGCGTGGGACTTGTGAAACCGAGAGAGGAATCTCCGAGAGAAGGCTGGTTCCTGCTCCTAAACTACACCCACAAGCTATTCCGGTGCGAGGCAAGCTAATCTAATCCTAATCTAACCATGCCAAGAGAGAGAGAGAGAGAGAGAGAAGGGAAAAACAAGAAAGCCTACACTAAAACGGTGATACACCGAGAGAAGGAGAATGTTGAACATCTATCAAAAGCTGCCATGGGACAAAGAGAGGTGAGCAATGGGAAGGATGGACAGATGCATCACGGCCCAAGGATAGATTTCACACAGAAAGTGTCCCAAAACTCCATGAACACAGCTCCAGATCTGCAATGAACGTTCAAACATGCACAAATACCTGCAATGAAGAGAGGCAAGAAGAAAACAAGCAAAAACGAGAAAGGATGGACAGATGCATCACAAAACACATTTTGTTGCTTCAGAAGTTTGCACAGAACATCATTCCATTAGTAAAAGGCAAAAAACGCCATTACAGAGCAGGGAGGAGGCTCGAACTCCATTTTCAACCCTAGAGAAGAAAAGAAGGGAGGGCAGAGTAGAAAGAATGAACAACCTTTTGGAAAGAAGCCCCTCCTTACAATTTATAGGAAGAATGAGAGAGAAAAGAGAGAGGAATTCGAAATCTGCCCCAACCACCTCCAGACTGCATTTAAAACATATCATAATGGTGGTAGGTGAGAACCCCAGCGAACCCAAAAGTGGCGAACTGTATTTTGCATTTTTAAGAATTTGTTCTCACCTAATTAAAGATATCCAGTCGTATTTGGATAGAGGACCTCGTAAGCTTTCCAAAAAGTCCAACCTTGTATGAATCCGAGCTCCCAGTCAAAAGTTATGGCCATTTGAATATCTGCGCCAGGGTCTGCTTCCTGTCAGCGCTCAAAATGTTGCGCCTCTTGAAGGTGCGCCATTGGCGCATCCATGTGTGTGTCGACATCCCTTTATGTGCGCCAAGGGCGCAACTTTTCCTATGTCGACAGTCTGTGTTGTGCGCCATTTCTATGCGCCAAGGGCGCAACTTTTCCTGTGTCGACAGTCTGTGTTGCGCCATTTCTATGCGCCAAGGGCGCAACTTTTCCTATGTCGACAGTCTATGTCGTGCGCCATTTCCGTGCGCCAAGGGCGCACCATTTCCTGTGTCGACAGTCTGTGTCGTGCGCCATTTCCGTGCGCCAAGGGCGCACCATTTCCTGTGTCGACAGTCTGTGTCGTGCGCCATTTCCGTGCGCCAAGGGCGCACCATTTCGGTGTCTCCATATCCTTTTTCTTGTCTATATTTACCCGAGGAGGGAAAAATATACAACAATTTGGCGACTCAACGGGGCACCTGCCTGCTAGGTGGAAGATCAGTGGCCTTTTAGCAATCCATTGGGCATGGAGTCATAAGAAAGCCTGAAAACTGATATGAACTTTGAAAACTTCCCTCTGAGCCACTTGAATCCATTGAACTTGGAGTTGTTCTCACCAAAATGCCACTGAAATGAACTGTGCCAAAGCAAAACCAGCAACACCAAAAACTATGTACAGAACTGAAAATCATACATGCTCCAAATGGAACATGCAGAGTGTGCCTAAGCACTTCTTCTGCTGAAAGCAAACCTACCTACTCTACTCTAACTGGAAGCAAAGGCAAGCTAAACAAACCCTGCAACTGGTTGTGCAAAATAGCTTCCTTTCTTCAAAATGGGCAGCCATGCAATTGATTTGGCACTGATCATGGCTGTTTGGATGGATGGAAAATCAACAAGAAGCTGGTCTTCTATCCAAATCATCAAGGTATCAACTGAAAAATCCAATACCTCTTTTAGTTGCTCTGCATTTGGATTGGAGAGGTATGGCAGCTGATCCTTGGTACTTTGTAGCTCATCCTCATGCTCAGAAGCAAGCATGACTGGTTGTGGCTTCTCCTTTGGCTCCAATGAAGCCAAATACCTGATTGGGCAAGGTCTGATCCGTTTGATATGCCCATAGCTCTGATTTTCAACTCCAAAAATGGAGTCTTCTTGTAGACCTTGAATGGATGGTGTGGAAGAAATGGTGGAATCCTTCTGTCCTTTCTCTTCCTCCGATGAAGAACATGGAAGATAAAAATCTTCCAATCTTGATCCCAAAGAGCTGCTGTAAGATGCAGGCTGCTGCAAATGAAAGCTCTCCTTCATGGCAGCAGGCTCTTGTGTTTGGAATGTGGATGATGAAAGAGAGAAAGGTGAAAGCTCAACCGGCTCCTCTCCATCAAAACAGTCCTCCAAATCTGACAGGTAAACTGCCTCATTGTTGTCCCGTTGTTCGTGTTCAACTTCCTCCATGGTGTCCTCTTGATCTGCAACTTGACCACCATGGTTTCCTTCACTCTCCAATATTGAGTTTGAGAGATCAAACTCCTTTTCAGTAATAGATCTTGAGAGAGATGAAGTGGAAAGAAGAACTGAAGGTTCTTCTGTAGCCTGCTTTGTGCTCAAAGCCCTTGGATCTGCACTTTTCTCCTCCATAGCTAGATTGTGCTCCTCTTCTTTTGGATTTGGAGTAGCTTCTCCTTCCTCCAATGTTTGAAGACAATCTTGCTCTTGATTGAACTCCTCCTCCAGCATGAAGTTTGTCAAGTCAAACTCTTCACTTTGTTGCTCTAGAGGACAAGTTGGGACTGCAAGATCTTCTTCTCCAACAAAATCAGTCCTCACCACCATTTGTTCAACCTTAGCCTCTTCTGTAGGCTTTACCAGCAAAGGGATCTTCTCAATTCCAAATTTGGCAGCCCAAACCCTCAAGTTGTCTGTCATTTCTTTTCTGTTGGGCTCCTCTTCTTGCTGTCCTTGATGACTGATTTTTTCAATTTCTTCTTCCCCACATGGAATTGGGAATGCAAAAGAAGGAATGGGTTGAAACACAACTGATTTTACAATTTTTTGTGGTGGTGGAGGCAGTGAAACCTCTTGTTTCTTTGGAGGAGGGGGTATTTCTGTTAGCTCTTGTGGAGGGGATGATTGTTTGGAAGGAAAAGGAAAGAAGAATCGAGATGAGATGGAAGACCGAGAGGTGGAGAAATGGATTCAACACTTGGGACAAGAGATGGAGGGTTTGAAACTTGACAACTTGCTGAAATGAAACAGTTGGGAAAGAGGAAAAGAAAAGGCATGAGAAGGTGTGCTTACCCGTTGACAAGGTTGCTGAATACTTCTCTCATACACCTCTATTCCTTCGATCCACTTTGCAAGCAAAGGCAGCGTTGCAATCATGAAGTCAAGTTTGTCCTGAGGGCTGTAATGCCTTGGAAAAGGTCCCACCCATGGACAGGGTGCTCCACAACCGATTCCAAAAGCTTTCATTTGTGCTTGAGCCCTGGACTGCACCATCCCCACCTCCATTTTTTGGATTTTCTCCAATAGACCAGCATCTTGCATCTGATGGTCTTCATTGTATGCACACCCTTGCTCTTGATGTGCTTCGTATCCAAACTGACCTTGGCACTGCTGCTCATATGGGTATGCATACTGATTTGGAGGATTTGTAAAACATGTTGGAGGTGGAAAATACTGCTGTTGTTGATGTGAAATCCATGATGGAAATGAAGTCATGATTGCACAACTTCATGGAATGGAAAAGAATGAAGGGGATGGAAAGAAAGATGGATGAAAATGGATGGAACAGGTCTACAAGCTCAGAGAAATGGGTCTTGATCGAGATGGAGTCGCGGATGTGTTTGCAAGTGCCTCCAAAGGCTGAAATCTTCACGAGGAACACACCAACTGCAAAGATGAAGTGAAAGACCTCTAAGGTCCCACCAGGCGTGCAAAAGCTGTTGAGTGCAAAATCACGGCACCCCGGATGCAGATCAAGCTTCTAGGTTGATGTTCGGGCATCCAGTGTGATTGCACAACATGGAAACCTCTCTCAAGCGTGGGACTTGTGAAAGCGAGAGAGGAATCTCTAAGAGAAGGCTGGTTCTGCTCCTAAACTACCTGCCACAAGCTATTCCAGTGCAGGCAAGCTAATCTAATCCTAATCTAACCATGCCAAGGAGACAGAGAGAGAGAGAGAAGGGAAAAAACAGCAAAAGCCTACACTAAAACGGTGATACACCAGAGAAGGAGAATGTTGAACATCTATCAAAACTGCCATGGGACAAAGAGAGGTGAGCAATGGGAAGGATGGACAGATGCATCACAGGCCCAAGGATAGATTTCACACAGAAAGTGTCCCAAAACTCCATGAACACAGCTCCAGATCTGCAGTGAACGTTCAAACATGCACAGATACCTGCAATGAAGAGAGGCAAGAAGAAAACAAGCAAAAACGAGAAAGGATGGACAGATGCATCACAAAACACGTTTTGTTGCTTCAGAAGTTTGCACAGAACATCATTCCATTAGTAAAAGGCAAAAAACGCCATTACAGAGCAGGGAGGAGGCTCGAACTCCATTTTCAACCCTAGAGAAGAAAAGAAGGGAGGGCAGAGCAGAAAGAATGAACAACCTTTTGGAAAGAAGCCCCTCCTTACAATTTATAGGAAGAATGAGAGAGAAAAGAGAGAGGAATTCGAAATCTGCCCCAACCACCTCCAGACTGCATTTAAAACATATCATAATGGTGGTAGGTGAGAACCCCAGCGAACCCAAAAGTGGCGAACTGTATTTTTCATTTTTAAGAATTTGTTCTCACCCAATTAAAGATATCCAGTCGTAGTTGGACAGAGGACCTCGTAAGCTTTCCAAAAGTCCAACCTTGCATGAATCCGAGCTCCCAGTCAAAAGTTATGGCCATTTGAATATCTGCGCCAGGGTCTGCTTCCTGTCAGCGCTCAAAATGTTGCGCCTCCTGAAGGTGCGCCTTGGCGCATCCATATGTGTGTCGACATCCCTTTATGTGCGCCAAGGGCGCAACTTTTCCTATGTCGACAGTCTGTGTTGTGCGCCATTTCTGTGCGCCAAGGGCGCAACTTTTCCTGTGTCGACAGTCTGTGTTGTGCGCCATTTCTGTGCGCCAAGGGCGCAACTTTTCCTGTGTCGACAGTCTGTGTTGTGCGCCATTTCTGTGCGCGCCAAGGCGCACCATTTCTGTGTCGGCTTGATACGGCCCCGTGTCGTGCGCCATTTCCGTGCGCCAAGGGCGCACCATTTCCCATTTCTGTGTCGGCGATGCATGCGTCGTGCGCCATTTCTGTGCACCAAGGGCGCACCATTTCGGTGTCTCCATATCCTTTTGCTTGTCTATATTTACCCGAGGAGGGAAAAATATACAACAGGAAGGTTCACAGATGTTGTTGTGGAAAGGGCACGGTAGACCTATATATGAAAAGTGAAGCTTAAATCAAGCATGATAATCCCTAACCATTACAATAACGTGCTCTACTTAAAAGTTTCATAAAAAATATCTATGCTCATATATTAGATTTTCCATTCTGAGTTTGGGTTTCTATAAGCGATTATTGTCTTAATTTTCTTAATTTTTCTTGGATTCTTTTATACTCAATTATAAAAATATTAGAGAAATATTTTCTTCTTATCTTACTCTTAACGAATGCTCTAAAAGTAGATACAAATAAATCGTTTAATTTGTTTATGCATTTTTGTTGCATACACTTTGGTTGTATATATTATTGTTGTATCAAATTAAAAGATAAATGGGTTTGGTTTCAACTTTGTGGTCATAGCTTTTGAAATATTGTTCGAAACTTTGTAAGGGTTTGAAAATGAGCATTAACCCATTTTGGGTATTCATGGTTTTTGGAATATTTTAATCTCTCCTTCATGGAGACAAAGTGAATGACCTATTGGAATAGATCTCCAGGTACCTTATCTGGGTATGTATACTTTGACTTATTTAGAACCACCCTTTTCCGAGTTGGTGTGATTTATGATCATGTGGGATATTATTCACCCTGTGCATTGCTATGACTTATGTTTTCTCCACATTTCTCATTTAGAGCTTCAAATGAGTTGGTTTACATGAATATCTCTCTTTAAGGGAATTCATAGTTCTTACATTTTGTTGAGTTGCATTATGATTGCACACATGTCTAGTATTTATTCTTGGGTCTGAACTATTATGGTTCTAATTTTTGTATTCTATTTGTGAAGATTTGTTGTGTTGGCTAAATGAATTACTCTCGGGTTGATATGTTCCTACCTTATGATTATTCACTCGCATCGTGGCCTCAAGTCAATTTCTTTGGGTTATGTTTAAATGGGTTCATTGAATTATTATGTTTTATTTTAATCAATACTCGGTAGGCTCATATCGAAATAAATAGGAAACCTTTTAGATTTGTGTACTCATACTCGAGATGTTATTGTTATCATTCCCGATTCAATTGTTAGTACCAATAAGTTAGACTTACGTAAGATTAGTATATTAAGTGTTATTCCCCATTCAACTTTTACCTCGATTCTTGTTTCGATGGCCCGGTTGCTAAATGTTGAACGTGTGTGTGCTCTCATTGACTGATAATTGACTTTGACCTTGTTTCGAAGTCAATTTATTATCTCTTCTTTACATCATACCTCCTTGTACCATCTTTTTTCTTGCTCGTGGATTGTGGGAACCCCATAGTGTCTTTTTGGGCTTTCTCTTCTTGGCATAATGAAATCTCAATTTTGTGGTTTGTGTAATGACGCTATAATTTTAGGTTCTAGAGGATTAGCCTAACCCCTTTTAGTTGTTAGGGTCCTTTGTTTTAGTACCGATGATTTTGTTTAAAAAAATAAATAATTAGTTAATTAATTAATAAATTAATAAAAAATAAAATATATAATATATATAATATATATATATATATATTCAATTAATTTACCTTGGCCGACCAGGATTTTTTTGCATGCGTGTATTTAATGGCAATTAATTGGTGAAATCTTGTGGAGGGTACACCGACCCCAACATTTATTCCTCCCTATCACTGCTTACACTACCTTTTGTTTTATTTGTGTCATGCTTTGGCTCTCGGTTTGAGGGAAGGAAACGTAAAACCAAAAGTCTGGCCACCTGCCTTGTATCTATTGCTTATTAAAAACATTTTGCTCTGGTTTTTTTTTGTGGTGGTTGAACATGCCTTTCTGGCTGCATGAGTGTGGTGAAGGAACTTTTTGTGGTCTGTAGAAAGTATGTGGAAACCTCCAACAAACACACGTTGTAGGCTTGGACACCCAGCTAGCTGAGCTAGCTGGATGATAGTGAATTTTGGCCTAAGGTTATGTTACGAGATTTTTAGGCGTGGGTACGACTTGTGGAAGCTGAATCAGGCAAGATAAGCCCTACCCATTGCAATATTCTGCTACCCTTAATAATCCCATGCAATGAAATGTTATCTTTTCCTGAAATGGTGTTCTATTTTGGGTTCTTGTGGTTGTAGTATAGTTTTCTTTGACCTTACTAGTTGTCCCTCTATTTTATTTTATATTTCCTTATCCCTTTGGTGTTAAATGACTTGCTTGTAAGAAATTTTGATCTACACATGGAATCATTCTCCTGTTTAGCATAACAGTCTTAGCAATTAATTATTTTGAATGACTATATGATGGAAATCGGTCTTTTGTGTTTGTGTTCCTCGGTAGTTTTTTTTTTTTTGGGTTTTGTTTGGTAGGAAGTCAACTTATCTTGGATGGTGATATACCCAGTGTGATAATTACGCCGTAAGGTGTTCTTGTTGTGAAGTTGAACCCTTTTATTCTGACAAATGTCAGAAATCGAATGGATAACATTAATCCTTAGAGCGTCGTTGAAATCCAACGGAGGAAGTAGATAGTTTATGGTTAGGTGACACGTCCACCACATGCGGTCGTGGTGTCTTTCCCTGCTCAGCGTGTAGTAATCTCTGTTCTGGTTTAAGATGTCGAGCATAATTGATATTTTGATTTGTTGAATTTTGAGCTTCGAGGATTTGCGTTTAAATCCGGGCTTTTGTTTTTACTTGACTCGGAGCTAAATTTTCCGGCGAGTTTGTAACCCTGACGCAATATGAAGTGTCAAAAAGTCTCGGAGGCTCGGATTTAAAGCTCTTTTTCTGTAATTTTAGCGCTGGAGCGGCTTATTTGAAGATTTTTGTTGGCTGTGAAAGTTTCTGATTGCTTTTCTGAACAAATTAGTACCGTTCAACAGTCTAACGGGAATTCCCGCAGCTTCGGAGTTTTGGAGTGCATCATTTTAGGCTATTGCCGGGTTTCCGGAGGTTCAGAATTGTATTTTCTGCGGCATTTTAGGTTATTTTCTGGTCTTCGGAGGTTCAGATTTGTATTTACGGTTGCATTTTAAGTCTTTTTTGATATTTAAGGGGTTGATACGGCATTATTGATTGTGCTTGACGGTTCAGTCGGGAGGGTAATTTGGAAATTTGTGTCCTTCAGGCTGGGCTGCGAGCGATTGATTTTGTATTCAGTGCTTTTCTGTTTTGGATTTGAAAAATTGGGGCTTAAAGGTGAGAAGGTTCACGGTTATTATCGTTGCAGCTGCTCTAGAGGTTATGCTACGTACATTTTATGGGTCAGAATTTATCTATTTTGGTCCCAAGGTCTGAGGCATTGAATCTTATTCTGCTGATTAAAAAGGTAAGAAAATATCCAGACCTAATTTTTTTTGTTTCATATCTTTGCAGCCTGATTGGTTTGGGTGAAAGAATATGGCCTGTTGCACCTGAATTTGATGGAAAAAAGGATATGAGCTAGAGTGTTTATTAGCATTTCATGTTAATAAGTGGAGGGTAGAAGAAGATTACGCGGCACATTGCAATTTCTAGCAAGTTTTTATTAGCTGTTTGAGGCCTTGGGATCAAACATACCGGTGCGTTTCTAGATTTTAAGTTGTTGAGACGAAGGGATCAAACGCATGCGGGTGCTTGTTAGCTTCCCGGGCCCTGAAAAAGATCTCCTACAGTGCATACACATCGTTCGGCTGTTGGGAGGTGATCCTGATCAACATGACGTAAAACCGTTACAGAAATTTTGGGTACAAAAAATACAGTCAAAATCAATCAAGTCTTTGTATGGGTTTGTAAATCTCGGGCCGAGGGGACAGTAATTTAGAAAAGCATTGGGCAGAATTTGCGAGTTCGCAGCATAGAGTTCTATCTTATTGCTGGTGTAGTTGACACTTGAATCCCCTGCATTTCAAATAAATAGAAATTGGTCGGAGGTTTTGGTTCAGATCCTTGTTTATTCAGGGTTAATGAAGCAGACCAATCCGGTAAGCCGAATAGTTTGTTGGAAACATTAAAAATTCTAAAAAGGAGTTTTCCGCAATTCTACGTTTTGTCGTCAGGTTATACATTTTGTTGTTTTTCATCAGGTTGGGTTCATTTTCTGATAAGTGTAAGTAGCTAGCATGTTGACCCATTGTCAGGATCTATTTTCCTAGCTTCAGGAATGTCTAACTCAGGTCTTATTGTACCCCGCTTTGGGAAGATTGATAAACAGCTTGCATCGGGAAAGTGGCATCACAAGCAATGGAATTCAAAAACAAGTCTGTGAGGTGTGCTCTCGTTACGCCGTAAGGCGTTCTTGTAGTGAAGTTGAACCCTTTTATTCTGACAAATGTCAGAAATCGAATGGATAACATTAATCCTTAGAGCGTCGTTGAAATCCAACGGAGGAAGTAGATAGTTTATGGTTAGGTGACACGTCCACCACATGCGGTCGTGGTGTCTTTCCCTGCTCAGGGCCGTGTCAGTCCTCTCATGCATTTCGGCGAAGTGTACGAACGGGTTGAGAGTTCAAAGCTCCAAAACTTCATCAATCTGGAAAAACAACGCATGGAATTCATGAGGGAAATGGAGATTCAGAGAATGCAGCTCTTCATGCAGACGCAGCTGGAGCTGGCGAAAATGAAACACGGGAAGCACGAAACAATACCGGTAAGTAATCCAATCGATTCACATTTGAATTCCAGCAGAAATCTCAATGGGTGTTAGCCCTAATTAATGTCCATTTTTCTCAATTAATCCTACAAATTCCAATTTTAACCATTAATCTGACAAATCGGATTTGCCTCTGTACTACAGAGCATTATTTGTGAGGGCGCCATGATACTCTGGTCCTCAACATGAACTCTTTACTGGCAACTGTCGGTTCCAAAAATCGATCCAACCACGGTTCAACGCTTAACCATGGTTGCCTCATGGGTTACGCGGTTGTAAGGTGATTCGTGCGGCAATTGAATTGGATTGCTGCGTACATGGGGCCCATGGAATCTCGTGGGAGCCGGCTCATCCTGTACAGTTCCTTCAAATTCATTTCATAATCGTCCTGCATTGGTGATTCTGTATTTGGGATCTTTTCTTCTCGCCCTCAATTGAAGCATACAGACATTATGTAAACGTTTCAAATCTTTCTTCTCAAGGTTGGTTGTATCATAGTTATTTCTATACTTGAATTGCCATGAAATGTGGAACACGTTTCAAATTTTATCTTCATCTGTTATTTATTATGAACGGAAGCCCATTCTGAGCTTTTTGAGTGGCAATGAGAACAACCTTCAGGTCATTTTTCATTTCCCACAGTTTCTATTTATTTGAAGTTTTGTGTTTGTATTTATGATTTCACATTCTTTTTTATAAGGTTCGTGTTTATATTTGTGATTTTTTCCGTGGATAAGCACTTTTGATAGAAGAATCAATATTCATTCCATTCACTTCTTTTTTCCTGTTTTATCCTAAAAAGAGGGGAAAATCAATCTCATATTCCAACGGATCACACGTAGAGATATAGATAACACAGATAAAGCTAAAGGAAACAGTGTCAAATGTAAGTTGCATGTAACTTGTCCTCAATCCTGCAGTTTGATTCAAAACATTCAACTGTAAACATTGATGTAGATTCAAAAATTCCATGACAGAGATAAAAAATATAATTTAGCATGGGAAGATACAAATACAGTGTAGTTATTGTTTCCATCTTAGCAATGACATTGTTAGTTGTTAGCTCAAAATTCTCAAATGCACAAATTTACCACCCTCCCTAAGCTAATTATTTTCTGGGGCTTGTTTACTTGAACAGGTGCAATTGGACTGAATTTCAGAAAGATCCTACAACAGATCAAGCCAACTTTATCAGAGTTGTTATCATGTTGTGTGGGCGTCATGCATGTTGAATTGAACCATGAGGAATTTGAGCCTATGAAAATCAAGAACCAATTGCAACATTGCATTCTACATCACCTGAGCCTGTCGCTGAAGGAGCTTGATCTATTCAACTTCCTCGTCTAGCATGTCTGCAGTGTTTGTTTGCTGCATGTGGTAAACATTGTAGGACCAAAAAAAGGTCAGTGCAACTTGTTGGAATATAAAATCAAGCATTATTAACCAGAGATCCTGAAAACCTCGTTAAGCAAGAGGTCTGTTTTATACCACTTGATGACAATAACGTTTCTCATAAGGGACAAAATAACATACAGTGGTATCAGATATCAGAAAAAAGAGAAACAATATCCATCCTTTATTGTTAACAGAGAAACAACATAAAGCATTAGTAACCAGAGAGCCTTTATTGAATATAAATTTCTCAAATCCTATGTCTTAACACATCTTTAAAATATTTGAAAATTATCTACCTTGTCCATGTTGAGCACAAGTTCCTGCAATTTTCTCATTCTTTCAGTATTCTGCATCCTTCGAACCTAAAGTGACATGAATCAAAAATCAAAATATTTAGTATAGCTTCGACAAAGCTCTCAGAAATGATTGTTGCTTTGTCCCAGGACCCAACTTGAAAATCTGGGATATAAGGATGGACTCCACTCCCGTTGCCTAAATTACCATCATCTGAGCTACTCCTACCCAATCTCTCAGCCGAAGATCCCGCAAGCATTCTGAGCTTGTCAACAACTTCTGGCATGCTCATATCACCCAGCTGAGATGTAAGCCCTGCAGTAGAACTACCTTGCTTCATAAAACTCATCTGAGTTGTCAGCCTACTTGGGGAGACCATATCACCAGATGACCTATATTAAGAGGAAAGGTTGGTCATATTCCTTACTGCCCCTATGAAATCTGAAAGAAATAGATTCAGTAGGTGAATAAGGAAACCAAAACAGACCAAGGTCAGCGCAAAGATATAAGACATGTAAAAAAACAGAAAAATGTAAGCCTATTATTTACTAATATATTTGCTGCATTGTTATTACATAAGAGATCTTTTACAATTATAGATGTTGGGGCACAACAACATTGCATAATAATTCAATTAACTCATTTCTATTTCGAACTCGTCAAAGGTAAACATCACTACTTTTATTTATTAAGTTTTTCCTTTACATGCATTCTTTTCACATACTAGCCCTTATTGAATTCTAACTATCTTTCATATCAGCTTTGTATTATTAACGAACTAACACAAGTTTCTAACTTCATAGATAGAAACTCTAGAATAGAGGATGATCTAAGCTTTTCCATGTTCCAAGAGTTTGTTGACTCTTTGAGTTCTAAGAGTTTGTTGACATTTTTTTTTGAATTTTTGTTAATATGCTTCAATGGCTTTTTGGTGCCTTGTTTTTCTTTGTGACGGTAGAACCAGGCGGCACAAGGTTAGTACTTTTGCTCCTCGGTGGAAACTCTTGGTCTTGACTGTATTGTCCCATTATCCCTCGGATGTTGGTTGGGGTTTTTATTTCACGTTATTCCTCTTGTTGTGCTTTCATGCATGTAAGTATTCCTTGAGAAAAAATTGCTTGAATGAGATTTGCAAAATACATAAAGATGCAATAAAATATATCAGAGTTTTATTAACATGTTTTAGTCACATCTTGGAGACGCTAGAGACTATGGAGAAGTCACTTGTAAGACTTGACAACAACGAAATTTGGAAACTTTTTTACAAAATTGTTATTTAGATTGTATTTTGCAATGCCCAAACTTCTCTTTCATATTTCATTGTTGCTTATATCCTGTATCAACAATGTAGTAGTAGCTTTTGGCATGCCCAATATTCATAGTGAAGTGCTTATATATACAATTGCTTAAACATATCCTATTTATGTTTTGTTTTTCTTCGCATGTAAATGTAAAGCAAATAGAAACAAACCAATTACAAACCAATTACTTAACATTGTAAATAGAAACAACACAAAAAATGTCTACAACAACGTATACTTCAGAACTAAAGGATTTTCAATACATTCATAGAAAACAACATGCACATTAATCAACCCAAAAACCAACTGCATACACTTAATACTGCACTTCCTAGTTGCATCATACTACACACCCGACCCAATAATAACCCTCATTTTTAAATAAAACACCCACCCATCCCTTGCGGCGTCAACATTGCACGCTTCATCGTGCTATTTCTAGTTAGGTCTGTACATATAAACTAAGTTTGGGAGATTTAAATTTAGTCTGATTTGCTAGTGCAGTTATAGCTATGAGGCCATGTACGTTGGTACTATAAACTAGTCTGCGCACATTTTTATTCTTGCATAATTCCTTAGTTGTGTGTGTTTGGGTTTACGTTTTTTAAAATATTATTTAATGTTTGGCATGTGTGAATGATGTATTTTTATTATAAATGTTGTCATATTTAAATGTTTGGTATGCCATTGTGATGTTATCTAGGCGAGAGTATACTTTATGCATTTGGCATGGCAAGAGGATAAACCTGCGATTTGTACCTCTAATGGTTCCCTATGTAAAATAGAGGGGTTAAACCTTTGAAGATTGTCAAAAGGAAAAATGTGATTTATAGGATTAGAACCTAGATTGGGCTTGTTTGATACTCATGCCTTAATGATAATTGGGTGTTTTCTCATAAGCAAGTCGCCCTTTTAAAGTGTCAAATATATTGACTTAAGCATTTATATATAATTGAACTTTTGGTTCGGAGAAGTTTTGGTTAGGACGCTGAGATTACAAGCGAGAGCTCTGATTGATCCTATTTTTATATTCTTATTTTTTACTTTTGAAGCCTCTGTGAGAAAGCTTAGGGAATGTTTCAATTCTTTAGGAGCCCCGTGAATTACCGTTTGAGTATAGCCGTATCTTTCTAAATAATTAGTTCTATGGCAGCCTATTTTTATTTTGTTTTGATGGTGTATTAGACAAGTGGATGTGTCCCATATTTGTAATGGTACAGTCATTAGATGTTAAGGAATGGATTGTCAAATAATTTATAATTGAGACAATGTGATGACGGCCTTCCTACTAAGTGATTTGCGTAATTAGACTATCCTTTGTAAGGAAAAGGAGTGTTCCTTGTGTATGAGGGATGTTTGGATTACCTAGAATAATGTAGCTTTCTTTTGAGTAAATATAACTGATTTTTTTTTTGGATAATCTATTTTTTCTTTTGATAAAATTATTGAGGTCTATAATGAGTAATTAGAAGCTTAGATCCAATTACATGGATATCCACGGTCCGAAAAGGAAACTTTTGATGTTAGTTAAGTTCGTGGAAATTGATGACATAGTTTACTTGGCTGACTTCTTTCTATAAGACAAGTTTAACTGTTTAACCTTATGGAATACCGATTTCAGTTGGTAATAATAATAGGTTCCTAATTATATTATATTATTTTAATCGATGGTTTGAGTATTGGTTTCAATCATAAAACCTATATGATTACATGATTTAAATCCTAATGCACTCAATACCCCATGTTTTTGACTCATAAGGAAAATGTCTCCTTCTTGTTTATTTTTTTAACTTTTGTCATTTAGAGACAAGGTTTAAAGTTGGTGCTTATGACTTCCTTCTTGCTAGCATTATGAAAATTTAGCATGATTTGTAGTTGTTAATGTTTTAGGGCTTAAACCATTTCATTAAATAGAAGGTTTCCTTTCATGATATTGTTAAATGTTAGCTTAATGTTTCAGTGTGTAGTGCTTATCTTGCTCAGTTCTCATGAACTGACTCAGGTGGATAAATTGTTGTAGATGGATTTCATGACTAGATGAGGGAAAGAATTTTAGGATGTTTCTTTAGTCGTGGTTAAGAAAATTCCTTTTTGTATGAATGCTTAATTTGTTGTAAAACTATGGAATGGGTTTCATGGAATCTTAGAAATGGATCAGTGCCATAGTTCAATGTTTTGTGGTGTATTATTGTCTTAACTTTGGAAACCATGGCTTGTTGGCTATCATGGAAAATGTAAGAAAATTGGATTACTACTTTGTTGAGTGACCTTAATGGATTATAGGAATTCTAAGAATAGTATAACATTGCTTGATCAATGTTGTTAGTGTTGTTTCCATAGTCATGGTTTCTTAGTATTGTTTTTTCTCATGGGTTCATATGTCATGTCGAATACCAATGATGTAACCATGTTTAGTTTTCACAAAGGAGTAATGGTAAGCTTTGCTCTTGAGATAAAATGTTGTGTTGTGAACCTTTCTTCAACATCGTAACAATGCAATTATAAACATTTTAAGATGGGTGGGTAATCCTTTTAAAAGTTATTTATGAGTGAATTAATGTAGATGTGACCTACTTGATAACAATCAATTCCATAAGTGATCAAAGGGGAACTATCCTTTGTAAAGTAAAATTATATACCTTGTTATCCCTAGCTAACTAATGAACATTATCTTTTTGGGTGTGTTGGTATCCAAATTTATTCTCCTTTTCAATATGAGTAGCATCATAGATTCAACATGGAGCTTAAAGACAGATAGATCATAATTTATTTCATTTTGTAGTCCTGGGATGAGATCTAACTGGCCCTTTGTCACTTAGATTTGTGGAGAGATGGATAACACCTTCAAGAGGATTTGACCTATCCTCACTACTTTAGGTCGTGCCTTTCGACCAGGGTGAGAGGACCCATTTTGTAACCTCTGTTTGATGAAGGAGATGGAGATATCCTTCTTTTGCAAATCTTTTATGAAGAAAACCTTGGGAATGTATGATCAATACTCTATAATTTAACTCTCGAGAGTTTTCACTTCTAAAAGATGGAGATACTTTCAAAACAAGGATAAGGTTACTGAAGACATTATGAAATCCTTATTGTTCTGCATATTTTAGTAAATGGATTTTTTTCCTTTGTGGATATACATGGAAAAACAGGGGGTAGTTAAGGACAGACTCATTGTTTTTGAATGATTTTGGTGGGAGATTAAGTAGGATAAAGTCGATTATACCAGATCTTTGAGAGACTTCACAACTATTGGAAAGATAAATGACAAAAAGCTTTGGAATAGATAAGATGTTCCTTTAATCAGAATGTGTGCTTCAATGGAGGCCCAAATCAACACGTTTTCACACAATCTTTGAGAATATAACACAAATCCTCAAGCTAAATACTTAATAAAACATCAAAGACCTCGGTTCCTCACACCTATGATACACTCGAAGGCTTACAACAAATATTTATCAACAAATGACACTAAAGTGATTTTAAATTGTTTATCTCATCACAGGATGGAGGCTATTCTTGAAATTAAATTATAAATTCCACTAAACTATCACATGAATGAGATCCTATGTGATTCGGAGGGAATTTAACACAAGACTGCAATAGGAATAATAAAAACTACTTACAGACATTTTGAAACAAAGAAGACACAAATTGCTCCAAGATTAACACAAACTAACTCGAAATTGATTAGATTCATCAGCAGGGGAAATATTCTAGAGAAATCTCAGTGATCGTCAATGTCTATACATCTGCAACAAACTTAACATGATAGAAAATGTAACACATAAGAAGTTAACCAGGTATCTCGGATTGGTCTCTCAGGAAGACGAGCTCTCTCAATTTTTCTCTTAACAATTCAACCCCCAACCCTTTACAAGAGTATTATCATTGCATTTATACATTTCACTCACTCACTCATCCCAAATTTTCCCGCATGAAAAACAAGAATATTCAAGGGACCTTTGCTCGTTAGTAATTTGCCTCGAGAAAGTGACATTTTAACAAATTCATGTCCAAAAGCTGCCAGTGGAAAAATCATGAATTGATCATATTTCTCAGACCCTCGACTAATGACTAGGATGCCATGCCACAACCTTTTTGAAAATCCTTTTAATCATTTTGATTATTTCATGCAAGAAATCCCCATTTTAATCATTTTCCAAAGGCTCTATATAGTTGGATCCAACAGGCAATCCTTTTCGCTCTCGAGGTAACACCTTTTTCATATTTTGCTCCTGTAAACTCCATCATTTCATCCTTTTCCCTCTCTTTCCTCTACAACTCTGCCCCGCATCCATGTTCTCTAGTAGTTCACGTTTTTGCAAGTGCTCGAGAAATTCTAATTTCAAAATATCAACCTTAACAATTCTTTAAATCACAAATTAAGTTCTAAATCCATTCAATGGAACTTTCTAGATCAAATCGACAAGCAATTTCATCAAAAATGATGAAAAA
Source organism: Taxus wallichiana var. yunnanensis (assembly GCA_018340775.1). Classification (NCBI taxonomy): domain Eukaryota; kingdom Viridiplantae; phylum Streptophyta; class Pinopsida; order Cupressales; family Taxaceae; genus Taxus; species Taxus wallichiana. The sequence continues at coordinate 685,693,572 of CM031244.1, forward strand.
TAGTGTGTTTTCACATCTCCAGAGTCTTTGAGAAAAAATGGCAGAAATACAGGTGAAATGCATAGCAACAGTTGATTTTTCCCCTTCTCTACTTTATATTATAGCCGTCCACTTATTTCCTTGGCATAACTACAAAGGATAAGTACAGGGAAATTTTCCAAATAAGCACGGGCTTTCCACATGCCTTAGGCCCAAGAAAAATGCCTTTTGGCCTTTGAAGATCCTTAGTATAAAAAGAGCTAGCCGAAGCCTCCATGTGTCTCCTGGCGCACTTTTGATATGGTGCCCAAAAGAAGAGCCCCAAAACAAGCACAAACTCACCACATGTCCTAGCTTGACAAATTTGTTGAAAATTTGAAATACCATTGGAAGGCGCCATGTATCTAAGGTCCGAGATATTTTTCTTTGGCCATTTGAAAATTCCAAGCAAGGGAAGAGTGAGCGGAAGCCTCCAAGTGTTCTGGCACTTCTTCAAAATAAAAATTAAGGGCGGGTTGCCAAATAGGCGTGGTCCCTCCACATGTCCTAGGCCTTAAGAAAGTTTCTTGATAAGTTTAAGTATAAAGAGGAGGTAGCGAGAATCCTCCACGTGTCTCCTCGGTACAACTTTGAGATGGTGCCCAAAAGCAAAGACCCTAAACAAGTGTAACCTCACGACATGTCTCCTTGGCGTAGCTTCATAGTAGGACCCAGAGGCGGATTCTCAAATGAGCGTCTATACTCCACGTGTCTCCCGATTCTTCTTTTAAATAAAATTTAGGGCAGGTCCCCAAACAAGCGTGGGCCCTCTTGTTTCTTCCTTCGCATTCTGCTGCCCTTCCATTTCCCCCTTTTTTGCCCTCTTTCTTCCCTTCTTCCGTGCGCGTGCCTTCTTTTCTATCCCCTCGCACCCTCCTCATGTGCCCTTCTCCAGATTCCTTTAAATTGGCCATCCCTTCTCTTCCTCTTGCATGCCCACGTACATCCTATTGTGCCACAAAACATGACTGTGGAAAAATGGAAGGAAGGAAAAAACCTGATTTTACACCCAAGTTACAAATCTTTCACATGGACAAAGGAACGGAAAACAAACTTTGGATTTAAAGTGATCCTTGACCAAAGGAAGGGACTGATCATGGAAACCAAATGAAGGACAAAGTTTTAATGCATCAATACGTAGAGTTAAAAAGACGACAGAGCCCGCAAATTGACAAAATTCAAGGACAAATGGGACGAGACCAAATTGATCACCAATGGGTGAATTCTTAAACGATCATAAGGTGAAATCAATGGTTATATTTTAGAAGATAATAAGATTTAATAAGTAGGAGGAAATAGTTTAGAAACCATGCAATCTATTTCTCAGCTATTTGAAAGGTAAATTGTTTTCTTTTGTAAAATTCATCTAGTGAAGCCTAAGTGAAACCTTTAATCATTCTGGATAAATTCTCAATCTTCACTAAAATCCTGGTTAATAACTAAGGAGATCTTAAAGATGAATTAAGATTTATATTCTTCCTCCATCCTCTCTCGAGTACATTGTAATCTCTCTCAAGTGTTGTTAAACATTTGATCCATGCACAAAGGAGATTATAGTTCCGAAACTAAACGGTACTTCCCTCAACTGGAGTTTGCACTCATCACCTTGTGCAATGGAGTTAGGAGGCATTTTTGTAGCTTGAGTATGAATAAATAACCTTGTGATAATTGAAATGATGTCTTTTATTAGTCCAACGAATTCATAAAGTTTTTGACTTAATAATGAGGGTCCTCTTCCTGAAAACTTGATCTTAAGATATTTAGTCAAAAAGTATAAAAGAGAGAAGTTCACCTTTGTTAGAGGAATTTCCCAAATCAAATCATGAATCTCCTTGATCGTAAAGTTAGGTCTTGAAGGAATTTTCTGGTAAATACATAATCTTAAAAGATTTTTCACTGTGGGATGCCCCTAATAGTAACTGTGTATTGAGGTTGAACTTTTTCGTTGTGCCTTCTCGAAAAGAAAATTTATTTGTTCATGTTGGGTGTTGTATCTTTCCTTGTTGCCTATGTGGTCAATGTTGTGGCAAGCTTATTGAGAGTTGGTTGTATCCCCTTCTGGTCACCTTTGTCATCGTGTAAACTCCTAGTAAGTCAAAAATAAATGTGAACCCATGCACAATAGAGGTATGAATGAGTTTTAGCAGCATAAGTTTGGATAGTTGGCCTTGTGGAATTAATTATATCCTTTATTAAATAAATTAATTAAACAAATAATTATCATATTAGTGAAGAGCTTAAGCTAATTACCTGCAGTGTAAAAGGAAGAAACTTAGCTTTGTAAGAAGAATGGTATGAATCTCATCCAAAGTCCCCTAGAATGTAAGTTAATAATTGAAAGATGTTTTATTAAAATAAATAACCTTCAAGAAGTTCTCACCGTGGTATGCCCTAATGGTAAGTGTGTTCTATGGTCAGACATCTCTGTTGTCTTGTCAAAAGAAAAGTGAATTGCTCACGATGGGTGTGTCGTATATGTGGTCAATGTGTGTCAAGCTTATCGTGAGTTATTTTCAGCTCTTTGTGAGCACTGTGGTGTGGACTATACTTCAAGGAAGTGGGAAACAAAAATTTGATTAATTGTCTGTTGTTCTAGTGTGTCTATGTGGGCATTACATTAATTCGATCCATAGTATCAACCCTAGGAGGGATACATCCTTTGATAGGTATTAGTTGAACTATCTTGTGCTCGTGATTGATAAATTACGTAAAAGATTACTATTAAATTTGTGTTTAAGAGATCAAGAACACAATTCCTTTAGAGTTTCTACTAATTTCTTTTCGTGTTTTTATGAAGTTGTATTAATTTTAGTGTTTTTAGTTGAACTTTAAATTGATTGTAGTCTACTCATATGAAAAAAACTAATTAATATTAGTATCATTTATGAGTTTGTGTTAAACTTAGTGGAACTATATTGAAGACAAACTTGATAAGACTGTAGCATTGGATTAAATTTAATTATTTGGTTAACTTAATATTGGTTATTCTTATCTTACATGATGGTTGTTGTGTATGGAATAGTGAGATAATCAAACGTTATTTAAAAATTCCTTGTAATAAATTATTATGTATGCTAATTTTCAAGCAATAAAGTATCATAATGTTGTGAAGTTATTTTGAAAGTGGTAAATAGTGGTTAAGTAAATGATGTTAGATTATTGACAAAAAATCTATTAGATCACATGAATTCCTTAAGGAAACATTGATTGATTGTTTGAGTATCAGATTTCAATAATACAATCTACATTTTTACATGATTTAAATCACAATACATTTGATGCTTTGTTTCTATCTTATAAGGCGTATGACCCCTACTTGAATGATTGTTAAATTTTTGTTGTTTTCGAGACAATGTTCATAACCAATACACATGACTTCGTAAGGAAACATTGATTGATGGTTTGAGTATTACATTTTAATCATATAATATACATGATTACATGATTGAAATCCCAATACATTGAACACTCTATTTTTTTCTTATACGACCTATAACACCTACTTCAATGATTGTTAAATTTTTGTGGTTTTAGAGACAATGTTCATAACTAGTACAAATGAATTTTTTTAGGAAACATTGATTGATGGTTTGAGTATTAGATTTCAATTGTATAATTTACATCATTAAATTATTGAAATCCCAATACACTAGACACTTTGTTTCAGACTTATAAGGCCATTGACCCCTACTTGAATGATTGTTAAACTTTTTGTTGTTTTAGAGACAATGTTTATAACGGGTATATATGAATTCTTTCTTAATTTTACATTGTGTAATTTTTAGCATGCTTAGAGAATTTGTTAGTGTTTTACAACTTAGAACAATTTCATTAAACATAAGGATTCCTTTCATGATATTTTAAAATAGTAGTAGATTTTTTTAATGTGTTCGTTCTTATCACGCTCATTTCTTATGAACTGATTCATGTTAATCAATGTGCGAGATGCATTTCGTGAGTATAAAATTGAAAGAATTATAAAAATTTGCATCATTTTTATTAAATAATTCCTTCTTACTCTACTGTTTAAATGTCTTGAAAGGGTCTAGAATATAATTGTTTCAAAAAGTTAGAAGGAAAAAGTGTCTTAGTATTTTGTAATTTTTGAGTAGTGTTGCCATTTTTGACTGATACTAAAGCTTATAAAATATTATTGTGAACGGAATAAAATGAAATCTCTATTGTTATGAGTATCTTTTTGTATGATTACAATTTTGAAAGATAGTTATTCTTCGATATGGTCCTTATTGAATTGTCTATTTAATCCTAAGTCAAATTATATAAGAGTTGTTAGATACCCTTTTGATTATGTGTTGTTTGGATAGGAAATGATTTATCAAAGCCCATTAATCAAAAAATAAAATAATATTAATCTAATTTGAGTTATAACCCCGATTTACAAAACCTTCCTAGATAGTGACAATGCTATAAAATTTTGTATCGTAGAACGATATTGTTATCCTTATAAATTTTATACTAAAATATGATGTTGTAAACATATATATGAAGTAAATAGTCTTTAGTTGGAATAAAAAGGATACTTTCTTCTTGTGTTAAAAAATATATACCTTATTACCCTCAACCTATATTTGTAAATTTATCCTTAGCATTGATGGGATAGAAAATTATATTAAAATGTAAACCATTGTTTAGTAATTTGGGAGGATAAGAAGGTTATGTTAAACGGGGATAAATGATCAATAACTCATTCAATCTAACTTATCTATTATAATACCTTATTTGTACACATTTGACGAACTTAATCAAGAGAAGACTAGATTATGCATAGACTTAATTCAGATTATTTTAAAAGTTTGAATGAACTAATGGTTTATGACTACTGAGTTCATGAAGAGAAATGCAAAATATACCTACATACCCTAAACTTATGTGAAGGTGCATCACAATCCTTCTTGGAGGATCAATGTACATATGTATGTCTTTATGTGGTTAATGTCTGAATTTAATTACAATCTAATCCAACCATGACAATTATCTGACTATATGGAAAAATGTAAGCCTAATAATTAAGCGTAATGTTGTCTAAAATATAAAATCATTCACTAATGTATTATTTAAATGATTTATATCCTCACATGGAGGAATTTTAGACCCATACCTAAATAGTACTTCACCTCGTAATGAGATTACGCTTAACTCATTATGTAATGGAGATACGAAAAAGATCCATTAGCTTATGTGTGTAATAAACAACAAATGAAAACTTTAAAGAATAAATTAACGTAACTTCGGTGAATCTATTAAATGGGATACACCGTAAGTTGATGTTAATAATATAGAGGAAATAGCGCAAGAGGAAACATGAATGTCTGATCCTCATGTCTTCATATTACTAGAACTTAAGATAATAATTGAAACATAATTATAATAAATGTGTAATCTTAAAAGATCCTATCGTGGGAACACCCTACTGTAAGTGTTTATAGTACTTGAACCGTTATTTTGTGCTCGGTTGAAAAAAATGTTCTTGATGTGCATCACATGTTTTTCATGTTACATATGTGTGTGAATGTTTTCTAACATATCATGAGTTGTGTGTAGTCCTTAGAGACCACTGTATTGTCATATATATTTCCGAAAGCAAAAACAAAATATCTAGTATTTTTTGTGTTGTCTTTATGTGTGTAAATTGTGGGTGTTACATTAATTGGTATCATAGTGGAGGTTCGTGCTCTCAAAAATTTGGGACATGATTGGATTTTTAGTGGTTTTGCATGGTGGTGGTGGAGATTGGAAGAGTAATGTGATATTATGAATGCACATGTTGTGTATGTCACTTAATGCAAAACTTTTGACATGTTGATGTTCTTGAGATGAGATAATCCTCTTTCCTTTTCACGGATTCAATGAGGAATTCATGTGTGATGTAGCACCTTGTTGTATGTGAATGTAATGTATTTTGCATTATGGAGAGTTGGAGAAGTTTGGCATTTTGTTATATGTAGGTGTGCTAATGTTTTATATAACAAGAAATTGGTGTATAGTGAAATGGATTGTATAGTGACTATATGTTGTAATTTTAGACATCGTGTTCATGATACGTATAAATTGTGTAATATGTGATGGTTCATGTCATGATTTAGGGAATATGGTGAACCTATGATCCCTATTTTTCAATGCCTACCCTTTGGATGCAACATGTGGTAATGTGATGTAGTGTAAATCATGAATGTATTGATTATGATATACCCTATATAGATACCATGCATTGATGCTATGGTTAATGTGTGTGAACCACCATTGTGTTAGTCATGTAATTACGTGTTATGTTGTGAACCTTACAAAGAATCGACACTATAGGAAATCAGTAAAAGTGTATGTTTAGAGTGAGGAAATGTGTATCATGGACCAGGCACTTGAGTCTACCTTAGGCTTAGTTGATGGTTACTTGTACTCCTTTCTCTCTCCCTATATGGTTATCATATGAATTTAACTTAAGTGCGCTTATGACTATGTTGTGCCTTGTCAAAGTGGTGGCAGGATGATTAAGACAAAGATGATGACATTTTTATTATTTGGTATGTTATTTTACGAGCTGAGGCTCGATGTTCCGAGTTCTAGTAACTCATTAAGTACCCCCTTGGTGGCCGTATAAGGCCACATAGTCATCGTAATGTGATATTCCTATATACGTATTTTATTCGTAAATTGAACTTTTGACATTTTTTGCAAGGACCAATAGTTTTCTTGATTGATATGTTCTTATATTTTGGGAATTTTATTTGGTTGTTGTACTAACATGTGGATTTTTTCACTAACTATGGCTATTTGGCCATTTTTTTTCTTAGATTTAGATTTTATTTTAAATTTAAAATTTTTATAGCCTAGCCCAAGGCTTGGATTTTTTCCACTTGGCATTTGAAATGGATTGTTATGCTAGTTCTATTGTTGTAATGTGTGGAATAGGGTCATGGGATGCACCATGGAATGGTTAAACCTATGGACCCACTTCATTGTATGGGGGGGGTACGCAACAAAGAGTTACAAATAACTAGCGAGTTGTCAAACAAATTTTTTTGTCACTTTGGTAAGGGGTGTTTGGACTCTATGTGCCTAGGTCTATAGTGTGACCGACATATTTTGGGAAAAATAGGAAAATTTATCTTTATGTGACTACTTGAGGGAGGTATAAGAGACTAGAGGGAGGCATAAAATATTTTCCATAGGAATAAGATACTTGAGGGAGGCATAAGAGACTTAAGGGAGGCATAAGAGACTTGAGGGAGGCATAAGATATTTGTGTGTGTGTGATTGATGCTTGGGAGGTATATGGAGTTGTCTTGTGATGCTTTGGGAGGTATACAAAGTTGTTTGTGATGTTTTGGGAGTGGTGTTATGATGTATGTGTACTCATGTGAGTTTGGCTATGTTTTGTGATGTTGTGGATATGGTTTTGATTCCCTTGTTGACACTATGTATCTATAGTTATTGTTTCAAGTTGTGTGAAACCTTCATCTATGAATTTATGGGGAATTTCATGTTGTTATAGTACACTTATGTTTGAGTATTATTGTGTCAGTCATATATGTGTGACAAGTAATATGTTATGTGGATCATGTATGTTCCTTCCATGGTTTTGTTAAATTCTTGTGGTTTGGTATAGTTGTGAAAGTATGTAGAATTATGTATGTGAATCATTAGTGTTATGTATAGTCCTAGTATGGTATTGTGATAGAAGTTCCTGTTGGGCACCCACAAGAATAAGTAAACTAAAATATTTCAACAATGAAATATTAAGGGCTTGAGTTTTAGGAATAATATACAGGAAAAAAATTAATCTAATAATCAAACAAAAGAGAATTTCCAATCTTCACATAACAGTAAAAGTTTAATAAACTGCTAAACTTTGTAGACATACCTATAGTCATGCTGTAAGAATAGAAATTTTCATCATTATCTTTCCTTTATTTCTTATCCCTTTTTCTAACCTCAGCGTTATGTCACATCGAGGACGATGTTTTCATAAGGGTAGGAGAATATAATGCCCCCTTTTAATGTTGAATCTTGTACTTGCTTTTTTAACTATAGTTTGCAAACACTCAATGATTGTAATGTACTCCCTATGATGAGTTTTGAAGCACAATATGTGAATCCAAGTAATTAAAGTTCATGAGATCTTATGGGGTTATAGTGGTAAGTTACCTAAGTAAAAATTTTAACCCGTTATTTAGTATATTGTAACTTTTTGTTATGAATAGTCATGCCTTTGATGAATTTCAGTGACTAGTAATATTCAAAAGAGACAATGATTAACCAAAGGCCCAAAAGGTATAAGGTTACAACCTTATAAAAGAATACAATACATCGATGCCTAAGTCAAAGGAGTGGCCTCTTTTATGTACCATAAATGTAATCAAATAAACAATGATATATGTCATTGGCCTAGTGAAGGTCTTTATTCAATAAAAGGTGGCCATGATGGTATGTTATAGAAAGGTAAATCATGACCTTAATTTTTTTAAAGAACCTTCTACCAATTATATATGTGTTACGTGGGTCAAAACAAATGAGATAATACATGTGTAGAATATCCACATTAGAGGCATGCATGATGATTTAGTGGAGCTAATTGCCTTATTTTTACAAAAATAAAGGAATTATTTTCTTACACATGCTAATAGGTTGTCCCCACAGAATGAAATTGAATAATTCTTGTGAAGTATTGGAGATTACAGGCATTATTTTTAACAGAATGTATTTTTACATGCCTTCACTATACGACATATTAGAGATAAAGAAAAATTTAACATTTGTAAGTGGTGGAATACACTAATGTAACATCATGCACAAGTAGACCAAGATCATGCACTTGCATTGAAGGATACTTGCACATCAAACAAGTGGCTAATATTAGGAAAAATTATTCACCCAATTTTAGTCATTGTATTAAAAATAGAGCAATCAACTACACTTTGAGTAAAGAATATTTTTGAAACTAATGATATTAATGCCTCATTGTAAACTACATGTCTATTTTTATTCCTTTATTTATTCGTGATAAAGGGATAAAATTAGCATGCATGGTGTTAGTACCCAAATTTGTTCTCCTTTTCAAACCAAGTAGCAACACATATTCAGCAAGGAGCTTAGAGGCAGCCGGATAACAAATATATGTCATTTTGTAGCTAGGGAGGAGATCTGACTATCCCTTTGTTACTTGGATTTGTGGAGAGATGGGTAGCACCTTAAAAAGGATATGATCTAATCCTAAATATTTTAGGTTTTTCCTTTCAAACAAGGTAAGAGAGCCTATTTTGTAACCTCTGTTATTTGAAAGGAGATACAGGTAGCTTTCTTTTTGCATAAATTTTTCAAAGAAGACCTTAGGGAAAATATGATCAACACACCAGATCTGACTCTCAGAGTTGTCACTTCCAGATCATGGAGATATCTTCACAACAAGGAAAAGGTTAATAAAGACATTTGAGACCCTGATCTATTCTACATATTTTACTAAAAGGATTTTGGTCTTGGGTGGGTATACAGAGCGAAATAGGGGTAATATGGGTATGATTAGTTGTTTGTTAAATGAATTTTGGTGGGAGGGGAGATAGGATGGATTTGATTCACCAGATCCTTGAGAGCTTATGCAAAATGGAAAGATTCAATCAACAAAATGCTACAAAAAGTTAAATTGTTTCCTCAACTAGAATATGTGCTTCAATGGAGGCCTAGATTAGCACTCTTTCACACAACCTGTGGGATTCTATTACGAAGGCTCGAGTCAGAGGACCCAATAAAGCACCAATATTTTAAACCAAGTCATGCCTGAGGTACACCCGGAGGCTTACAGAGAATCTCTATCAACAAAATGAAAGAAAAGTGATTTTAAACCGTTTATCCCATTCCCAGATGAAGGCTCTTCTGAGAAATGAAATTGCATATGCCACTAAACTATCACAAGGACTGAGACCTATGTGATTTGGACTATATTTTGGCACAAGATTGTGAAACAAAAAAAACTACCTGTATGCATTCTAAAATGAAATAAATACACTTTACTCAAGATTGACAAAGGATAACTCAAAGTTTGATCAAATTTATCAGCAAGGGAAATTTTCCAGAACAATCTCAAAGCTTTTCAATGGTTGTACACTTGCAACCACCTTGACATGATCAAATTTGATACAAAGAGAGATATACATGCTTCTCTAGACAGTTTCTCAAAATGGAAGGGCTCTGCCAAACTTTTTCTTGGAGAAAATCAGTCTCAATCTTTCCAAAACTCCCAACCCTTTGCATGATGAATTTGTGCCCTTTATAGCATTTCCAATAGATCCCCTTCCTCCAAAAAAAAAACTTTAAATGCACTAGTGCTTTCCATGATTCTTTCGTGATTCATAGAATCAAATCTGCAAAAGTCTCCAGGTGCTCGAGGGAAAATATCTTTGATTTCTTCCCGCATTCAACTCTTTTCTTAGGAAAAACATGCCTCCATCCATTCACAAACCACTTCTCCCATATCAATCAAATCGACCCCTTGCATTTTCAGTGAAGTAAAACGGAAAACCAGATCGGGATTGAGAGTCAGACCATTTTAATGGTGAAAAATGTCTCCAGATCTCTCCCACCAAACTCTAGATATCAAAATTAACTCGCTCCTTTGTTTGGCGTGTATAAAATAGCAATAAATCATGAAGACTCACACTCCCAGGAGTTTTATAGAAAAAATGGGCGGAAATCAGATTTATATGCTCAGCGGCTACTGATCTTTGGTTTTGAATGTGGGTCGTCCACATGGAAGATCCAAAAATAGGCTTAGGGGCTTCCTTTGAACTTTTATGACCCTTTTAAAAAAATGGAAAAATTTCCCATTTTTCTCCGCACCTCTGCTTTTGAAAATGGGCCTGACACGTGTCCTGAGGTGGGCCCCAAAAGACGTGGAGAAATTAGGCCATTTGAATCTCTTTTGGAAAAAGGAAAATTTTCCAATTTTTCCTCTGTGGGTCCACACCTCCGCCGTTGACCAAGATAAAACATTGACTATTTCCCATCGGGCTCATGGGCCATTTTTTCTATTTTAACCTTTATGAAGCAAAGAGGAAAAAATTTTGAATTGCCTCCGATGGTTAGCCTCCTATGAATTTTCAAATTGCCACGTGTCACCATGGCTCACCTTGAGGTGGTCCCAAAAAATTTGATACCTTGAATGAGCGTGAGCTCGCCACATGTGAAAAGTTTCTGCCAAAATATATCCATTTGCATAAAATTTGTCTATGTCCAAGCCAAGCAGTGAAATCCTCCATGTGTCCTCTAGGCACTACTCCAAGGCAAAGCCCAAAAGTAGGTCTTCAAATGAGCATCATTCCTCCACGTTTCCGAACTTACCAAAACCTTTTGAAATTTGTGTAAGTATGGGAAACCCAATGGAAGTCTCCATGTGTCTCTTTCCCTAAGTGCCAAACATCCCTCCACATGTCCTCCGGTGCTTCTTACTTCAAAGACAAACTAAACAATTTTATTCTCAAACAGTGTCATTCCTCCATGTGGACACATTTTAAAGTTGAGGATTTTTATAGAATTTTCGACGTATTAAGCGGACGTATCCAAAAAGAGGTGTCACATTTTCCTCAACTAAATGATGTAAATTTGACCAGAGAAACACCCGTTAAACCGTAAAACATAGAGAAACATCCATTCGAGACAGAAAATGAGGTTTTATTCAAGGACAGAGAAGTTAAACTGTTGCAAGGCTCAAACATGATCCTTAGGGACACATCAATTCATTTCTCCTTGATTATTTAGGTCAAAAATGACAGGGATGAGTAGATCTTGATTGTGGATGGGAAATGGAGGAAATAGGAAAACACAAGTTTTGAAGGAACGAAGCACGGAATACTTCAAAATATAGAGATTTTCTAGAGGAACAAAGGAACCATGAGAAAAATATGGACCCTATAGAGCTTGAACCAGATTTAATAAGAAAAATACACCGGAAATAGAATAATGGAGTTTTGATATTGAAAACTGGGATAGATTACACTGGAGGGATTACATACATATATAGGTAAATGACATCCTTAAAGTAAGGAGTCAACTTCTATCCCTCATATCTCTCTCATGATCACTCAGCATCCCACAAATTTCTCCCAATTTATCTCATCCCTATAAGATCTCTCACACTCCTATCAACGTGAGTTGTTCTCACAACTTCACAATTATTCTAAACTATATTATTAATAATGTTACACAATATATTCGTAACATTCACTCCCCTATTGTTTACATTATTAATCCCTATTACACACTCCCCTAATGTGAACAAGGTAGAGAAAAACATTCACACGTCTTCTATAGCTTGCCTGCCTCTGCATGCTCATGATCTTGGTACACTGAACCTTTGTTCACCAAATACGAACCCTTGTTCGACAATAATGGACCTCTGTCCTAGGTACGAGCCCCTGCTCATGAACCTCTGTTCATCCTCTTCAAGAAAAACATGATGCTGCTTTTTCTTGTGCTTTTATCTTTCTACTATAACATATTTACATCAGGAGGTTATAAAAGGAAATACAATTCTGAACAGGAATGTGACATCTGTTCTTATTACAAACAATGAAACACACAACTGAAATACTTGGCCACCAAATCAATACCGTGGCCTCATCGATGGTGCCTGACGAGAGGTCGCTGATTGCCCTCCCGCTCCGGCCTCCATCAATGTCCCTGCTAACTCAGTAAAAATTATAGTCGAGGATGATACGCGTTCCCTATCGCGATACAGGGCGGGGTCGAGGGGCGGAGCCCCGAAGCCAAGAACGGTTTTCATTTGCATTTTCTTTTAAAAATGAGTGTCGGATTACACCGAAAATGCACTCATTTGTCCCTCTTTTTTTTTTTTTTTAATAGTAACAATTTTTTGACTCTTACAAACAACACGACTTATTACATTGACTCACAATGAACATTTGACGAGAAACTCGATAATGACACAATTTTGACTAGACATAAAAATATTCTAATAACTCTTGATTTTAAATGACATTTATTATGAGACTTTGACTTCAAGGAAATACATTTAACAACAAAGACTCGAAACTTTATTAAACCAAAAATAAAATCAAACCGTAAATTTCCTATACACAAAGGAAATAAAGACTTTAATATAATTCTAATGACAAGGTAAGTAAAATATTACTTTTTGAGCTACACAAAGACTAAAACAAAATTACCTTATTAACCTAATGAAATGATATTTTAATAACATGTAACGACATACTTCAATTCTGACGCTAGCAGCCGTGAGAGCATCTTATCACGTTGAAAGTGAAGCTGTGGTGGAGTAAGAGTTCGGTAGATGGATCAATCTTGCATGCTAGAAAGGGGCAGATCTTCACACGCTACATAGATTTGTTGATGTTTGATAGACCACCACTAATTGTGTCGAATTCACAATGGATAGTGAGATTTCTGAGGGGAATGCACAGCACAATGACCCAGAGCTGAATTAAATCGGTACGTTGATGGCGTATGAGAACAGTGCAATGACTAATGCAGGTCTGTGCACTCAGTTACAGATCATAATACAATGCCATCATGAATTTCCGCTCAGATCTCAGACATTTGGTATTTAAAATCACTGATGCAGATAATATGCGCTCAAGATTCGTGGCAGGGAGGTGAGAGCCCACACAAAGGCGTTAGGAAGCTTCTTGATACAAGATCAAATTCCACACAATTTTGAGAAACTAAATTTGGGCGATCAACTACTAAATGCAGACATGTAGATAGTGGGCGCAGAATTGAAATAACACCAAACGATCCAAAAAATACTGGTAGAGGAAGTCACGATTCATGACTCATGGCAAGCTTTGAACAACATGGGCATCACGTGCTGTAGGAAAATATCTATTGATGAGATCTCATCATTGGAAATGCTACGTGAACAGAAATGGTTCTGCGAGTGAAATCTTAGGATCCCATTTTCTCTGATACCAAATATAGAGCTTGAACCAGATTTAATAAGAAAAATACACCAGAAATAAAATAATGGAGTTTTGATATTGAAAACTTCCGGGATAGATTACACTGGAGGGATTAAATACATATATAGGTAAATGACATCCTTAAAGTAAGGAGTCAATTTCTATCCCTCATATCTCTCTCATGATCACTCAGCATCCCACAAATTTCTCCCAATTTATCTCATCCCTATAAGATCTCTCACACTCTATCAACGTGAGTTGTTCTCACAACTTCACAATTATTCTAAACTATATTATTAATAATGTTACACAATATATTCGTAATGAGACCCACACATGATCTTCGACCCAAGAGTAGATTAAAATGGAAACAAAGACTAGCCAAACACAATATGGGGAAGGATAAAATGACAGAGGTTGTGAATCAATAAATCTTCAAGGGCACAAATGGGTGAGACAATTTTGAGCACCAACATTGGCTCCGACTCGAGGATGGGCACTCCCTACGAGTGCCACAAGAACAATAGTAGACCAAGTGCCAAAATATCCATTGGGTAATAGAGTCAGCTCGCAGAGTAGAGAAATGAAGCCATCTCCAAAAAAAAACAAAGAATCCAGCAAAAATAGGTCACACGGTCTAGGACGAAAAAAAAAACAAAAACTATACATTGTACAAGAGGTGTTTACCTTGATTCAAAGGAATCAATCCAAGAAATGCTTTAAATGCCTACCATTAATAGGCAGTTGAAATAATTCACCATCTAGATCCTTCAAGAAGAAGGTGTGTTCACCAATTCTGATGTCAATGGAGTAAGGTTCCATCCAAAATGAGTCAAACTTGTCATGTTTCCCTTATCCTCATTCCTGCTATCCGATAATAGCACAAGATCTCTAATATTGAAGGCTCTAGGAGTGACCTTCACGTCAAATAGTTTCTTTAGCTTTTATCTCAACCTTATATGCCTCTCGGTGAGATGCCCTCCTCTCCTCATCAAGCTTAACAATCTAGTTAATGAGGGCATCATGAGGACTCACTTCTTGATCTTCCGGTTATTAAATGAATTGATATGAAGATAATTACATATGTAGGGGTAGCAGGGCACGAGTCCCATATACTAACTCAAATGGAATCTTTCCGGTGGCTCTTTCGAAATTGATCCTATCAGCCAGACAATAAAATTCAACCTGTTCACCCCATTTTCTCTTGGTCAACTCGAGATTCTTTGATAATCTTTAGCAAATTCTTATTCTAGACTCAGCCTTGTCCATTTCCTTGGGGATTATAATTAGAGGCATATGTCAAATTGATCCCATATCTCTTTACACATTGTCACTAGAGGTCTAGCCTTAAAACTCATGGAATTATCAGCTATGATTTTTTTGGTACTCCAAACTTGCAAATAATATTGTTTAGCACAAAATACATGACAATTTGGTGTGTATCCTTCTTGGTTAGGATTTCTTCCACCCACTTGGTAAAGTAATCGGTGGCTACAAGAATCCGCTTATGGCCAGCACTTGAAGGATCTAAATCTCACCAATGAATTCCATCCTCCATTCTTTAAATGGGGCTCTAATTGATACAAAATGCAAAGTTAGGGAGCCTAAAGCCTGAAGCCTTCTAGAGAAATGCTGGCAACTCTCACATCTTCTAACCAACATGGTTGCATCCTTGAAAAGAGTAGATCACCAATAACCAGCCCTTAGGAACTTATGTGTTGTGACTCTTGTAACAAAATTCCCCCCACAAACTCCTCCATGGAGATTAGAAATTATTTTGGGGCTTCATCTTGATGATGCATCTTAAGAGGGCTCCCTCTAGGTTCTTCCATGCCAACCCAAAATTAGTAATGACATATTTCTGGGAAGCCAACTTAAGATCTCTTTTGGTTCTTATTCAAATGCTCAGGGCAGTTTAAGTGTCTGAGATAGAACATCACATCCTTGTACCACTCAGAACTCATCAATCTTTAAAAACAGTTGGCCTTTCTTCCTCAATCTCATTTACCTCAATGGTCTGCAAGTTGCTCTCATCCATGAGCTTAGCTAACCCCAAACCTCTCACCAACTTCATGGTATGGATGTCCATATCATAATCTTGCAATTTTTCAGCCATCTACATCCTTTGCTTGAGACTTCCATATTTGACAGGATGTCTTTTACCATGGTATGGGGAACATAAGCAACAACTTTTGAACTTAAAATATAAGGCCTAAAAATTTTTGTTGCTTTGACCAAGGAAAATGCCTACTTTTCCATGATGGTGTATTTCAGTTTTTCTCATTGTAAAGCCCTTATGAAAAAGGAAATGGGCCTCTCAGCCCCTTCATCATCCTTTTTGTAGAAGGACAAAAGCAATAGTGTTTTTTAAGAGAAAGAAAACAAATGGAAAGGTTTCTTGTAATCTAGGGCTGCTAAAACAAGGGCATGCTTCAATGCCTCTTTGATTCCATTGAAAGATTAGATGAAGCCTCTTCCCATTTGATGATCTGATCCTTATTTAACATGGAAGTGATTGGGATAGTCAACTCAACAAAGTTTGATATAAACCTTCTAATGAAGTTTATCTGCCCAAAGAAGGACTGAATTCCTTTTTTGGTTCTTGGAATTGGGACTTTGTTGATGGCCTCCACTCTTTCTAGATCAATCATCACTCCTTCTTGTGACATAATGTGACCAAGAAATTTTTCCTTCTGCACTCCAAAATGGCATTTCTTTGGATTGAGTGAGATGCCATATTCCCTACATCTGATCAGCATCTTCTCTAAGTGTAGCAAATGGTCACTTCTCCTTCTTGAAAACACTATTACATCATCTTGGTAAACAACAATAAAGTCATTGATGTAACCAAAAAAGCAACATCCATTGCTCTTTGAAAAGTGGCTCTAGCATTCATCAGACCAAAGGGCATCCTAACATATACATACGTTCCCCATGGAGTAGTGAAGGTTGTCTTGATCCTTTCTGATTCTTTCACCATGACTTGATTATAACTAGAGAATCCATCTAAAGTAGAAAGCAACTCAAAACTGGTCACTAACTGCAGCATGTGCTCCATGTTAGGTAAAGGATATTTTTCCTTCATTGAGGCCTTGTTTAGATTCCTGAAGTCCGTACACAACCCGATGTCACCATTCTTCTTTCTTACTTGCACTAGGTTGGCAACCCAAGAAGAATACCTTGTGGGCTGGATAATTCTTCCATCCCTTATCTTCTTCAGCTCCTCTTGCATTTTGAGAGATAATAGAAGATTAATTGGCCTCTACTTCTACCTGAAGGGTTTTCATTGGGCTTCAAGGGAATCTCATGCTAGAATAGGTCTTCTCTGTATAGCTTGAGCTTAGAATAGGTCCAAGCCATGTAATCTTGGTATTTCTTTAACAACTGGATGTATGACTGCTTTTCATCTTTGTTGAGACTGTTGCCCAACCAAATCTTCCTTGGTTTCTCCTTCATGCCAAGGTCATGCTCCTCAACATCCCTCGAGGCTGTCATATGCCTATTAATAATGTAGTCAACATTATTAAAATTTGATTCAAGAGCAACCAGCCCTCTAGGAATGGTGTTGGTCTTTAGTTGGATGATGCCTTTGCCAAATAAGGTTTCCTTCCCCTCTGTTGTATAGACCATTGGCTCCCAATCAATGTTTTGATCAGAAAAATCTCCATCATTTTTTAGGAACCTTCTGACTTGAGCCTCATCATCAAAAACCTACCAATGTTTTATATTGTCAGGGACATAGGGTCTTGTCACTACCTCCACCTCATATTCACAATAAGGGGATGTTGCAGAACTATCAAACCGAGACCCCAACACTGCAATCTTGTCTACCAATTCATTGAACCTCCTTTCATGATGCACAATGTTAAAGGAGTTAAACATCTCAATGAAGTCCAAAACTGCATGTGTGTACTGTTTCAGTCACTAATTCTTTGTGGCATACAGTTTTTTGAATTGCTTGACAACTAAATCTGAGTCTCCTTTGACAATAATTTCCCTGACGCCATACTTCCAAGTAATTATTAAACCTAAAAACAATTCCTCATACTCAGCAATGTTGTTAGTACACTCAAAGTTAAGCTTAAAGGAAAAAACAAACCTTTCATGGCTTGGAGAAATTAGGACAACACCGACACCATTTCCAAATTTGGAGCAAGCTCCATCAAACAATAGAGTCCAAGGAGAGCCTACTTGCTCAAGACACTTACACTCCTCAATCTTGTGCTCTTTTCCCTCAGAAAATCCCACAAAGTTGTCAGCATCAACATTTGTATATAATACTTCATAGGATGCATTGTTGGGATCCTCAATAAGGTGCAACATTTTCTTCTCCCCATATAACCTGACAAGGCTGCCCTCAACTGGGATGGTGGCATAAGACATGTCCATTTGGACACTACCACAAAAATTACAGCCCACTTTCTTGACAGCAACATACCCCACTTGGTTGGGAAATCAACTATGACAACATCAAGTTTTAAATTTTTACCTAGGTAGGTTGCAAGCTACACCACCAAACCCTTCACACATCCCACTACTGGCACCTCTCTGGAGTCCATGGCAAAGTGCACTTCCCATATGTTATTGTTAATTTAATATTCAACTCATTCATGACCTCCAAAGGCATGACATTACATGATTCCCCTGAGTCAAACATATAGTTGTGGAGAAGCCTATCCTTGATTATCAGAGTGGTGAAGAATGGATCCACATTCAACTGAGAGTCTACCAAAGATGTCCCCAAATAAACCTTAGGTGGTTCAGCTAGCTCTTCTGATGCTGATGGTGTCTCAGACTCTTCAATGGCTAGAGGATTCTCCACAATGTTCACATTTCTCCCCAAGGCAGTCCTCTCTTCATTCAATCCCAAGTATTCAAATGCTCTCTTTTTGTGCTCAAGAATCCTAAGCAACTCAACAATTGGGACAGAGACTTTGATTTGACTTAAAACTTGGGCAATGTCATATGGGACATTCTTGGGCAAGGAAGTATTGGAAGGAAAGATGATACATTCATAGGGTGGCACTAGGATTCTTGATAGCTTGAGCATAAGGAGGGGTATGATTTTTGTTTGGAACTGCAGGGCTTTTGGCAGATGGATCTTTCCTAGGAGCCTCTTTAGGAATGTTAGAAAGTAAGGGAGATTTTGGCTTAGCTTGAGGCCCTACCCCTTTGACAACCTTACTTCTTGTGTTATATTCCTTCTCTTGAGCCACAACATCATTCATTAATAAATGCCTATCCTCGTTAGATGGGATTCCTCAATCATAATTTTTTTATCATTAAAGCCCTTAAATATTCAAAGTCATTATTGGGCAATTCAAAAGCTTGTACATTATCCACTTCTAAATTATGAGAGGAAGGGAGAATATGTACTCTATGAATGTAGTCCCAAAAAGTGGTAGCAGTTCTGGAACTTATCACCTCATTTGAGGTTGTCCTTTGTTGTGAGCTAGTGGAGCATCCCATCATGCAAACATCATCATCACTCTTATCATCATCAGATGTTTCTTCTTGCTGATCTTCTTCACAAGGAGCATGGGGCATGAAACATCTGTCACACCAATCAATGACTTCTATCTCTTCCACCATAGCAACTCTGGCAGCCAAAGGATCAGGTACCATTCTACTTTCTCTTCCTTGAGGCTACCTATTCCCAAATCCAACAACTCCTTTGCCTCTATCATCAATTCTTTGATGATTTGTAAATCTGTCTTGGCCTTGTTGCTTGTGTTGTCCTTGTGAACTCTGCCCAACTCCTTTCTCATCTCGGGATAATTTGTAGGAGATCTCCTTGACAACCCCTGCCAAATTTTTCACAACCTCTTCCAAATCAGCACCCTTTCTTGTCTGAGGCTTTTCTAGGTTAACTATCTTCACACCATCCCTCTTTGGAGGTTTCCCAATTTCCTTGATATTATTCTCTATTTTTAGGGCCATGGTGAATGCTTGCCTTAAGTTGGTAGGGTTCTTGTCCCTCAAGTAGTAAGCAACCTTTTTATCAAATGCATTAGTATATTTGATTAAGCATGACTCATCACATGGCCTTATCCTGATAGGAAATCTCCTCAAGGTCTTATTGAACCTTGTGTTGAAATCATGTACTGACTCATTGGGATTCTTCTTGATGTTTTCAAACTCTGATAGAAGAAACCTAGGGTCATTCCTATCACCATATTGCAATCTAAATGCATTGTTCATCTCAGCCCAAGAATCAACAAAATTATCTGGAAATGCTTTATACCAGTCCCTAGCATCCTCCTCTAGAGTGTGAACAAACAATTTGATGTACACATCTTCATGCTCAATCTCAAAATCTTCCATCATATTGAGGAAGAGCTTTAGATGTTGGTCACTAGTAATAACATTATTTCCTTGGAACTTTGGAATTTTGTTCCTTACATCTTGAGGCACTGCATTTGGGTAACCATCCATTCCCACAAAATTTATAGGTCTAAAGGTGTTTACAACAAATGGAGGTTTGGGTTGAGCCATATTGATTCGAGGAGGTGATCTTGGAGGGGTGAAAAATTGATGAGGGGCAAAGGGTCCTTGGAACACAGGAGTGTGGTTTTCAAAATGGAGATCCCCCAAAGGCCTTGCTTCTTGGAAATCCCTATCAACCTCAGAAAACATAGGTGCAGAGCGTGAAGAAAAATTTTCAAAATCAAATGAAGGTCCCTCTCTAGCTATAGAGTTCAACTCCATAAAGAGGCTACCTGATTCAGAGTCACTTGAATGGCAGTCTTTAATGATAGGCCGTTCACTTTCATCAATGGAGATCCCTCTTCTTGTCTACTAATCTCCCACAACTCTCCAGGGTTTTCTTCCTTTTGACTTTGATTTTCCTAATTTAGGAAACAATTTCCTAATAGGATCCCTTACAAAGAAATATCTTATTCCTTGCATATTTGAAAATATTAGTAACAAATATTACTTGTACCATGAGGTTTAAGACAACTTGGTCCTTATCGAGAATCAAATCAACAGGAGTCACCATTAAGTGTTTTCACCTTAGTTGTGTAAATGCACTAAAAATGTTCTGTCAAGTGTCTGTCAATGCTAGAAACTAAAAATGAAAAAATCTAACCTTTTTTACCAAAATTTATCATTAAATACCATTACAAAACTTGTGAAAACCGGAGAAGTTGTATACAACACTTTTTGACTTTGAAACCTCTTACAAACCTAAACACAAGATGATTTTTAAAATGGTTTTGTGAGTGTGAACTGTAAACTTAATGAACAAATCAGTTCTCAACAAATTTCAAAATTTCCCGAGAATGGCACCATCAAGAGTGTTGGTATCTAAATTTGTTCTCCTTTTCAAACCAAGCAGAAACATAGATTCAACAGGGAGCTTAGAGGAAGCTAGATCACAAATATATGTCTTTTTTTTTACTATCCCTTTGTTACATGGATTTGTGGAGACATGGGTAGCACCTTAAAAAGGATATGATCTTATCCTAACTATTTTTGGTTTCTCCTTTTAAGCAAAGTAAGAGAACCTATATTGTAATCTCTCGTTATTTGAAAGGAGATAGAGGTACCTTTCTTTTGCATAAATTTTACAAATAAGACCTTGGGGAAAATATGATCAACACACCAAATCTGACTCTCATGAGTTGTCACTTTCAAATAATGGAGATATCTTCACAACAAGGTAAAGGTACACCCAGAGGCTTACAGAGAATCTCTATCAACAAAATGAAATAAAAGTGATTTTAAACCATTTATCCCATTCCCAAATGAAGGCTCTTCTGAGAAATGAAATTGTATATGCCACTAAACTATCACAAGGACTGGGACCTATGTGATTGGAATATATTTTTGTACAATATTTCAATAGAAACAAGAAAAACTACCTGTATGCATTCAAAAATAATGAAATAAATACACTTTACTCAAGATTGACACATGATAAATCAAAGTTTGATCAAGTTTTTCAAGAAGCGAAAGTTTCTAGAACAATCTCAAATCTCCTCAATGGTTGTACACTTATAACCACTTTGACACAATCAAATTTGACACAAAGAGAGATATACAAGCTTCTCTAGATAGCTTCTCAAAATGGATGGGCTCTATCAAGCTTTTACGCTAGATAAAATCAGTCCGATCTTTCCAAAAACTTCAAACCCTTTGCATGATGAATTCATGCCATTTATAGCATTTCCAACAGAGCCCCTTCCTGTAAAAAGAAAAAAACTTTAAATGTAATAGTTCTTGCCATGATTCTTTCATGATTCGTAGAATCATATCTGCAAAAGTCTCTAGGTGCTCGAGGGAAAATGTCTTCAATTTTTTCCACATTCAACTCTTTTGTCAGGAAACACATGCCTCCATCCATTTTCCAACCACTTCCACCCCATATCAATAAAATCTGAGCCCTTACATACTTAGGAGAAGAAAAATTGAAAACCAGATCGGGCTTGAGAGTCAGACCGTTTTAATGAAAGACGTCTCCAGATCTCTCCCACCAAACTCTAGATATCAAAATTAACTCACTCCTCTATTTGGCATGTAGAAAATAGAAAGAAATCATGAAGAATCACACTCCTAGGAGTTTTATAGAAAAATGGGGGAAAATTAGATTTAGACACTCAACAACCATTGATCTTTGATTTTGAATGTGGGTCATCCATGTGGAAGATCCAAAAATAGGCTCGGGGCTTCCTTTGACCTTTTCTAACCCTTTTGAAAAAATGGAAAAATTTCCCATTTTTCTCCACATGTCTCCTTTCGAAAATGGGTCTCGACACTGCCCTAAGGTGGGCCCCCAAAAAAGAAATGTGTAGAAATTATTTCATTTCACTCTCTTTTGGATAAAGGAAAATTTTCCAATTTTTTTCCTCCATGGGTCCGCACCTCCATTATTTACCGGGGTAAAACATTGGTTATTTCCCATCGGGCCTCGGGCCATTTTTTCTATTTTAACCTTTATGAAGCAATGGGGTGAAAAGTTTGAATTTCCTTCAATGGTCCACCTCCTATGAATTTTCAAATTGCCATGTGTCACCATGGCACACCTTGAGGCGGTCCTAAAATATTTTATACCTTGAATGAGCACGAGCTTGCCATGTGTCCTGCTCTCGCCAAACTATATCCATTTCGCAAAAAGTTCTAATTTGGGCCTAGTAGCGGAAGCCTCCACGTGTCCTTTTGGCCCTACTCTAAGGTAAAGCCCAAAAGTAGGTCTTCAAATGAATTTTGTTCCTCCATGTGTCCTGGACTTCCCAAAACCTTTTGAAATTTGTGTAAGTATGGGAAACCCAACGGAAGTCTCCACATGTCTCTTTCTTGCCAGCCCTCCACGTGTCTTCCCAGTGCTACTTCAAAGCCAAACCAAAAGTCAATTCTCAAATGAGCACTATTTCTCCATGTGGACACATTTTAAAGGTGAGGATTTTTATAGAATTTCTGAAGTATTAAGCTAACCCGTATCCAACCAAGAGGTGGCACATTTCCTTGTTGATTGAATGATGCAAATTTGACCAGGAGAAATGCTCGTCAAACCGTAAAACATAGAGAAACATCCATTCAAGCCAGAAAATGAGGTTTTCTTCAAGGACAGAGTTTAAACTATTGCAAGGATCAAGCACGATCCTTAGGGACACATCAACTCATTTCTCCTCAAGTATTTAGGAAAAAACAATAGGGACAACAAATCTTGATTTGTGGAAAATGGACGAAATAGGAAAACATGAGTTTTTAAGGAACGGAGCACGGGAGACTTCAAAGTACGAGAGAGATTTTCTAGAGGAAATAAGGAACCATGAGACAAATACGTACCCACACATGATCTTCGACCCAGGATCAGATTAAAATGGAAACAAAGACTGGCCAAACACAATACGGGAAGGATAAAATGACAGAGGCCATGAATCAATAAATCTTCAAGGGCACAAATGGGGTGAGACAATTTTGAGCACCAACACATGGTAGAGTACAAAATTTATCCTATTTTTAGGAGGGAAGTGATGAATTATTTTTGCTATATATTGTGTGTATTAGCGACGCAAAACCGGATGAATATTTGACATGGGAGTGTTGAAGCATATTTCTTCAAGTGTTTCCTTGAATGAGAACATGTTTTTGCCTTTTCAAGTGTTTGCAGTGGTGTGTATCTTTCCATTAATTATTGTGAATGTCAATTCCCTGATTAATCATCTTACCTTGCTAAAAATCTTGTATTTTTTACATAATTTTGGTGTGCATGTTTATCTTGTTGTGTTTTTGTGATTTATCCCTCAATACATAAGTGTTTTGAATTAATATTTAGTTGAAAACCATTGGTTCATGCATCTAAAATTCATTCTCAATTTTATTGTGCATCTACTCAGTCAAACCCCTCAACAAGTTTTGTGTATCACCCATTTTAATTTCGATTTACGGTATTCTTTTACCTATAAAACCCCAAAAAAATTAGTTTAGGATACATCAATAAGGAACCGGCCTTGATACCGAAGACTCACCTCAATAATAGGTATACCCATAGACCTGAGGTGTTTCCATTGTATCTACAAAAGTGAGAGATCAAGCAATCTTAGAACCCCTATTGTCATCTCTCGACGAGCATAGTTATGAGAGAACAATTTTTGGCACACCCAGTGGGATAAGAACTACTATTGATGCATTATGAAGATTGAAGATTTGAAGAAGAACTCATTCGGTGATTATGTAAATATGATTTAAGATCAATACGACACTTTTCAACATCATTAAATTTTTCAACTATTTTTTTGTAGGTATTTTTCAAGAAAATGATATCATTATCAATTTGTTTTTATAAGCGGCAGACTTGTTTTCCATAGTTTCAATATTTTATGAGGTCCCGCAGCCATGAACCCTCATTTTCAACAATATTATCAGCTAAACCAAAATCCTTTTTATCTACTTTCCCTTCAGACCAGTTTTATAACCCCTATCAAAATGAATATCCTTATGACCCAAACCTTTAAAATTAGTATGATTATTAATATGATGATCATTACGCTATTCAAGGTCAAAGTTATGTAGAGGGTTATGTTGATTATGAAAAGTAGAGAGATCTTGACATTAAGCTAACTGAACTTAAGCAATTGTTTTTAGCTGTCAAGGAACTATATGAGATATCATTAACAATGAAGAATTATAGGCATCAGATTGAGGAACTTTTCCAATGGGATGTTCCTACTTACCTTCACTATCAAAATCTAGTGCCTATAGACCCTCATAAACCAACACAACCTATTCCTTAGTTTCCAAATTATCCTGTTGCTACAACTCCTACTTTTTCTACTTGTAATCATATACTGAAATAAAATTTAAGTGTCCAAGCTAGCATTTGAAGCTATTCTAAATGTAGAATTTGTACCTGAGCCTCTTGTTAAAAATTTTCTAGTTAAGGCTGAAAAGAGGCCCACTTCTCCTCTACCCGTACTTCCAGTCCATGAAAGAGAGAATCAGAATATCATCAAGGGGTAGCTAATAAAAGACAACAATAGGACGGAATTTTTGCACAATTTGCATGGATGGGTGTCAAATTTTCAATTTGATTTCATTCCAGAGTTAGATAAATAACCCATGTAAAAGGTACAATTTGTTTTTACAATGAGACCAATAGTAGTTGGAAAATGATCAGCAATTTACATATTCTCGAGTGTAGTGTACATGAGCTCACAATACTCATGCAACTTACAATATTATCAAAAGAGGATTTATTAGTTTAAAATAAAAAGGAGGTTCAGATGCAAAGAAAGTGTTATAAATATTTACTACTTGAAGAGGCTGATTTTTTTCATATTTCAAAAATTACATAGGTGAAGAACAACCTATAGAATGCACTAATTTTCTAGTTTCATCATTCGAAGAGACTCTGGTTTCTAAGGTTTATCTTGTACTTAAAAAGAGAAATAAGTTCCATTGGATCTGGATAATTTTTATCCCCTCACGGAGGAACCATTTTTAGAGGAGAAAATATCGAACAACATGTTTCTGGATCGAGATATTATGTAGAAAAATGAGATAAATTTGATCTTATAGATTTTATGTCAAATAAGAATTATTAAGAGGAAAAATCTATTTTGGTACATCAGTTTGAAAGAGATGAAACATTTTTAGATATCCTTGAGAATGTCCTAAAATACGATAAAGAACAATAATTTCACATAAATCTCAATGAAGAAGAAGAACATCATCTTGAGCTTTGAGACTTCACCATGTATTTGGATAGTTCCTATGAAGAAGGAGGAGAAGATCTTGTGTTTTCGGACTACATGGAGGATCCGAGTAATGCAAAATAATTGGACAATACTACTAAAAATCACTCACACCAGTCATATACCAACAACTTGTAGATCAAAAACAACCCCTAAAGTATTTTTAGGATGAGTTACAACAATTGGAAGACATAAAAAAACTTCCAAAACAACTTCAAAAAGAGTTCATGGTTGAAAATGATGTTCATGATTTAGATCGGATCGAAACATGTAACTTATGTGGTACTAGGAGGCCTTGTCCTATTCATTATTTGATTGACTTGAAGTGGTTACAACAAAGTGCCAAATTTCATGCTTATCTTAGAGCACAAAAGTTAGTTTTGTGTTCTCAGCAACAAGCCTCAAATCATGCCAGAATAACTTATAGATAAGATAATGTTGTTTCCCAGTTATTGGAATGATCTAGTGAATGAAATAAAGGTACATATCTTGTTTCCAGCTTTTTCACTTTGCTGGTTTGTAGAGCTGAATTCATGGTCTCGGTTGTGGAGAAAGGGAAGTTATTTTTCGCTTCATGTTTTAGGTTTTTCTTAGCTTCATTTTTTCTCTGCTGGTTAGAGTAGGGTAGATTAGGATTTCCCTTCAATAAGTGTAGGTCCTTCACATTCTAATGTTCTTTAATATGTTCCCTTGTGCACATGGTCTCATTTACTAGATCCTTTCCAATCTTTAGTTTTTTTTTTCAGAAGGTTCTATTTTTAAAAAATGTGGATTTTGGTTATATGCTTCAACTCCATTCTCAATGGACAAGAGCAAGGCAACTGGTCTACAAACCAAGAGGAATCTTTCCCCACAGGATCACAAAAAATGTTGACAATTGTTGCACTCATGTAAAATGGGCAACTCAAAAATTTGTTTACGATGGAGGGCATTGATGAAATGGAGCTAGCTATGGGGAAATCATATAGTTTATTGAGTTTTCAGTTGTGACATTTGATTAACTACATGTAATCTATAGCTATGTGTGCTTCTATAGAATTTAACACCTCACATAGAGTGTTATTCCATGTTTGTCTTCAACAAGGAAACATACAAGCAATAAAGAACCAATGCATTGATTTGATAAAGGCAGGAATTAAAGTTTAGGTGAAATGTTATATTTAGGAGCAAGCAGATTTCTAGTTACATGGAATTGACAAGAGTTCATTATTAAGTTCTGGTGCATTAATTTTCATTATTTCTACATGTTTAAATATAATTAATCATGTGATTGAGTTGTTTATTTTAGTATATAATCAATATGCATATCATAAAGTTGAATGTAAAACAAAGTATACAACTCTGTTATGCAAATTAATGTCATTTATTCATGAAGAAAATCAATTTTCCCTCATAATCCATGGGATGTAGCTCATAAGTATTGAATTAGGAAGTACATGTCCATAAAGCTAAAAGAAAAACAATATAGAAGAAACCCATCATTGCCTTGGGTTTCTCCTAGTATTCTTTGTTTTGGCTCTAGCTCCATCTACCATCTTTGTCATCAAGTAGCTATAGTGTACCAAAAAATGAAAGGAAAAGACATTAGTTAAGTGGTCGGGGTTTAATCTATACTCATGTATTGTCTAACTTCATGTAAATGGAATACGATATAAGATTCATAAGGCACATCTAGAATGAGATAAAGAATTGATAAAGTAGTATGTTACAAAGTATCACATATAATTCCGAGAATCATGATAGATGGAAAATAAAGAAAAGAAAATATTATGTAATATACAAGAGGCCAAAAATCATTATTATTTTCTAAGCGTTTGTTTTTTAAGTGTGTAGGTATAGGTTACAATGAATAGATCAATACATGTTTTTAAATTTTCGCTATCGGTATAAATTACACTTAATGACCAAAAAAATTAAAGGAATATTAAAAAGACTCACTCATTCATTTTAATGTTCGATGAGAAGAATAAAAAGGAAAAAAAAGATTGTATTTTTATTTTTTGGAAGTTACTTCCATTTTAAATGTCATCAAGTACATGCACAATTAGTCCACTTCTAGAACTCATAGTTTCCATTATTTAGAATACTTATGCACATGAAGAAATCACTGAATAGTAATGTTATCAAGCATTAGAAGAAATTTTAAGTTCTATATTATCGAATATAGATTACAATTAGTGCACAAAACTCAAACAATAAAAGCTACATAAGAAAGAGTTTGAAGATAAAAATTAAACAAATTGTAGTTTTTCATAGGAAAACATCATTCAGATCATAGAAAGAAGGTACATGTTGAATTCATGAATTACTGGAATGAAGAAATGGAAGTTACAACAGCTAATCAAGCTTCATGATATAAGTGTACAAGAGGTCAAAGCTCATCAAAGGAACTTCATTCTCATAACATATAGAATAAAGAGAAAATTTTCTAGAACTCCAAGATACGAGATCGGAGGAAGCCCAAATATCCTATTATAGGTTGCGGTCAAAGCATAATGAAAGAAGACTTTATATATTAATTATATATTAAGAGACAATAACACATCATTCTCAAATCATATTCCAAAGCAAGAGTTTACTGACTATGTTAGTGCAGGATTTGTTTTCAAACTATATTTCGATAATATCTCACTCATTATAAGATATTCAAATTGAAATTGAGACATAACTAAAAATAAAGTGATTCTCGAGATATCAAATCAAAGCCAGCAGTGATATTTTTAGAACAATAGCATCATAAAAAAATTTAGATCTCGAGCAAGGTCAGCTACTTACCAATTGTGAGAACAAGCATTTTCTGAGATCACATTCTTTGTCGAAATTTCAATAGAAATATATAATTACAAAGTAACTAGTAGATACAAATGAAAAGAATAACATAGATCATCCAACATATATATAGATATCTAGTACATATGTCACCAAAAGACAAAGATTTACAACTTACAATTATTGACATTCATAAGTAAATATGAAAGAAAGATTGCACAAGATACCTAAATCTTAGAAATAGATCAATAGAGATGTGACACATATACAAATTGGAGCTCGTCTAATCAAAATTCAATTTAATTCAATGTAATCAAATGCAATCAAACTAGATCAAGAGAAGTAAAGTTTCTAGAAATGAAGTGACCCACGGTGAAGAGTTCTTGGAAAAGTGGAAAATAAATCAAAAATATTAACTTACATACTCATGGCTGAGCATTATTCAAATTCAAAGAACGAACAATTCAAGCTTTAGGTATGATTAAAAATGGAGCTTAGGAACAAATTTACAAAGTTATTATTAACAAAAATAAGCTTCCTCTTATTTTGGGTTAACTTACTCCCTTTTCAAACCTCAGTCCAAATTTCATAAAGTTCAGGAACTCAAGGATTTCTTAAAATACTACATCAAATAGAGAACTTCTTCCCCTTTCCAGAAAGGTAAAGAGCTCTTTCTAACTCCTTGTATTTTTTGAGTTATGGCTCGATGGAGTTAGAAGGGAAAATTTGCCCAAGGTGGACTTGCAGGGCTTGGGAGAGATTTTTTCCAAGGAATCTTAGGCACTGGGAATCGAGCGAAAAATTGAAATTTTTCCCTTTTTTCAAAAAGGAAAAAAATTAAGTCTTTGGTGGCACATCAAAAAGATAATGCAGTAGGTGGACCTTCGGAGGCAAATGAGATTTTTTGAATTTTTTCAAAAAGTGTAAAATGGAAAAAAGGAGCCCCTGCCTCCACCAACCCCAATGGATGCCATGTCATCAATGGATTTGTAGGAGAAAAGTTCAAAATTTTCCCAAGCTATTTTTTTTGGCACATTAAGGAAAAACTCAAAAGGCCATATCTTTTGATCCAGAGCTCCATTTTTATGTTCTTGGTACCAATGGAAAGATATGAAGATTCTCTTCATCATGGAGTCTTTGATTTTGGATTTTGGTGAATATTTGCAAGAGAAATTTGTAAAACACGTTTTGGCGTGGAAAAGACAAAAAACTTGTTCCAACCACGATTTAATGAATTATGGGTCATTTTATTTGGACTATTAAGTAGATACATGGAATTATGAGATTTTCATTGATCTCATCAATAGAGGAAGAATTAAAACACATTTTGAAAAGTGGTTGGAGCAGATCCCATTTTTTTCCTCTCTTCTCATGTTTTTTCTATAAAATGTAAACAGAGGCACATATTTCAAAGGTTGTTCATTCTTCTTCTCTTCCTCCCTCTTCTTTTCTTCCCCAGGGGTTGAATTGGAGTTCTAACCTCCTCCTTTTCTCTGTAGATGGCATTTTTTGGCTCTTTGCTATGAAATAACGTATTGTGTAAATATGGAGCAATTAAAACTTGTTTTTGTGATGCATTTTCCCATATTTTGCTTGTTTTTGGTTGTTTTTTCTTGTCTCTCATTGTTGGAGGGCATCTGTGCATGTTTGAATGTCATTTGCAGGTTTTGGAGTTGTGTTTTTAGGGATTTTAGAACATTTTCTGTGTGAAATCTATCTCTGGTCTGTGATGCACTTGTCCATCCTTTCCATTTCTCACCTCCTTTTGCTCCATGGTAGTTTAGTGGATGATCAACACTTTCCTTCTCTGGTGTATCACCGTTTTAGTGTAGGCTCTATTTTTTCCTTATTTTCTTCCTCTCCTTGTCTCCTTGGAAGTTAGATTAGGATTAGATTAGCTTTCTGCACTAGAATAGCTTGTGGCGGGTATTTTAGGAGGAGGAACTAGGCTTCTCGGAGGATCATTCCCATTTGCAAGTCCCACACTTGGGAATGATATAATGTTATGAAAATCACACCAAATGACTCTTCCTTAGAAAATCAGATCCATAACTTATTTTGGGGTGTTGTGATTTCACACTAATGAGTTTTGGTACACCGGTGGGACCTTAGGCGTATCCACTTCATTGCAACAAGATTGATGTGAACTTGTTGCAATTTCCACTTATTAGAATATTTAATTTACAAATCTAGCAACTCCATCTGGTAAACAACTCATTCTCTGAATTGTAGACGTATTTTCCATTCACTTCCATTCATCCTTCTTTCCATAATTTTTCATTATTTCCATTCCATGAAGTTGTGCAATCATGACTTCATTTCCACCATGGAATTCACATCTACAACAACAACAACACATTCCAACTCTAATAATCTTTACAAATCGTTCAAATTAGCATGGCTACCCCAATGAGTAGTAGTGCTTAACATCGGTTTAATTTGTGGAGATTTCCAACAAGCAGGGGTATGCAAAAATGAAGAAAATCAAATGTAAGATGCTGGTTTGCTGGAGAAGATCCAAAAAATGGAGATTGGCATGGTGCAGTCAAGAGCTACAACTCAAATGAAGGCATTCATAATTGGTTGCAGGGCACCTTGTCCATGGGAAGGCCCTTTTCCAAGACACTACAGCCCTCAAGAGAAGTTGGACTTCATAATTGAGATGCTGCCCCAACTTACACAATGGACTGAGGAGATAGAAGCATATGAGCGAGTCTGAATCAACCTTGTCAATGGGTAAGTCATTTAGCAGTTCCTTTTATTTCTTCTTCTTCATCTCAAGCTTTACCATTTCAACAATGTCAAGTTGTAAACCTAGGTAATTCTGCTCCAGTTGTGAAAACCATCCCTCCATCCCTTAGTATTCTATCTCATCTAATATTTTCTTCTTTCTTCTCTTCCAAATCAAAATCCCCTCCACAAGATCAAAAAGAAACACCTTCCCCTCCAAAGAAAAAAGAAGTTTCATCCCTCCCACCACCACTAAAAATGTAAAAATGATTGAATCCCAATATCTTTCTCCTCTTGCCTTCCCAATTCCATGTAGGGAAGAAGAAATTCCAAAAATAGAAGAAATGATTAAGAGTTTAGTGGACTTGGCTCTCAGATTCAAGATTACAAAAATTCCTTTGTTGGTTAACCCTATAGAGGAGTTAAATGTTGAAGAACCAGAGGTGGCCAAGGCTGAGTTTGTAGGAGCAGCAGTGGAGCAAGAAGATCAACCTGTTTGCTCATAATGTAGTGTCCATGTTGGCACTCTACTTGAAGAAAATGTTGGTCCAATTCAAGTTGCACAATCAGCCATGGAAGAGGAAGGAAAATCAGCTCAAAGTCACATTGGAAAGGAGCAAATGGGTGAGACCAAATTAGAGTTTATAGTAGCAGAAGAAGAAGGCATCATTGATAATTTCTTGCTTTCATTCGAAGGGCCTATTTTGGTTGATGAATCCACCATGGAAAGGAGCTCTGAAGAAGATCTTGTAGTCCCAACTTGTTCTCTAGAGCAGTAGATTGAAGAGTTTGATTTGGAACACTTCATGATAGAGAAAGAGGTCGTTCAAGAGAAAGATGGTCTTCAAGCGGTAGAGGAAGGAGAAGTTGCTCCAAATCCAAAAAAAAAGGAGAACATTCCAGCTATGGAGGAGAAAAATGTAGGTCCAAGAGCTTTGAACAAAAATAGGCTATAGAAGAACCTTCAGTTCTTCCTTCCACTTCATATCTCTCAAGATATAACGTTGGAGAAGAGTTTGATCTTTCAAACTTCATGTTGGAGGATGAAAGAAACCATGGTAAACAAGTTGCTGATCAAGAGAACACCATGGAGGAAGTTGAACATTTGTAGCAGGATAGTAATGAGGCAGTTTATCTATTTGATTTGGAGGACTATTTTGATGGAGAAGAACTAGTTGAAATCACATTGTTTTCTCCTCCTTCATCCACCTTCCAAACATGCATACCTGTTGTCATGGAGGAGAGCATTCATTTGCAGTATTTTGTACCTTTATGACCTTTTGGAATCAAGTTTGGAAGATTTAAATCTTCCATGTTCTTCACAAGAGGAAGAAGAGAAAGAGCATAAGGGTTTCACCACTTCTTCCACGCCATTCATCCAAGAAGGTCTACAAGAGGAATCCATTTTTGGAGTTGAAAATTAGAGCAATAGGCACATTAATCAGACCAGACCTTGCCCAATTAGGTATTTGGCTTCATTGGATCCAAAGGAGAAGCCACAACCAGTCATGCTTGCTTCAGGGCATGAGGATGAGCTAGAAAGTACCAAGGATTCACTGTCATACCTCTTCAATCCAAATGTAGAGCAACTAAAAGAGGTATTCAATTTCGCCTTAGTTGATACTTTGGTCATTTGGGTAGAAAATCAGCTTGTAGTTAGTTTTTCACTCATCCAACCAGCCATGTTCAATGCCAAATCAGTTGCATGGCTGTCATTGTTTAGGAAGGGAAGCTATTTGTCCCTACCAGTTGTAGGTTTTTTTGAGTTCCCTTTTCTCTTGGTTAGAGTAGTGTAGGTAGGTTTTTTTCAGCAGAAGAAGTGATTTTGCACACTCTACATGTTCCATTTGGAGCATGTATGATTTTTAGTTTGTATATAGTTTTTGGTGCTATTGTATTGCTCTTGCACAGTCCATTTCAGTTGGCTTTTGGTGAAGATCAACTCCAATTTTTAGTGGGTTCCCAAGTGATTCAGAGGTCATATTTTTGAGTTAGATCAGAAAATTGGTTATCAAGCTTGACTCCATGCCCAATGGATGCAACAAAAGCCACTGATCATTCATCTAGCAGGAAGATGACCCATGTGAGTCGCTAAAGTTGTTAACCAAAATAAGCTCCCTCTTATTTTGGGTTAAATTATTCCTTAATTTCAAAAATTTTAGGAACTCAAGAATTTCAAGAAAATACTCCATCAGATAGAGAATTTCTTCCCCTTTCCAGAAAGGTAAAGAGCTCTTTCTAACTCCTTGTATTTTTTGAGTTATGTCTCAACGAAGTTAGAAGGGAAAATTTTCCCAAGGCAAACCTGCGGGGTTTGGGAGTGATTTTACCAAGGAATCTCGGTGGAGAGAATCAAAGGAAAAAGTGAAAAATTTCCCTTTTGTCAAAAGGTGAAAATTAAGTCTTGGTGACACATCAAAAAGCTAATGCGGGTGGCGGACCTTGAGGCAAATGAATTTTTTGACTTTTGTCCAAAAGTGTACAACAGAAAAAAATGATCCCCTGCCTCAACCGAGCCCCACTTTGGAAGCCACGTCATCGAGTATATTTTGGGAGAAAAGTTAAAAAATTTCTCGAGCTTTTTTTGCTAAAAATGTTAAGGCAAAACTCAGAAGGCAATATCGTTTGATCCAGAGCTCCATTTTTGACGTTCTTAGTACCAATGGAAATATCTAAAGATTCTCTTCATCATGAAGTCTTCAATTTTGGATTTTGCTGAATATTTGGGGGAGAAATTTGCAAAACATGTTTTGGCATGGAAAAGACAAAAAACTAGTTCCAACCACCAGATTTAATGAAGTATGGGTCATTTTATTTGGTCTGCGAATTAGATACATGGAATTATGAGCTTTTGCATCGAGCCCATCAACAAAGGAAGAATTAAAACACATTTTGAAAGTGGTTGGAGAAGATCCCGCGTTTTTTCCTCTCTTCTCATTTTTTCTATAAAATGTAAACATAGGCACATATTTCAAAATTTGTTCATTCTTATTCTCTGCCTCCCTCTTATTTTCTTCCCAGGGTCGAAATGGAGTTCTAACTTCCTCCCTTTCTCTATAGATTGATTTTTTTCCTCTTTCTTTGTGAAATAACATCTTGTGTAAATCTAAAGCAATAAAAACTTGTTTTGTGATGCATTTTCCCATCCTTTACTTATTTTTCATTGTTTCTCCTTTTCTCTCATTGTTGCGGGAATGCATGCATGTGTGAATGTCATTTACAGGTTTTGGAGTTGTATTTTTAGGGATTTTAGAACATTTTTAGTTTGAAATTTATCTCTAGTCTGTGATGCACTTGTCCATCCTTTCCATTTCTCACTTTCTTTTGCTCCATGGTAGTTTAGTGGATGATCAACACTTTCCTTCTACGGTGTATCACTGTTTTAGTGTAGGATATTTTTTTCCTTGTTTTCTTCCTCTCCTTATCTCTTTGGAAAGTAGATTGGGATTAGATTAGCTTACCTACACTAGAATAGCTTGTCACGGAGTAGTTTAGGAAGAGGAACCAACCTTCTCTTGAGGATCATTCCCATTTACAAGTCCCACAGTTTGGGGAATAATCCAATGTTATGCAAATCACACCAAATGACTATGCCTTAGAAAAGTAGATCCATAACTCATTCGGGGTGATGTGATTTTGTACTAATAGTTATCAGTCAAGAGATGTCAGAAAGAGAATTATAATGAAATCTTTCCATCAAACCAAGACAAAGAAAAATGACAAGTTTAGAGCTAAAGTGTGAATACCCATGTAATCACAAAGCTCGATAGTAGCATATTACATAAAAGTAGTCTATATAGTTAAGATAAAGCCTTAACCATCTAAAATGCAAGAATTGAAACAAAATACAACTACCCAACAACTCATTTCTCTTCCTTGAAATATAATATGAAGGGTCAAAGAAAAATAGAGCTCGAAAAAGGATATTAGTTGTAAGAAGAATTAAAATAATGAAAACCTAATATTGGGTCCATGGAATATAAACATAATATGGTCAAGAAACAAAGCAAACAGGATTTAAAATCTCATTTTCTTCAAATACATGACAACGACGGTTTTGGATCTTTCTCTTTCAAAGAAAATTAGAATACCCATATCTCGGGTTATCAAAAAAATGAAGTATCTTTAAGCTACTGATTTAATATATGCAAACACGAGACAAGAAAAAAAGTTTTTCCCCATGGTGTGAAATATTTTAGACAAAGTTACTGAGAAGAACTCAAAGATATAATAAATTTTACCGAGTTTAGGCTGAGCTAGAAAACCCTCAAAGTGCAGAATGAATAGTGAATTCCCAAAACGAGTCTCAAACTCAAAATTGCCACAGACCATAGAAAATGTAAAGATTTCAAATATTCAATGCTAATAAAGAAAAGAATGACAAAGGAAGAAATTGTTGTAGAGTTAAAAACCGAAGAATTTCCTTCTTTGATCTACAACAAACAAAAATATGAGAGAAGTTTTAGTTTAATCTATAACCAAATCTTAAAATAAATGATAATGGTGGCAAGAAGATTCAAAGAGACTACAAAATTAAATAAAAATATTTCCTCTTAGCAAAGAACCAAAAAAATTCATGCTCGAGCTTCACATAGGTCATTTTCACAGAGAAACAAACTCGAAATCACATTCATGGCAGCAAATAATTTATTTTTTGGTGATTCACCCACAAACTAGACCAAAAATGTGAATGAATAAAATAATCGGGTTGAGTTTATTTTAGCTCATTTATCTAGCCATCGTGCAACCTAAGTAAACCAAATTAAGACATTAACAATAGGGATCAAAAGGTACAAGATCCAATGTTCTAGATGCAAACCCAACTCAATAACCCGGGTTATCACGTTACTGAGAGAGATTGATGGTGGGGATTACCCAGTACACTGGATCGATGTTCCAAATTAAAAGTAATCATTGAAAAATCCATAAAGATCAAAGCTCGAGAATCGACGATTCATATTTCATATCTACAAGATCAATGGTGAGAATCAAATCAACATTCTAGATGCAAACTAACGTTTATTTCAACCACGGTCAACAACAAGTACACATTAACTACTACAACGAAACCCTAACCATCATGGTTAGTAAAACCACTAACTTATTGTAGATGGGTCTAGCCTCGTGGGGATGGGATATTTTTTTATTAAATAATTACCTTTCATAAACCATCAATTATCCAAAATCCCAAAGCGTAAAAGGTGACTAGTAATATTCAAAGGAGACAATGATTAATAAAAGGCCTAAAAGCTACAAGGTTACAACCTTATAAAAGATTATATTATACCAATGCCTAAGTTAAAGGAGGGGCCACTTTTATGTGCCATAAAGCTAATCAAATAAACAATGATATATGTCATTAGCCTAGTGATGGTCATTATTCAATCAAAGGTGGCCATGATTGTATGTTAGAGAAAGGCAAATCATTACCTTAATTTTTGCAAAAGAACATTTTACCAATTATATATGTGCTTAAGTGGGTCAAAACAAACCAGATAATGCATGTGTACAATTTCAACATCAGAGGCATGCATGATGATTAAGTGGAGATAATTACGTTATTTTTCACAAAAATAAAGGAATTATTTTCTTGTACATGCATGAACAAGAGGTTGCCACATAATGAAGTTGAATCATTCTTGCCAACTATTGGAGATTAAAGGCATTATTTTTATATAGAATGTATATTTACATGCCTTCACTACGAGGACATATCGAGAGAAAATACAAATTTACCATTTGCAAGTGGAGGAATACACATATGTCACATCATTCACAAGTAGACTAGGATCATGCACTTGCGTTGGAGGATACTTGCACATCAAGCAATCGGCTAATATTAGTCAAAATTATTAACCCAATTTTATTCATTGTACTAAAAATAGAGTAGTCAACTACACTTTAACTAAAGTGTGTTTTTGTAATGAATGTTATTCACGCATCATGTAAATCGCATGTATATTTTTATTACTTTATTTATTCATGATAAAGGGGTAAAAGTAACATGCATGGGAAAGTATAAATTTTAGCCTATTTTTAGGAGGGAAGGGGTGAGTTAATTTTTTTATATATTGTGTGCACTAGCAAGGAACAAGAGGAGGACTTTTGGACATAGGAGTGCTGAAGCATATTTATGCCGATTTTTCCTTGAATGAGAACACATTTTTCCTATCGAAGTGTTTATTATGGTGTGTGTCTTTCCATTAATTCTTGTGAATGTCAATTTCATGATTGATCATCTTAACTTGTTGTAAATCAGGTATTTTATGCACATTCTTAGTGTGCATGTTCATCTTGTTGTGTTGTTGTGATTTATCCCTCAATACATAAGTGTTTTGGCTTAATATTTTGCTGAAAACCATTGGTTTGTGCATCTAAAATTCAATCTCAGTTTTATTGTGCATATACTCAGTCAAATCCCTCAACAAGTTTGGTGTATCACCCATTTCAATTTCAATTATAGTCATCTTTTTACCCTCAGAAACCCCAAAAAAGTGGTTTAGGATACATCAATAAGGAACCAACCTTGATACCGGAGACTCACCTCAAAAATAGGTATACCCACAGACATGAGGTGTTTCCATTGTATCTATGAAAGTGAGAGATCAAGCAAGCTTAGAAATCGTGTTGTAATCTCTTAACCAAAGTGTACTTTGAGAGATAACATGATTTTGAGCACTCTTGGTGGGAGAAGAACTACTATTGGTGAGTTCGAAGATTGAAGATCCAAAGTAGAACTCATCTAGTTACTCGTATTTCTTATTTTAGATCAATACAACACTTTTTAACATCATTAAATTTTTCAATTGCAGTTTTTCAGGTATTTTTCAAGAAAATCATATTTGTTATTTTGATGTTATTAGCTTTTTTTATGAGAAGCAGACCTGTTTTCCATAGTTTCAATATTTTATAAGGACTCATAGCCATGAACCCAAATTTTAAGCGGTATTATCAGCCAAACCAGTAGCCTTTTTATCCACTTTCCCCTTCAGACTAGTTCTATAACCCCTATCAAAATGAATATCCTTATGACCCAAACCTTTGAAATCAATATGATTACCATTACGCTATTCGAGGTCAAATTTACATGTAAGGTTATGGTGATTGTGAAAGGCGAGAGAGATCTTGAGATTGAGCTTAATGAACTTAAGAAATCATTTTTAGTTGTCAAGGAACTATATGAGAAATCATTAGCAGTGAAGAATGATAGGCATCAGATTGAGGAATCTTGTTAATGGGATGTTCAGCCTTACCTTGAACCCTATCAAAATATAGTTCCCATAGCCCCTCCTTGCCAACCAACGTAGCCTATTCCATAGTTTCTAAAATATCGAGAATGCTATAATTCCTACTTTTTCAACTTTGCAATCATATATTGAAATCAAATTTAAGTTTCAAGCTAGCGTTGGATGTTCTTCTAACGACAAACTTTATACCCCAACCTCTTATTCAAAATTTTCTACTTATGGCTGAAATTAATCCCACTCCACCTCCTTTACCTGTGCTTCCAGTCTAGGAAAGAGAGAATCAGAATATCATCAAGGAGGGGTAGTCAATAGAAGACAACAACAGGGCTGAATTTTTGCATAATTTGCATGCTTGGGTGTCGACATTTCAATTTGATTTCATTCAAGAGTTAGATAAATAACCTATGCAAAAGGTACAGTCTATTTTTATAAAAGATCAAAAACGGTTGGAATATGATCAACAATCTGCATATTTTGAGTGTAGTGTGCATGAGGGAACCATACTCATGCAGCTTACAATCTTATCAAAAGAGGATGGATCAATTTCAAATAAAAAGGAGGTTGAGATCCAAGGAAAGTGTGATGTAGATTTACTGACTTGAAGGGGCTAATTTCTTATCAGATTTTTTAAATTACATAGGTGAATAAAAACCTATAAAACTCACTTGATTATACAATT
The DNA here is from genome assembly GCA_018340775.1 of Taxus wallichiana var. yunnanensis. Taxonomy (NCBI): domain Eukaryota; kingdom Viridiplantae; phylum Streptophyta; class Pinopsida; order Cupressales; family Taxaceae; genus Taxus; species Taxus wallichiana. Next base: position 685,733,158 of record CM031244.1, read on the forward strand.
TCATCATTCGAAGAACCTCTTGTTTCTAAGGTTTCTCTTGTACTTAAAAAAGAGAAATAAGTTCCATTGGATTTGAATAATTTTTATCCGTTGTAGAGGAACCATTTTTGAGGAGAACATGTCAAAACAACATGCTGCCCATATCGGATATTATGCAGAAAAATGAGATAAATTTGATTTTACAAATTTTATGTTGAATCGAGAATGATAAGTTTTTGTATAGAAGTTTGAAAGAGTGGAAAAACTTTTAGATCATCTTCAGAATGTCCTAAAATATGATAAAGAACATCAATTTAGCAAAAATGTTGATGAAGAAGAAGAAGATTATCTTGAGTTTTTAGAATGCACCATGTATTTGGATAGTGTCTATGGAGAATAAGGAGACAATCTTGAGTTTTTAGACTACATGAAGGATTTGAGTATTGTAAAAAATTTATACAGTACTACTAAAAAATTACTCACAACAATCATATAACAACAACTTGTAGAGAAAAAACAACCCTTAAAGTTGTTTCAGGATGAGGTACAGCAGTTGGAAAACACAAAACAACTTCAGAAAGTGATCATGGTTGAAAATGATGTTCATGATTCAGATCAGATTGAAATATGCAGGTTACTCGCTACTAGGAGGCCTTTTCCTATTCAGTATTTGGTTGAATTTTAGTCAGATTACAACAATGCTGAATTTCATGCTTGTCTTAGAGCACAAAAGTGAGTTTCATGTTCTCAAGCAAGCCTGAAATCATGCTAAAACAAATTACAAATAAGATAAAAGTGTTTCCCATTTCTTGGACAGATCTGGTGAATGAAATAAAGGTACATATCTTGTTTCCATCTTTTTCACTTTGTTAGTTTGTAGAGATGAATTCATGGCCCCGGTTTTTGAGAAAGGGAAGATACTTTTCATTATTTGTTTTAGGTTTTGTTTAGATTCAATTTTTTGGTGGTTAGAGTAGTATATATTAGGATTTCCCTTGATAATTATAGGTCATGCACATTGCAATGTTTTTATTAAGTGCATTGGTGCACATGATCAGTTTACCAAATCATTTCCCAATTTTAGTTTTCTTTCTAGAAGGGTCGATTTTTAAGAAATGTAGATTTTGGTTATATGCTTTAACTCCATGCCAATTGGAAAAGAGCAAGGCACTAGTCTACAAGCTAGTAGGTAGCTTTATGCAAGATCACGAGAAATGTTGACTTTTTTCAACTTGTTCAAAAATGGGCAACTCAAAACTTTGTTTAAGATGGAAGGCATTGATGAAATGGACCTAACTAGGGAAAATAATAGAGTTTATTTTTTTAAGCGCATTTAATCTCCAACTATTTGTCTTATTCTGAGAATGTAACACTTCATATAGACTACCATTCCATGTTCGTCTTTAGCAAGGAAACATAGAATCCCAGAAGGACAATGCATTGCCCATATAAAAGAAGGAATCATATTTTAGGTGAAATGTTATATTGAGTAGTAGAAAGAAGAGTTTGATTACATGGAATTGACAAGAGTTCATTATTAAGTTATAGTTACATTATATCTCATTATTTATGCATGTTTAAATACTACCAATCATGTGATTAGGTTGTTTTTTCATTATACAATAAATATCCATATCATAAAGTTGAATGCGTAAAGAAGTATATAACTCATATATAAAAATTAAAGTCATTTATTCATGAATAAAATCAATGTTTCCCACACAAGCCGTGGGATCCAACTCATAACTCATCGAAGTAGGAATTACAAGTGCATTAAGCTAAAAGTAAAAGAGTATATAATAAACCCATCATTTCCTTAGGTTTTCTCCAAGTCTTCTTTGTTCGACTCTAGCTCCATCTTCCATCTTTGTCATATAACAACTACATTGTACCTGAAAAATGAAAGGAAAAGACAAAATTCAAGATCTCGGGGTTAAATCATGTACTCAAAATTAAGTGGAGCTAATTAACTTATTTTTAACAAAAATATAGAAATTATTTTCTTGCACATGCCAACACGTCATCCCCATAGAATGGAGTTGAATAATTCTTTCTAAGTATTGGAGATTAAAGGAATTATTTTTGTACGTAATGTATTTTTTACATGCCTTCACTATAGGACAAATTAGAGATAAAGACAAATTTACCATATGTAAGTGGAAGAATACACAGATGTCACATCATGCACACGCAGATAGAGATCATGCAATTGCATTGGATGATACTTTCACAACAAGTAAGTGGCTAATATTAGTCAAAATTATTCACCTAATTTTATTCATTGTATTAAAAATAGAGAAGTCAACTACACTTTGAGTAAAGTGTATTTTTTTAACTAAGGCTAGTAATGCCTCATTGTAAACTGCATGTCTATTTTTATTCCTTTATTTATTCATGATAAAGGGGTAAAATTATCATGTATGGGTTAGTAAAAATTTAGCTTATTTTTAGGAGTGAAGGGGTGAATTATTTTTGCTATATATTGTGTACAATACTATGGCACAAGAGTAGGAATTTTGGACACATGAGTCCCTGAAGCATATTTATGCCGATTTTGCCTTGAATGAGAATGATTTTTTCCTTTCCAAGTGTTTGAAGTGGTTTGCATATTTCCATTAATTCTTGTGAATTTCAATTCCTTGATTAATCATCTTACCTTTCTACAAATCTGGTATTTTTTGCATAGTCTTAGTGTGCATTCTTAACTTGCAGTGTTTTTGTGATTTATCCCTCAATACATAAGTGTTTTGCCTTAATATTATGCTGAAAACCATTTGTTCATGCATCTAAAATTCATTCTAAATTTTATTGTGCATATAGTCAGTCAAAGCCATCAACAAGTTCGATGTATCACCCATTTCAATTTCGATTCTGAGTCATATTTTTACCCTCAAATCCTCAAAAAAATTAGTTTAGGATTCATTAATAAGTAATCATCCTTATTGTTAGGAGAATCACCTTAAAAATAGGTATACCCATAGACTGACGTGTTTTCATTGAATCTACGAAAGTGAGAGATCAAGCAAGCTTATAACCCCTATTGTCATCTCTCAACCAAGGTGAAATTTATAGAGATAGTAGATATTGTAGTCGATCCTTCCAAGATTAGAGCTCTTATGGATTGTCCGCACAAAATAATGTGACCGAGGTTGGTAGTTTCATGGGGTTTGCATGTTATCACGGAGATTTGTTCGGGACTTCTCTCGGATTGCGCACTTCATCACTTTTGTTCAATAGAGAGAGAAGAAGTAAATTTGGTCGATGGATGTGAGTAGGACTTGAGAGAATGAAGGAATTCCTTACGTCAAAAGTGATTCTTGCAGGGCTTGATCTTTAATAAGATTTATTCGTGTGTATAGATGCTTACTTGGCAATATTTTGAGGTTTTTTGATGCGGGAGGGATGTGTAATAGACTTTGAGTCTTGAAAACTAAAGGATTATGATTTGGTGCATTGGAGTCAATCCGTTCTTGGTAGGAGGTTCATTCTTAGGACATACCATTTGAGCTTACATAACCTCTTCAATGCAACCCAATCTCAATGCTCACAATGGTGGTGGATGGAGTTGTTGTGTGAGTATGACATTGAGATAGAGCATGTGAAGGAGAAGGAGAATGTGGTTGTAAATGCTTTGAGTCGAAGAAAACATTTGGTTATGGATATTTCAGTGGGTGTAGACTTGCAAAGTAGGATTTTATGACAACTTCTACATGACAACTTATACTTTACAGACTAGAGTAGAGATTGAGTCTCGAGAGACCCCCTTGAGGGGAAATTTGATTGATTTACATTAAAGTCATATGGAATTCTCAAACACGAGAGGCCGGATATTTTTACTTAGGGGTGGAGGTTTGAGATAGGATAACTTGGCAGAGGCTCATTTTGCACCTTATTTAGCTCATTCAAAGGTCAAAAAGATACATGCCACTTTGAGAAAGTTGTACCATTGGAGAGGTCTTCAAAGATATATAGCTCTGTTTGTGTTGTGTTTTTTGGAGTATCAAAGGGTTAATGCCCAAGCATTAAAATCTAGCTGGCCTTCTCAACACGCATGCTATCTTGGAGTGGAAATGGGTAACCATTTCAATGGATTTCATAGTAGGGCTTCCGATGTAAAGATACCAACATAATGCCATCATGGTCACGGTGGATAGATTGATGAAAGTGACTTATTTTTCTATGGTGAAGACAACCTATATAGCTAGTGTAGTGGCATGAGTATAATTTTATGAGATTATCAGAATACACAGGATTCCATAGAAGATTATTTGTGACCATGATCCCTTATACACCTCTCATTTTTGAACTACAATGCTACATGCCCTTGGTACAGTATCGGCCTCAAGACAACATATCATCCAGAGCAGATGGGTGGCGAGTGGGTGAACCATATTTTAGAGGAAATGCTTTAGATGTACATTATGGACCATCAGTTGAGGTGGGAGGAGTATTTATACTTGGTGGAGTTTTCTTATAATAACAACTTTCAGAGTTCTATTAGTATGGCTCCATTTCATGCACTTTATGGCAGGGAGTGAGGAACACCACTATGTTGTGACAGATAGGAGGTAAATATCTCTTGGGCCAACTTTGTTACAAAACATGGAGTAGTAGGGTGTTTTGATGGACAAATACTTCAATAGGAAAAGGATAAACAAAATAAATATGCATATCAGAGGAGATTTGACCATAGCTATGAGGTGGGCATGAAGGTGTTTCTTCATGTCAGACCTCATAAGAGCCCTATCCATTATGGAAAAGGCTCTAAGTTAGCTCCTAGATTCATGGGTCCATTTGAGATCTTGGAGTGGATCAGTCCCTTAGATTATAATCTAGCCTAAGCACCCAACTTTTCTCACATCCAAGATGTATTTCATGTTTTCGTTGTTAGGATATACATTCTATATCTCTCTCATGAATTGTATTGGACTGCATTGTAGATGCACAAGAAAAATATATATGACTATAGATCCTATGCGCATCATAGAGCAAAAAACCTGAGGCCTTTGAGGCCACGAGATTGACAGGTTTCATTCCAGTGGGATAGGTATGATGAGACTACAACCACATGGAAGGATGCTACTTGCGTGTTACGTGCCCGGTTTCGACACCTATTTCGGTGAATTCTAGGAGGAATTTGAGTCTAAGAGGAGAGGTATGTAGTGTCCACTCCTCCTTGACAATATTTTCATTATGTTGACATCATTGTTTTATTGATACTTAGACATTTTGATTATTATATTTTGAGCAGTAGATGATAGAATATGCAGATATTTGGACTATTGATATGTTGTGATTCACATTTTTATTATGATACACTAGATGACACTGGTAGACAGTTTGATATATGTTGATTTGCATTATTTGGATTTTATATTGACACGTTATACTCTGGATGTTCTGAGTAGAATTATGATCTCATGGATGTTAGAATCAAATTATTTGATATGTTGATAGATGATATAATTACTTAATTTTGGATGACGATTATTGATTTATGTGTATATATTATTTCTCGATGTTGTTGATGTGGTCGTGAGGCCAGAGAGGAATTTTCTTGTATTGCAAGGGCATTGTATCATACATCAAAAGGGTACCAACCACAAAATAATGATGGGTGTTTTGCAACATGAACAAGTTTGACAACTTGTGTCTAATGTTTATATTGTTTTATTTCATTCTTAGTTAGGAAGTTTCCTATGGGGTTACCTCACATGTGTGGCCATGGGGTGTAATGTTTTTCCCATTTTTTTATTTTTTTGCGTTTTATTGTATTATATGCATTTAATTATTGGGAAATTCTTATCACTTTGTATTAGAAAGTATAAATATGTATTAATTAGCTACTCAACTTGATTTGTGAACTAAAATAAGGATGTGAAAATTGGATAATTATGATTGTAGATGGTCCTTGAAATCATGTGGATGTAAATTAGATTTTTGTTGGGTTTTGTGTTGTGTACTCTTTCCCAACTTCAAAATTCGGATTTTTACTTGGGAGGCTTTTTTAAAGGCTTGTGAGACAAGATAAGCTTGTCCCATGCCTCTTAAATTCATCCAAAAACCATACCTATGGTATGTGGAGTTAATTTTAGGATTAATTATGCATTTTGGAATGTAAAAAGGGTAAATAATTGCACTTGTTACTTACCACATTTAAGTTTGTTCTTCACAGGCATCATGTGCAAGTTGGAGTGTCATGTGGGCATATCATAAGTCTTACATGTTCATTTATTGTCTTGGGAATGGTGTTTGAATTGTGTGTTGGAATGGAGGAATGATGAAGTGGCATCCTACATAGAGCCACCTCATCATCCTCACATCCCATTTCTATTTATTGATTGAATTTGAAGGATTTTGGGTTACTTATTTTATTTTCTCTCTTACACTTTTGGAATTGGGAGCTTGTTGGAGTTGAAATTTGGATTGTTCTTGGCTTGAAGGTGTTAAAATATTATTGGATGGAATAATCCTTGAAGCTTTATGGAGAGTGATGTGCCAAAATTAGCAAGAACTTGAAACTATCATAACTTGTGCTTTGGGTGTCCGTTTGAGTCCGTTATTTTTAAACTACCTATTTCGATGAGACAAACATACTATTCAACTTGGCCTACTAGTTAGAGCATGTTTTAACACATTTTCACCCGAATTCCACCATCTGATGGCCAAAATTAGGATTTAATTTATAACTCGGGTTTTTCCTATTTTAGGGCATTAGTTAATTTTAGTCTCTTAAATGCATAGTGAGTTAGAAAGTTGGCAATTCTTATAATTTAGGAATGTACAAGGTGCCTGGAAAGTTTTGTTCCCGTACGAATATGCATGTTGACTTACTAATAATAATAGGTTCTGGTAAACTGCTAAAAATAGTAAATTCCACCACCTAGAGTAGATTTAGTCAAAGATAGTTAGATTTTAGTGGGAAAATCAAGTTGGGAGTTGTTTTCTTATTTATCAAGCATTGTAATTCATGGTTGAATAATGATGAAGGATTTTTCCTCTTTTGTATTTCATATTATTTGTATTATATTGAGTTTGTTGAGAATTTGGCTACATTAGAGAGGTCAGATCTCCACTTTTCATTCTTTTATATATGCATTCGGATATTAAAATTGTGCTTTTGTTGTTGGGTAGTTTTCCTTGAGAAAGGTGTGGGAGATGAAAGTATGGGACCACCTGGGGAGAGAAAAGGGAGATGCGAGGCATGCATTTTATAGGGAGTGGGTGAAAGAGTTTGCGAGAATTGTATCAAAAATTGTGCACCATGATGAAGTTACACTCCAAAGGAAACGTAATAGTTCAAGCGTAATTAGAAGGAGGAATCGATCAATCAATGGAAGAAGTTACATAATAGAGCAAACATAGTGGAGTGTCTTGGCATACTCATAAATGTCAAATGAAGGGATACATATAGGGTGTTGAGTAACCCTAGTGCATGACACACAAGAAAACCCTAAACCTAACCCATGTGAGATGACCCTCCATATGTGAGTGGAGGACACATAGGATCCCACACACCAACACCCCCTTCATCAAAGTTGGGGTAGCAGCTATGATGAGTCAGACAGAACAAGAAGACACTCCTAAACAACTAAGAAATATGTGTCAATGGGGCCCGGAAACTAAAGGCCTGATAAGGTGCCCATATACAAACAACATATTCCTAGAAGAATAAGAAGAAGAGAAGGAATATATAGCCCGAAGAAGATGAGAAACTATAAAATACGTCACCCTAAGAAGAGACCACAAGTGAAGAAACTTCACTTCGGTGAATGGATTGGTGAATATATATGCAAGTGATAAGTTGTTTAAATGTACTGAATGTCGATGATACCATCATGAATAAGCTCTCATATGAAGTGCATATGGATATCAATGTGTTTTGTCCATCGATGTTGAACTATATTTTTACAAATTGAGATAGTGATCTTGTTATCAAAATGGATAATGGTAGGCCTTCGAAAGTGGATTCCAAACTCGTCGAGAATACACTATAGCCAAATAGCCTCTGTGGAAGCATTAACTGCTCCTCTGTAATATGCCTCTGTTGAAGATATCACAATTACATTCGCTTCTTTCTAGACCAAATAATAAGACCCAAAAAAAGAGATAAACTATAGCAAGAGGTAGATTTCGATGATCTAAGTCACCGGCCTAGTCGAACTTGTGAACCTAATTAAGTCAATATCCACCCCTCCAAAATAGTGAATATCATCGTATAGGTGCCACAAAAATAATGAAGGATCCACTTAGCTGCTTTCTAATACAACTTATATGGCTCCTGCATGAATCTAGACACGATCCTAACAGCATAAGATAAATCCAAATCGAGTGTGAGTCAAGTAAATCAAGCTCCCCACCTGGCTGTCGATAAAGGGTAACATCAACAAAGGGAGTAGAGCAATCGAAACCTACTTAACCCGAAAATAAAAGGAGTATGAGAATAATTACAATCGAACATATGAAAAAAGCAAGCAAGTCAAGAGCATACTTAGGTTGCAGAAACCAAATTCTTGAGTTAGATTGTGAAATATGGATCCTAGGAAAGTAATGAAGCGAGACCTAAGTCGGTCATGGAAAACTTGTTGGCCAAGGCGATATTCACATAATCAATGATAGAGGAAGAGTTTTCTATGATAAAAAATTCATCAACATAGAGAACAAGAATGAGTATGGAGTCATTTTTTCATAGAATATAAACATTTGTATCGAGTGACACCTAGTAAACAATTTTTCTTCCTTTCAAAAGAGGGGTGAGATCCCAAGTATAGTTCTTCATGAGAGAGGAATACTCCTCATCCATGGTAGAATCCCACTCAAGAATACTAGAAGCCTCTCAGAAATACTATGGATCAGAGGAAGAGGGGAAGAAAGAGTGGGGTCCGAAAAAAATTTGATTGAGTATGTCTCATATCTAAAGTATATCCAACTAAATCTTTATCACTCTGCCGAGGTTTTCCTAGCCCAAAGAGGACCAGGAGGATCAGGCTCTGAGTCGGAAGATTCATCACTCGAGTGAGAAGGGACATATTCCTCATCATCACTACTATCAGAATTAGAAGACTCAAGGGTCTGATGGTCGGGAGGATCAGGAAGAGGAACACACTCAAAAACATCATCATCTGATGAGTCAGAATCTGAATCAGCAAGCTAAAGAACCTCAATAGGTATAGAATTAGAAGTCGAAGAAGACTCATTGAACTTAACAATTCTATAAATATAAAGATCATGAAAAGTAGGATTCAACAATCGATATCCCTTCATGCCATCAGGATACCCTACAAATATACAATGTTTGGACTGTGGTTCCAATGCCTTGCACTTCTTCTTGGGAATCCAAGCCATAGCCTTGGATCGAAGACCGGAAAGTGCTCAACATCAAGCTTGTGTCCAAACCAAGCTTCAAAGGGTGTCATCCCTCTTACTTCCTTATGTGGAACAATTTTTTGAATGTAAGTAGCATAATTCACTTATTCATCCCAATCTATGAGAGGAATAGACTTCGAATGAATCATACAAGTGGCGATCTCCTTAAGAGTATGGTTCTTTCTTTCAGCTACTCCATTCAGCAAAGCACTATAATCAACTATATGCTCCAAGGAGATCCCTTTAGAAGTACAAAAATCCATGAACCTATTGTTTACATATTCACCTCCATTGTCGGTTTGAAGAACCTTAATAGACTGTTCTGCATGTTTCTTAGAAAGATCCTTAAAGTCCTTAAAATGTTCAGAGACTTTAGACATAATCTTAAGAAAATATACCCAAGTATATCATGAATAGTCATCAACGAAGGTGAGAATACAAAGAGATCTAGTAAAACAAGGAGACGGAAATGGACCGGAAATATCTTTGTGAACAAGATACAAAGGAGGAGTAGCTCTCAGAATTTTCCTTTGACAAAATTCTTTTTAGGATACTTTCAAAGGGTACAACCATCACAAAGACCCCTACAAAACTTGGTGTGGGGTAACTCATTGAACATTTCATTTTGGCTCAATTATTCAAGGTAGTGATAATTTAGATGTTTGAAATGCTCATGCCATAGCTTACTAACTTCATTTGCATGATTAAGCAAGGTAGTGGGCATAGAATTAGAAGTAAATTGGGAAGAGGTATACAACTTTGAACGATGATCCACCTTTCCCTAAGCCTTTGTAGTGTCATCGTTAAGCTCAATAATAATCACTAATTTAGGACCAAATTCCACTCGCATTAATTCACCAAGGTGAGTAATTTGGTAAATCGATAGGAGATTGGTAGAGAGATAGTAACACTCAAAACTTGGTTGAATGTTCCTCCATCCATCTCTACTGATCCACTATCGAAACCTGACACTGTCGTGTTATTACCCATCATGATTTGGGACATACCACAAAGATCAATGTTGGAGAACTCAACATGTGAAGAAGACATATGGTGCGAGGCACTCGAATCTATTATTCATGTTGATGAAGGAGAAAATTTGGCTACAAGGGTCTTTCCTTTCTTCTTCTCATATTTAGAACCTTTTGCAGTAGAAGACTTGGCCTTCAGAGTATTTTTTTTTATAGACTCAGGAACACGTATTTGATTTTTCTCAAGTAAATTTGTAAGGTGATTAATTTGTTTTCTCATACACATATGCTCTTATAACTAGGCTTCCTACAATAAGAACACAAATAGTTGTCTTTTTGTGCTCTAGGCTCAAAAGTTGAAGCGTTTGTGTTAAATTTAGTTTTGGTCTTGGTTTCCTTCTTAGATTGGTCCTTTCTTTCTTTCTTCTTTTCAGTCTTCTTTTCGTTACTAGTACTCGCTACAAGGGCATGTGACTTGGACTTGAGAGACCCCATTTGAATGAGTTTATCCTGTTCTCAAATGAGTTGGGATGAAAAATAGTCAAAGGAGGCCATATTCAAATCCTTGCCCAAGGCAGCTTCTATAGTGTAAAAATTTGACACAAAGACAGAATATTCACGACCTAACTTAAAGAATCTCGAAAAGATCATTTAAGAATCTTTCTTCTCTAATTGGCATTCCTTTAACACCAATCTAGTGTGGAAAAACTTAGATAAGAATGCTTGTAGGTTTTCAAAATCACTAGGATGTAACCCTAGCAGTTCATTTTCCAACTCATGTGCTCTCATGTCATCTTGTTGTCCAAACATTCCATCTAACGTTTTCCACACGAATTAGGTGTTTTAGACGACTCAATATGGAAGAGAAATTTAGGAGAAAAAGACATGTAAAGAACATCTAAAGCTTCATCACTACATGTTAACCACTTAGATTTTTCAAGGTTATCATCTGGTTCGATCTCGGTTCCCATGGTGATGCGGGGTAACCCTTTACCCCTTAGTTTCATAATTATTTTCAATATCCATTTGAAGAAGTTGAATGATGTAAGCAATGGAATTGAAAGGGCATCCATAGTGAAGAGAGAGAAATAATGTAGAAAAGAAACACAAGAATCACAACCACCCAGGAAAATATAATAACCCCCTACTTTCTAGACTTTATAGTTTAGTACGTTGAATACAAACGGGTCCGAGCGTGCATCTTGAAACACTTGGTAACTCACCTTGCAATCATTGTAATAACGCATAAGAGAGGAGACCACAATCGTGTTTCGTGGAGTGCAGCAAAGTGAATTTTTACACAACCACAATTGCAAAAAACTAGGAAGGAGGTGAAATCAAATCCTGGTTGTGAGAAAAAGTGTCTCACGTCGCAAAGGATACCCCCTTGCTACAAACTATTGTGGATGTGCTTACTAGTCACAAGAAATTAAAAAGGTATAATACAATGTTTTAAACGAACTCAAGATGAGTCAAAGATATCTTCAAAATTCCATAAAAGCATGCAGAAGACAAATAGGAGCTCAGAGTGTTACTGCACACTTGAGCGCGTGATTAGTGAAAAACATCGACAATAACGCTTAAAAAATTATTATTTGGAAATGCCTAATTTAGCTAATTTTAAATCTATGAGAGTTAAAAAATAATAATTAATGTTAATTTAAAGGATGATTTTAAAATATTACTAATCGTAAATGAAGGTTAGATTTGAAATTAATAAAACTAGATTTCATATAACTAAAAACTAATTAAGATAAAATTAAATCATAATTAAATATTTTAAATACTTTTTTTTTTTAAAGTTCATACCTTATAAAATGACACCTCAAATTTGAAATTTTAGAAACTTAACAAAAAAATGAAAAAAATTCGAATTTTTTTACCAAAAATAAAGGTTAACAACTTACGGTTGTTTTGAAAAACTAGAATAGAGGTAGTCGGGTGCGAGAAGGATGGAGAGATCGTAGTATCCTGCATTGGGAGAAGAAAGGCCCTATAATACATTTTGGAGGTGCCAAGAAATCCAAAAATGCGGGAGAAGCCATTAGAGGCACATGGAAAGTCGACAAAGTTGGGATCGGGTAAACGTTGATTTGTCATTTGAGTTGTGATCACTCTTTGTTTTGTTATTTTTGTACTCCTCATGCAAGTTTTTTCGATCATTATATTTTGGAATTTTATTGCTAACGTTCTTAACAAATTGTTCTTGGAAAGTTATAACTTTCGGTGTGATGGCAAGTCATGTAATTTACGAAACCAGACAGTTAAGCGCACTAACCCTTGAGTAGTATCTTGGGATGGGTAACCTCCCGGGAAGTCCCGTGTCATAACCTCCTAATGTTTTTGGCCCGATTCGGTGTATACTTGGCTCCATCGTGGGGAGGGTGTTTTCATAGCAGATGATTAACACAATGAGATCCCTCTTTTCCATCTATTCGAGCTTTTGGTGTGACGAGAAAATCAAGTAGCTTTGATACAATGGAAGAGTTTGTGAAAATCGTATCGAAAGCGTGCACCATAATGAAGCTCCACTCCGAAGGAAACGTAATAGCTCCATTGTAATCACAAGGAGGAATCAATCAATCAATTGAAGAACTTGCATAATGTAGTGCCCACTTCCCTTTTGATACCTTTTGAAACTTATCATAATACTATTGATTATATTATAGATGTGATTATGGACTTTATTATAGTATGATGTTAGATGTTAAATCATGGATTATTGTTGACCTTGATTTAGTTATTATGCAAGATGAATATTAGAGACATTTTTATATATTGATGATGATATGTTGTTTGACATGGTTATATTATGGATATTGTTCGAACATGTGATATTTGGATATTGTGAGTAGACCTAGAAATGGAAATTATTTGATGGTAATAGAGTTATTGAGTAAAATTAGAAATGATCTTGTTGGTTACTTGGATGTTTTTGTGATTCATATATCTAGATGATTTTGGAATTTTATTAATATTATTTTGGATGTTCGATATGGCCACAAGGCCAAAGGAGGTATTTGTGTTTTGTAGGTTAAAATATTACAACAAACATCGGGCGATTGGAGACCAACCACATTGGAATTCTAGACAAATTCAACAAGGTCACCATGGAAATTTGTATTTGATTGTGTGTTTGATTGTGTTAGGGATTCCCATGGGGAATCACCTTTAAACATGACCAAGGGTTATGTGTATTTATTATTTGGTTCCTTTTATTGATGTTTTTATGTGTTTATCCCTTTTATCTAAATAAATTGTGGTATATAGTGTAAGTAATCATATTGTTAAAATAAATTAATCAAATTGGGACATAAGAAAGTAATTATTGTAGTGGTTAACTCTTGTATTAAATGTTGTAAGATATGTGTAAGAGATATGTAAGTAAAATTTGGAGTCTGAAACACTTCATCGTCTGTGGAATTCAAAATTGTCCTCGGAGACTGATTTTGGAGGCTTGTAGGACAAGCTATACTTGTCCCATACTTCCTAAATTTACGTACCAACCTTACCTATGGTTGGAGAGTTTAAATCTAGCTTTCATTATGCATTTTTGTAAGCCTAGCTGAATGTTTTAATTACACTTCTTGCTTGAAGTTAATTTAAGTCCTTTGGGATATGGGATTGATTTGAGTGTGTAAGACTATCATATTGTTCACCTACTTATTTATTATGCCTTGGAGATTAAAGTTGACTTTTAGGTTGGGGTTGAGGATTTGTGATGTGGCATCCTACATGGATCCACCTCATCCTCTTCTCTTCCCTCTTCTATAAAATTTGAATTACTTTCCTTGTTTTAGGTTTCTTCACTTTTGGAAACTCATTTTTAGGGAAAACATTTTGTTGTTTTAAAGCTCTTACTTTGGAGAAGTTTTTGGAAGATTGTTGCATGTTTGTGCTTGGCTGATTTGGATTGCTTGCATTGCTTTAAAGCTTGTTTTTTTTGAACTCGGAACAACTCCATCATGGAGAGGTAGGAGCTTGGCTCTTGTAATGCTTCTTTTTTGTTTATGAAATTGTTATTGTTGTGAATGTTTTGCCATGTTTGTGAGATATTGGGTAGATGGCCTATGAATGGTGTAGGAGAAGACTATGGGGATTATATTGTGGGAGGCACAAGTGTTTTGGGGAGGTATAAGTGTGGAGGGAGTTGGGATTTGGGTTCCACCTTACAAAGAAATAGCTTGCATTTCTTTACTCGTTATGGGGTTCCATAAGAGGTTAGGGAGGCAAAAGGAAATGTGAGGAATAAGGAGTACTTGGGAGAGGCATAAGGGCATGTCGGGGCTTTGATATTCTAAATTTTGGTGGTTTGAAATTAGGTAGTGATACCCATTTCCCCTTTGGGAGGAATAAGTAGTGTCCCCCATAGCTTCTTGCTCCTTTGGCTTGCTTGATGAAGTCTCAGTATTGTTTTTCATGCTTTAATGTAGTTAACTACATTCTATTTTGACTTTGTGTTTTAAACGTGAAAATGTTGCTTATGTGTTGTGGAAGATTTTGTTTCCATGAGTTGAATCACATCTTCTATTGCATTATGGTTGGGGCTCAGGGGCCAATGAAGAAGGATGGATTCTCCTTGTCATTAGATGTCTTGGTTGGGTGGAGAGCATTGCCTTTCCCTTGCTCTTTTATTGATCGAATTGGAAGAATGATAAATCTACATCATGTTGTTATTGAGCAAAGGACAAGAAAGAAAAGCAGTTAGCAGTCCCTTGTTGAAATGAAATCTTATTGTAACCTTTCCCACTTGAAGTGGATGAAATCGTATATGTTTTGTAATGGTAATATGTTGTATTGAATATGAAAGTTGTAATTTTGAAATGTAAAGGAGAGCTTTACTCTGTTTACGTTTTGAAAGAAAGAGATGTATTTTGTATATTGTATTGTGAAAATCAACAGAA
Organism: Taxus wallichiana var. yunnanensis; assembly: GCA_018340775.1. Taxonomy (NCBI): domain Eukaryota; kingdom Viridiplantae; phylum Streptophyta; class Pinopsida; order Cupressales; family Taxaceae; genus Taxus; species Taxus wallichiana. The sequence continues at coordinate 685,748,378 of CM031244.1, forward strand.
AAGAGAAGTTGTAAAATAAGGAAATATTGTCTTTTGAATAAAAGTTACATTATTTTCCATGATTGGAACTACTTCTTTTTAAAATATAAGTTTGAAATGTATTTGAAATCTTTGTTTGAAAGGAAGAAATGCGTATGAGGAAAATACAGAACTCTATCTTTTGAAATGTGTAAAACTGGAAATCAAAATTACATTTTGGATTTGAATAGTTTGATTTGAATCAACTAAATGTATTAGATTAGAATTGGAATGAATTCTAATACTTGGAAGATGAAAATGGCAAATAGATCCTTTAAAATTTGATCTATGTTTTTATTTTTCAAACTAGCAAATACTTTATCCAAAATGCATTGTTCAAACCTGCAACAATGAAATAACAAATTAAACGGTTAAACTGAAGTAGTATGGCCTACATGAATTCAATTGGACAAAAACACATAAGGAATTTCTTAGAAAACTTAGCAAAATCAGGCTCAAACCGTTTTGCTGTCATTTTTTTGTCAAAATTGTATTTTTATTGGGAGTCAATAAAAAAATTACCTTCCAAATCCATCCTAAATCCATCTAAGAACAATTCTCCATGTCTAATTGACATGTTAAGAGAGGAAGAATATCAATTTATTAAAATTTCATGAGTTAAAAATTACCAGCTTGCCTTTTAAAATTCTCGCAAATCATTTTCATAAAATCGGTCCCTTAAGCTTTATCAAATGAAAAATTGATGATTCCTGTGCAAAGATGATGTCGTGAGATTTCCAAAAAGTCTTTGTTTTCTCAAAAATGATCTCCCAATCAAAATTTATGGCCTTCTAAATTTGTTCTTCAATTGGCGCCAAAAATAATTATATTTATAAAAAAAAAAGGAAAATTTCCTTAGCGGACCCGCATGCCCAATGTTTCCCTTAGCGCTTCTTGGTCAAAAACACCAAAGGAATGAATTTCCCACTACTTCACCGAATCGCAAGCCCTTTCTTTTTTCAAAAATCACCTAAGTTCAAAGAAGGAATTTTGGAGAAATTTTCCCTACGGACCCATTGCCTCGCTTTTACCTTTTGGTTGTTTCTCATAGCCACGTGGGCCTAAAATAGTTAAATTAACCTTTAAATTAATTTGGGAAAACTTTCTAAGTTTTCTCCACCACCGCTGCCCCATGACCAATCAGTGCCTCCAGTGGTGTCACTGAGGCATCGGTGGAGGAGTGGATCCCCTTTATAGCTGACATTTCGGAAATTTTTGGGAAAAATTTACTAAATTCTCCTACTAGCCTACCTATCCGCAACCAAAAAGTACTTGACACATGGTGCCTTGGGCATTGGCAGAGAGTGCGGATCATTTGATTCCATAGCGCATTTTATCCAAAAAGGATCATTGTCTTAAAATCCTTCGACGATCGATTTTCCACCGAGTCTAGAAATGCCAACACGTGTCCTCTTGGCTCGCGGGCATGTGGAGGAAGATCATGCTTTTGTTCTAAAAGGAAAAATGTGCTAAAAATCTCCCCACTCCACCGGCCTGCGAATGGGAAAATTTTCTTTCCCAGTTCTGTAGACCTGCTCTTGGGAAAATTTTCCTCTCAAGGTCTGCTAGCCCATAACTTGATAAATATGAGGAGTTAGGAGGACTTATTTATATCACCAGAAAGGTGAGGAAATTTCCTATCTAATAGGATTTTTTTAAGGAATTTTTGAGTTTGTTAATTTTGAGAAAAAACAAGTTCAATATTTAATCCTGTTAGAGAGTGGTATAGTGAGAAATTACTCTCTTAACCTAATTGATTAATCTAACCCTAAGTTTGGACCTTGTGATATTTTATAATTTTTGTATTAATAAAAATATAATCTATTAATAGTATTTGGCTTTGAAACTTGTGACAATTGTTTTCTTGTAACATGGTTGTAGACTCTTTTAAACAAAAAAAAAAATTATTCCATAATTTTTTCCTAAGTAATCCTAGGTTGTTCTTGGGTATCAAGTGGGTTGGTTTTATGGGCGTTTCAATTGGTATCGGAGAAAATATTGCTCATAGAGAAGCACAGAAGAGTGTCTTGGCATACTCATTAATTTCAAATGAAGGGATACATATAGGGTGCCAAGTCACCCTAGCGTATGACACATAAGCAAACCCTACACCTAACCCTAAAACGAACCCATGTGAGATGACCCTCCATATGTGAGTGGACACATAGGATCCCATACACAAACAATGTTATTAAGTGTTTCACCTATGGGGAGTGAAAAGAAAAACATGGAATTATTTTTGCATAAGCTGTAAGGGGAGAGATAAGGATGTTTTTGTTTTTGTATTGTGCACATGGAAGCTTTTGAGTGAAACTCCTACTTCACATGGGAGTAAAACAAAGGTAGTTACCATATTATTTTCTCCTTTTGGCATGATGTCAAGCTTTTTTTTTATTGAGAAATTTGTAAATATTGTAGAGTATATCCATTTAAATGTGTTGTATGTTTTGTGGAAGCCATTTTTGAAAAGGTTGTCAACATTACATTATACTCCCCATTGTTCTTTGGTTGGGGCTCAAGGGCCTATAAGGGGATGGCTTATTTTCTTATTGGATTAAAGGTTTGATGGAGAGCGATGCCTATAATTTTTTTTTTGTATTGTGATCCAAGTTTGTGAATATTTGAAGGATGGAAGTTTGAAAGATAAAAGTTGGGAGACGACATTGAAATGAAGACTTGTGTTTTGACCTTGTTGAAGAATATCTATGTTATAATTTGATCATATTATTATTCCCACTTAGAGTGGAAGATTGTAACTTTTGTATGTTTGAAAGAAATTTTTGTAATATTTCATTTATTCCAAGTTGTAGTGATTTAGTGAATGAAGAAAGAACTTTTGTTGTATACCTTGTTGGAAAGGACTAGTTTTATTGAAAGAAATGGATTAGAAGTTCTTGTATTGCAAAATAATGTTATTGCAACTTGTAGTTTTCATATTTGTATTGTATGGTTACAAAGAGAAATTCCAAAGTATGTTTAATAAAAGAAAAATTACATTTCATGTTGTTGAAGGTTGTATGTTTGAATGGAAAAGCTATGCATTTGGAAATTTTGAGTTATGAAACTATGAGATGATGTCAATCTATCAACCAATGAATGGAAGACACCTTAGTTAAAATTATTAATTGCATTAAACACCAACTTAAGTAGAAAACTTGTTGAAAAATGCATATATTGAAGGTTCTATTTTCGAGAAACTAAATCGCCACCCTATGCAGAGCGACGGTTTCGAACCACCCCCAGCTCAGTGGCATTCTATGAACCACCCCAGGTAGGGTAGTTGTCACAGAACTGCCAACCTACGTAGGGTGGTGGTTTCATCACTTTTGATAGAAAATTAAAAATTGAGACAGCAAAAAACCAAATTGAAATTTAATTGAAATCTAAGCTTAAAACCATCAAAAGGAAACTACCAACAACTAGTAATTAATTAAATTTAATTGTTTAATCCTTTCAATCCCTTTTATGGGCACCCAAATGTGTAAAATTCATAGATTTAATGAAATGGGTTTTCCCTATTGTTGAACAAAAAAAGTTTACATTAAATAACAAAAACAGATCCATGGTGAGATCTATACATTAAGAAAATTGTAAATCTTACAATAGTAAACCATTCAATACTAAAACAAAGAATATCTCTCCATGGTGGCACTTCTTGCTCTCATGGATTCTCCTCCTTCTCCTCTTCCAAAACCTGCAAAAACAAGAATGAGAAAATGAGGTTGTTTTGGGGCAAATAGAAATAAAATTAAAACCATAAGGAAATTTAGGGAATACCAATCTAAGGGCTAAGATATATTCAATCCAATGGCCTATATTAAACCCTACCTCACTTAAGTGCGAGTTATTTTGTGGGAATGATTTTTTTTTAAAAAAGAGCATGGGTAATGGAATATGGGTAATTTAAAATAACTACAACTTTTGTGTTAGAAAATAAAGGAATCTTGGTGTATGATAATTAATTAAACTTATGGAACTTGGTAAACATATTGTTTTAAACTATAAATATATTTTAGGAAGTAAATTAATAATATTTAATTATTAATTTAATTCTAACTTTCATAAGCTTGTGTAGAAAGAATTTAACCAAGAAATTTATTAATTGTGAAAATGTCTAACCTGCAAAGCCCTTTTAAAAAAATTACCTTAAAATTGACTATTAACCTATTCTTTCTACTTTGTTTTGAGATTAAAAATTTTTGGGCGTTACACTATTGAATTTATTCTCCCATGAATCCCCGATTCTCGTGGATGAATTAGTAAGGAAAAGTGGAAAATTTTCCAAAACAAGAAAATAAATCCTTCTAAGATGCACTCATCCCCATTACAAATGACTCTAAGATATCCAATTGATTCATTGGAATGATTGCATTTCGAGGTTCTTATATTGTTGTACTTTGCTATTTTTTTGTTACAACATAGACATTGTTTTGTCTTCTTGGATGTTTCTTTGTTGTTTGGAAGTAGTCGGGGGTGTTTCATGCCCTAGGAAACTTAGGCAGTTGCCTAGGGCGCCAAATAGGGAGGGGCGGTTAAAGTTTAAAAAAACAAAATTTAACCTCGGGGAGTTAGCCTAGTTAGGTTGGCTTTAATAGTTTGTAATAATATATAATATATTGCCAATTGGAATTTGGTATACCGTATATAAACACTCAGCACTGAAGTCACTCGAACATCCGAATAGGTAGATCTGAGATCAAGAATTAATGTTAACACAAAGACAGGGGCTGCGGTGCAGTGCAAGTGTCGCCCAGTGGTACTGATTCTTATCGCTAATAATTGATTTGCTTTCTCTCTATGCCATGCTTTAAATATGGGTTACCCATTGAGTGTGGAAAAGTATTTCAGCGCTAAAACTTAGAATCTTGATAACCACCCTGATGCATTTCAGCCATGAATCTCAATGCGACCAGTGTCCCACAAGGAATTCAAGATTCACGGTTCACCTCTTACTGTCAGTTTTCTCAATCCTTGGTTTTCCATCATCCTTGTCACCTTTATTTGGCTATCCAACCTTCCAGCTGCAGAATAGACATTTGACAACAGTACATACCAGCTTGGATTTTTAGGCTCTAGATTATATAGGTGCTCTGCTACATGTTCTGCTAGTTCAACGTTGCAGTGAATTCCACAAGCACCAAGAAAAGCACCCCAAACAGAAGCATAAGGTTCCAATTGCATTTTCTTAATAAATTTATATGCCTCCACTAAAAGTCCAACACGGCCAAGAAGGTCGACCATGCAAGCATAGTGCTTCACTGTAGGCTGAATGTTAAAGTTGCGAGTCATGTGATCAAAATATCGCCATCCCTTATCCAACAGACCTGTACGACTGCATGCAGACAAAACACTAACAAAGGTGACATGATCCGGCTTCACCCCTGCCTCTTGCATTTCATTGAAACCAACAAGAGGCTACACTAAACAACCAACAGGTTATAGGTATGAATCATGATCTTAGATCTATAATCTGGTAGCCTGGTAGAGTCTAGACTGGAAGATCTGTGGTACCTGGTACATGTTTTTGTTTATAAAACTATATGCACAGTGGGTGTTTGGTCCTGGAGGAGGGGTGGGAGAGGGGGCGTACTCTCTCGAGTATTGCCTAGGGCACTTGGAAACCTTAATTCGGCCTTGGAAGTAGTTCTTCTTGTTGGCTATTTAGGATTTAGTGTTTTATCTAGGTTTTGACACCTAGTTTTGCTTATATGGGTAGGGTCCCATCCATAAAAATCTCTTTTACCCTTATTTAAAAAAACCATGTGGTCCTTAAGGAAAGGTTGAAGTAAATTTCATAATCATCTATCTTTTAGAACATGCGAATAGAAATAATAATGAATTTTTATCAAAATATTAAATTAGAACAATTATTGGTGGAAAATAATTAATATTATCAAATTTTTGAATTCATTCCATGATGTTTTAAGTTTCATGCCCCATAAGATTGGCTACCTTCCATGGCTCGATTTGGTCATTTGCATATTTTGGATGGTATCTTGTAAACTCATACAATGTACCATGACCATCATAATACACAAAAATTCTCTTCGAATTCTTACACTTACATGGGGTTGGAATAGACATTTCCTTACCCCATAAAGTGACCCCTTTAAAAAGTCAACTCATATTTTGAAAATAAAACATTTAAATTAAAAGGGTAATTTCCACTCACCCATTCTCCACCTAATTTTTGTAGGGGTTAATGTCATCCCTTGGATGGATTCATTTAGGACCCTTGATGAGGAATTAGGGCAACTAACCCTAAAGCATGCTTATGAATTATCTTTTCTCTTTTCATTTGGCTCATTGTTTTGTCTTTTGTTTTGTAGGATGTTGGAGGAGGAAAGGAAGCCATTGAATGTCATTCCAAGATTTTGGAGGAGATTAGAAGTTGTATTAATTTTATCATTTTACTTACACCCTCTCCTAGGGTTTTAATGGATTCAAATATTTTATTTATCCCATCTTTTTGGGTTTGCTCAAATGGGTTATGGGTATTTTGTTGTTTTAGCTAGCTTGATTTATCTTTTTAGTTATTAAAACACATACACACACACACACACACACACACACACATGCACATTCATAAACAAGAAGTTCAAGCAGTGAGATATTTAGCACAGTCTACATATAGCCGAGTTGCGGAGAGGTACCGATAGCCGTGGGTTTCAAGACACTTGCAGGTTGGCGGTATTAATGGTTTAAGGGGTGGGGAGGGTCGGGAAACCCCAACCCCACCCCATTTATTAAATGGGGTGGGGGTGGGGTTCTCCGACCCCTCCCGACCCCATTATACACTTAACATTAACCAAAGCACTTAGTGGGCTGTAGGCCATGGTACAAAAAAATTGACTTTTGTGTTCTTTGTAACATTTTTACTTTATAACAAAATATTAAAATAATATATGTAACAATAGTATCCATTTCTTCTTCTTTTATATAATATTAAATTTTAAATGGAAATAATCACTTAGTATTATTAATAATTCAATATTAACAATATTTTAAGTCCTTTTTTTCTTTGACTACTACCAAGTAATTTAGTTCATACTTTTATTTGTGTAACCAAATTTTGTTTCCTACTTAAGAGTTTCCTTGAGAATATTTAATAAGGTAAGAAGAAGAGGTAAGAGATATTAACCAAAACTTTACTTATTGTTGTATTGATCCACCTTAGTTTATAAGCAAATTTTACAATCACTAGATAATCGATCTACACATTTCCATAAGGCAAGAGATTAGTTTTCAAAAGGGTAATTTATTTGTTTATTCTACTAGTGTTAGGAATTTATATAGTTTAATAAATCAAGGAATAACAATTTACAACTTAATCCCTTTCTATCAAACTTTAATATGTTTATCTTTCCTACAACAATACAAGAAAATGCAAGAAGATAGTTTACTTTTAAATGCATGTATTTCGAATAACACCATGAAATGTAACATCTTGTGATACAAATTTTCCAACATTCCAACAAGAAGTGTACAACAATATTTCCAACAATATATTATAAAACAAGAGCAACACTATTTTGTGGAAAATAAATCAACTTTAATGGAGAGATATATTTTCTTTTTTAAAAAGATTCTTTTCTATTTCAACAAACTAACTCTCAAACATAATTCTTCCCTTCCCTTTTAATATACAATACAACTTTGAAATTCAATAATCAATACAAATTTTCCCACAAGGATTAATACAATGTCTTCCACTTAAAGTGGGGAGTAATACAAGAATGAAGGATAAAATGAAATGCAAGTTGTCTTCAAACATAGCTCAAATTCAAGTCTTCAAGAAATCTCCATCTTCTCAACACCAAAAATAAAGATCCACCATACTTCATGATCACAAAAAAAGCGGGGAGAGGTAACACTCTCCACCCAACCAAGAATTCCTATGGGGAGGAGAAGCCTTCCTCCTCATTGGCCCCCGAGCCCCAACCACATTACAATGAGTGGTGATTCCAACACATAGCAACAAAAATCTTCCACATCACAAACCAAGTATTACACAACCATTCCAAATACACATTAAATTAAAACTACATACACAAGAAGGAGATACAACAAAATATACAAGGCTTCTAAATGAAAGCCAAAGGAGCAAGAACCTATGGGGAGGCAGCTATGCCTCCCAATGTGAAATAGGTGCCCACCTTAAAACATCTAATACAAATCTCAAATCCCCTACATACTCATATTGCTCCATCATGTACCTCTTATGACTCCCACATACCCTTTTGCCTCCCTCATACAATAACAAGTAATAAATGTAAGCATTCGGTGTCCAAGGTGGGGCACCAAATCCAAAATCCATCCAAACATTAAATAACTCTTATGCCTCCCTATATGAATTCTCCCCATAGTCCCCTCCTACACCAAACTTAGGCAATCTATCCAAGAACCCAACAAGCATTCCAAACACCTGAATAGAAACAAGCACACAAACACAAAATAAAGGAATAACATAAGAAAAACTAAATCTCCTATCTTTCCATAGTAGAGCGTGTTCTAAGATTCAATCTACATCCTTCAAGCCCAACAAAACACCAACAAGCTCCCACAAAGACCACAAGCTCTCCAAAATCCTCTAACTCCGAGAGATGCAAGAGCAAAAAAGAATGAAGCAACCCCCAAACAAGCAAAAGAACTTGAATAAATAGAAAATGGAGAGAGGAGGGTGAGGTGGCTCCATGTAGGATTCCACATCACTCATCCTCAACTCCACCTCAAAAGTCAAAATTAAAACTCCAAAGAACAATTAAAAAGTGGGTGAAGAAATGAAATTTTACTTACACACAATCCAAGGCAACACTCCTTAAGGACTAAGACTAATTACATGTAAGAAGGTATATAAAGAATTACAATTTGTCTTCCCAAAACACATAATGGGGTCTAATTTTAACCCCCCAACCCATAGGTAGGGTTGGCATAGCAATTTAAGAGGTGTGGGATAAGTTTAACTTGTCCCACAAGCCTTCAAAATTGGCCCTTAAGGCCAAATTCGAATTTTCATGAGGGGGTAGAGTGTACAACACTCAAGATCACAAACACTCAATCTTACAACACAAAACTAAAGATCAATATAGTCTAATAAATGAAATTTTTTTGGTCACATCCACAATTATTTAATAACAATATTAATCAACTTAAATAGGACACTAAAACCCATTAATATAAAGGGGAACAATACATCATTTTATAAATAATTAAAAACAAAGAAAATTACATCACTAAAAATTACATACTACATAAAGTAAAGGAAAATAAAAAAATACAACACAAAAACCCTTGGTCACAATTTCCCCTCTAACAATAATTCAAACACACAGACACACAAAAACACATATTGCCATGGTGATCCTTGTTGAGTTCACTTAGAATTCCAATGTGGTTGGTCTCTAATACCCTCGATGTTTGTTGTGACATGTTTACCTGCAAAACACATAACACCTCCTTCGGCCTCGTGGCCACATCAGAACATTGAAAATAAATATACAATATAACTCCACAATCATCTATATATATACTTATATACTTATATACTTATATATATATATATATATATATATATTTATTTATTTAAATATTTTTTATCCATTTAATTATTGAAAAACCTTTTTATATATTATATTAAATATATATATATACACACATGCATAAAAAGGAAGTTCAGCGGTGATATATTCAAAGACACGATCCGCATATAGCCACAATTGCAGAGGTATTCATAGTTGTGGATTTCAACTCACTACACAGGGGTTACAAGTATTAAAGGTTTGGGGGGTGGGGAGGGGTCTACGAGACCCCCCCTCCCCCATTCTACACTTAACACTAACCAAAGCACTTAGTGGGTCGTAGGCCATGCTACAATAAAATGTGACTTATGTGTTATTAGTAACATTTTTACTTTATAACAAAATATTAAAATAATATATGTAACAATAATATATATTATATATATAAGAGCATTTCTACTTATTTTTTATATAATATTTAAGTTTAAATTGTAATAATCACTTAGTATTATTAATAATTCAATATTAACAATACTTTAAGTCCTTTTATTTTCTTTGAATACTACCAAGTAATTTAGTTCATACTTTTATTTGTGTAACCAAATTTTTTTCCTACTTAAGAGTTTCCTTGAGAAAATTTAATAGGGTAAGAATAAGAGGTAAAAGAGATTTAACCAAAACTTTACTTACTGTTGTATTGATCCACCTTAGTTTATAAGCAAATTTTACAATCACTAGATAATGGATCTACACATTTCCATAAGGAAAGAGATTAGTTTTCAAAAGGGCAATTTCTTGTTTTATTCTACTAGTATTAAGAATTTTTATAGTTTAATAAATCAAGCAATAACAATTTACAACTTAAGCCCTTTCTATCAAACTTTAATATGTTTATCTTTCCTACAACAATACAAGAAAATGCAAGAAGATAGTTTACTTTTCAATGCATGCCTTTCAAATAACACAATGAAATGTAACATCTTTTGATACAAATTTTTCAACATTCCAAAAGAAGTTTACAACAATATTTCCAACAATATATTATAAAACAAGAGCAACACCATTTTGTGGAAAATAAATCAACTTCAATGGAGAGATATATTTTCTTTTTAGCTTCTTTTCTAATTCAACAAACTAACTCTTCAAACACAATTCTTCCCTTCCCTTTTAATATACAATACAAATTTGAAATTCAATAATCAATACAACTTTTCCCACAAGGATTAATACAATGTCTTCCGCTTAAAGTGGGGAGTAATACAAGAATGAAGGCTAAAATGAAATGCAAGTTGTCTTCAAACATAGCTCAAAGTCAAGTCTTCAAGAAAGCTCCATCTTCTCAACACCAACAAGAGAGATCCACCATACTTCATGATCACAACAAAAAGGGGGAGAGGCAACACTCTCCACCCAACCAAGAATTCCAATGAGGAGGAGAAGTCTTCCTCCTCATTGGCCCCGAGCCCTAACCACATTACAATGAGAGGTGATTCCAAGACATGGAAAAGAAAAATCTTCCACATCACAAACCAAGTATTACACAACCATTCCAAATGCACATTAAATTAAAAATACATAGACAAGAAGGATAAACAACAAAATATGCAAGGCTTATAAATGAAAGCCAAAGGAGCAAGAACCTATGGGGGCACTACTTATGCCTCCAAATGGGAAATGGGTGCCCACCTTAAAACCTCCAATACAAATCTCAAATACCCTACATACTCTTATGCCTCCATCAAGTACCTCTTATGACTCCCACATACACTTATGCCTCCCTCATACAAGAACAAGTAAGCAATGCAAGCATTCCTTGTCAAAGGTGTGGCACCCAACACAATCTCTGTCCCAACATGTAATGAATCTTATTCCTCCCTATATGAATTCTCCCCATAGTCCCCTCCCACACAAAACTTAGGTAATCTACCCAAGCTCCCAACAAGAATTCCAAACAATCAACAAAAAAATCACACAAACACAAGATAAAGGAATAACATTAACAAAAGTAAAGCTCCTACCTTTCCATAGTAGTGCTTGTTACAAGATTCAATCTCCAAGATTCTTCAAGCCTAAGAAAACACCAAAAGGGCCACGAAGACAACAAGCTCTCAAAATCCTCTAACTCCAAGAAATGAAAGAGCACAAAAGAATGAAGTAAACACCAAACAAGAAAAATAACTTAAATAAATAGAAAAGGGAGAGAGGAGGGTGAGGTGGCTCCATGTAGGATGCCACAACACTCATCCATAACTGCACCTCATAAGTCAAACTTAAAACTCCAAAGGAAAATTAAAAAGTGGGTGAAGAAATGACATTTTACTTACACACACAATCCAAGCCCACACCCCTTTAGGACCAAAACTAATTACATGTGACAAGGTGTAAAAAATACTTACAATTTTTTTCTTCCCAAAGCACATAATGGGGCCTAATTTTGACCCCCCAACCCATAGGTAGGGTTGGGCATAGAAAATTAAGAGGTGTGGGACAAGCTTAACTTGTCTCACAAGCCTTTAAAATTGGCCCTTAAGGCCAAATTAAAATTTCCATGAGGGGGGTAGAGATTACAACACTCAAGATCATAAGAACTCAATCTTACAATACATAACCAGAGAGCCATCTAGTCTAATAAATGAAAACTTTTTGTCACATCAACAATTAGGTAATAACAATATTAATTAACTTAAATAGGACACTAAAACACATTAATATAAAGGGAAATAATCCATCATTTTCTAAATAATTAAAAACAATGAAATTACATCACTAAAAATCACATACTACATTAAGTAAAGGAAACTAAACGATATACAGCACATAACCCCTTGGTCACAATTTTCCCCTAACAATAATTCAAATACACACACACAAACACATGTTCAGAATGGTGACCCTTGTTGAATTCACCTAGAATTCCAATGTGGTTGGTCTCCAATCCCCACTGTTTTTTGTGACATGTTTACCTGCAAAACACATAACACCTCCTTCGGCCTCGTGGCCACATCAGAAAATTCAAAATAAATATACAATATAACTTCACAATCATCTATATATGAATCAAAACATCATCTAGGCAAGTAACAATATCATTTACAATTTCATCAATAACCATATGATCATAAGATTAGTTCAATTGTCTAGGTCTACTCAATATGACGAAATATCACATGTCTGAAATATATATATATATATAACCATGTCAATAGCATATCAACATCAATATAAAATGTCTCTAATAATCCACATGCATCATATATGAATCAAAATCAACAACAATCCATGATCTCTAACATCTAACATCATGCCAAATCAAAAGCTACAATAATATCCATAAGTATAGTCAATAGTATCATAATAAATAACAAATAGGTGTCAAAGGGAAGTGGGCACTACATCCCCATCTCCTTAGACTTGACTTCCTCCAGGAAGTCACCGGAATAGGTGTGGAAACTAAAATCGTAGCAATGTAGCATCCTCCCATGTAGCCACAATCTAATCATATTTGTCCCATTGCACTTCAACCTAGTTAATCTCTATGCCTCGAAGGCCGGTGGTCCTGCATTCTAAAATGCAAATGAGCTCCACCATCACTTACTCCCCGATCCTGTACTTGCAATGAGGTGTAATCCAAAGCACATGAGAAGGATCTGCAATATATCTCCTAAGTACTTAAACATGAAACACATCATGGAAGCGAGACAACCTAGGTGGCAACACTAGACGGTAGGATGAAGGACCAATATGCTCCAAGATCTCAAAGGGACCCGCAAACCTAGGAGCTATCTTAGAATATTTTCCATAATGGATAGGGATCCTATGTGGCCCGCCATAAAGGAACACCTTCATGCCCACATCAAAACTACTGTCTGTCTATGCTTTGATATGCATACTTCTTCTACATGTCCTTTTCCTCCAGAGTCTCTGTTTAATCATAACCACCTGTTGCTCCATGTCCTATAATAAATATATCCCAAGAGAAACCTTTTCCTCTAACCTGTCCTAACTAAGAGGTGTCTTGCACTCTCTATCATATAGTGCGACAAGGAGCCATGCCTATTAAACTCCGAAAACTATTATTGTAGGAAACATCCACCAAGTATAGGTACTCCTCCCATCTCGTGATGATCCATAATGTACATCCCAAGCATTTCCTCTAAGATTTGATTCACCCGCTCGGTCTGTCCATCTATCTCGGGTGATATGTTGTACTTGAAATTTATCTTCATATCGAGTGCATGTTGCATCACATTCTAGAAGTGAGAAGTGTAAAAAGGATCGTGGTCAAAAATGATCTTCCACAGAATCCCATGCAACCTGAAAATCTCATGAAGATATACCCATGCCACCGCACTTCATGTGTGTTGGTAGTCTTCCGGAGAAAAATTAGCTACTTTCGTGAATTTATCCCGCGTGACCATGATGGCGTTATGGTGGTATCTCGACGTCGTAAACCAACAATGAAGTAAATGAAAATGGTGTCTCACTTACACTCTAGTATAACATGAGGAAAAAGAAGGCCGACTGTTGATGCTCGGCCTTCACCTTCGAAAATCTAAACAATGTGACATAAACCGAGCCACATCTCTCTCAATTCCTCTCAATGGTACAATTGCCTCAAGGTGGCGTGCATCTTCTTTACCCAAGGATTGGGTGAATAGGGTTCATGATTAGCCTTTGTCAAAATTTCCTGTCTCAAGCCTCCATCTCTAGGAACATAAATCAGACCTATGTCCCTGAGAAGGCGATCTGTCTCTAGGGAGAATCCATCATACTTCATCTCAAGGGTTCTCGAGACTCAATGTTTGCTCTAGCTGCAAGGTATAAGTCGTCGTGAGGAAGTTGCTACAAAATCCAGCTCCACAAATTTATGCCCACCGAAGTGGGCATAAACATATGTCTTCATCTACTCAAGGCACTCTGCAACCAAATTCACCTTCCCCTTCACATGCTCTATCTCCATGTTGTACTAAAAAAACTCTATTCAATGTCATTGTGAGCATTGAGATTGGGATGTGTGAAGAGGTGGCGGAGACTCAAATGATTAGTCTTGAGTGTAAATCTCGGCCAAGAAGGAAGTGTCTCCATCAAACCAAGGCTTGTATAGCTACCAAAATCTTAAGCTCATGATTCGATATAATTGAGCTCATAATCTTTGAGTTTTCGAGACTCAAAATCCACTACTCGGCCCTCTTGCATCAATACACCTCCATGTCTACGCCAAAGAAGCATCGTGTATATAAAGAACTCACCACGAGGATGTTGCACTTTGTAAGAATAGGCACTATAATGATGCATTCGCTCGGTGCCCTAAAATCTTGCTCACATCTGTTTGCCCATACAAACTTTTTCCCTTTCCACTGAAGATAAGTGATTGGATGTGCAACCTAAAAGATGTCTGAATAAATCACCTATAGTATCCCGCTAGACCCATGAAGCTACGCACTTCTGTCACACTGCTGGGTGTTGGCCAATCCATAAGAGCTTGAATATTGGAAGGGTTGACTACGATACCTTTCCCAGAAATGATGTGGCCCAGATACTACACCTCTATCTAAAAGGATTCACACTTCTCCAGGTTCCCAAATAGATGCTACTCATAAAGACAATGAAGAACCTGGCGAAGGTGATCCTCGTGCTCCTCTCACATATGTGAGTAAATCAGAATGCCATCAAGGAAGATGAGCATGAAGTGATCCAAAAATTTCGTAAATACCCCATTCATTAAGCTCATGAACACTACGGGAGAATTTTTCAGACCAAAAGGTTTTACTGTGAACTTGTAGTAGCCATATCTCGCATTTAAAGGTAGTCTTATGAATATCTACCTCTATGATTCTCATCGATTATAACTTGACTTAATATCTTTCTTTGAGATAACTATGTCCCCTTTCATCTAATCAAATAAATCATCAATGCGTGGAAGGGGGTAACAATTCTTGATCGTTACTTTGTTCAACTGGCGGTAATCAATACACAACCATAGAGATCCATGCTTCTTCTTTACGAAAATCACCGATGCACCCTAAGGGGATACACTAGGATGGATGAGGAATTTTTCTAGAATGCCCTCAAGCTACAACTTGAGCTAATAGAGCTTAGGAGTAGTCATCGATAAGGTGTTCCAGATATAGGCTCTACTCCCGGAACCAGATCTATGTGAAAATCGATGTTACGTGGGGTGGTAACCTGGTAGCTTCCCTGGGAAAGACATATAAAAATCTCTCAAGATGAGATGATCATCAAGGGATGGTCAACTAGACTCATCCTCTGATCTGTCACTAACCGTAACAACATATTTCGACAACCTCGCGCGCACACACCGCTTAAGTTCCTTAGTGGAGATGGTGTGAATAGAAACAAGCCTCCTAACCCCTGCTATCACTGACTCAACTCCTAGATCATCTATATATGATATAGTATTATGGTAACAATCTAGTATTTCTCTGTGTGGAGACAAGTAGTCCATGCCTAAGATGACTCCATAAGAACCTAGAGGAAGGATGTGAAGATCCAAGGTAGTGGTGAAGGGTCCCAAATCCACTACACACTCCTTTACTAAGGAGTCTACATAAATTTTGCTCCAGAAGCCATTTCAATGTCCCAACTAAGACCCTTCCTAACTGCCACCAGCCTACAATGCTCTACTAAGGATGGTGCAATAAAATAATCTAATGAACCAGAATCAAACAAAATGGAGGTAGGAATACCACTAATGCTACATGTCATCTCTATGATGGTACTCTGGTGCTCATCCTGGCAGTTCTCGATTGTTACATAGATCTGATGGTTGCGCCCCATGTCACCAATAGTAGGCTAAAAAATTTGTGTCTTACCCTTGTTACTAGGGTTATGTGGGAACTCCCTCCAATGATGTCTAACAACACCACAACCATAACAATTGCTCAATCCTCTCCAATGAGAAGTAGATCTAGCCGGTACTCTAGAGGTCTGTACTGTGGATCCTGATGATCTAGCTATGGACTGTTGAGGTCTCTACCGACGAGCTCCTACTGACTGTGCTCTTGGCACACCCTATGTCCTAATGGGACCCCTAGGAGGAGGCCCCATACTTCATCCTCTCTATGTGTTGAACCTCTTAGTAGGCTTGAATGGTGGAAAATTTTACTACCGAGTTGGCTTCATGGTGGTCTCGAATGGCAACCGTACTGAACCTTGTCCACCATGAGGAGGAGGAATTGACCCCTCGATCTGTTATCCTACATCTGCTAGATGTGGCTCCAAACTCTGTCTCTATCCTGCTGCATCTTTCCTTGTGTCTCCTCTGCAATATAAGCCTTCTCTACGACCTCTTCCAAAGGTCGTGGGCACCGAATATGCACCGCACTACCCAAATCAAAATTTAGGCCTCGATGAACCTGTGAATCCATACCTTCTCATCCTGTATATAGTCGACATATTGGATTAGGTCAAGAAATATACTCTCATACTTAGCTATAGGCATAGATGCCTTGTGGAGGTCATTGAACTTGTCTAACCACTCACTGAATAAACCTGCGGGAGAAGTACGCTCGAACCACTCCTCAAAGAGATCCCAGTTAACCATCTCTAAATCAACATGGAGCTTTTGCTCCTTGGTCTTCCACTAGACACCTACTTCATCCCTCAAAAGTTGGATCATAACATGAGCTTTTGTGTTGCTAGTACAAGGGTATATCTTGAAGCACCCACTCAAGCTCACCAATAAGGCCTCTGCCTGAAATCTACCTATATCTCTATAATAGTGAGATGGTAATAGCTTCAGAATCTCCTTGATATGGTCTGCAGCTATCAACCGGATACCCATAGGCCCATATGCATTCTCATGTTTAGGTCTAGGGCTCTAAGACCTATACTTGTGTCTTGAAATCCTGTCCCCTATCCCTCTGCGGTGACTCTTCTCTAGCCGACTCCACGTGGGAGTTCCTTACCATATACTCCTCGCTATGTTGAGGAGATACATGAGCCTCAACCTATGGCTCCCTATCATGTTTGCTTAATCGTCCTTCTAAGGACCCTTTGTATATAAGCGGAATTGACGTCCCTAAAGTGTCAGTAAAATGCTGGGGTAGAATGGCCCTACGGCTGCTCCGGAGGTGGTATATCTATATCTATGTGAAAGGAATCTTCCTCTAGTCCGCACCTCCTACTGAGACCAAGGCGCGTGTTAGTTCATCATTCTAGGTTTTATTCCATTTTTCTATGTTTACTAAAATATACAAACTTTCAGACAAGTTTTCTCGAGTTTAGTATTGTGTTAGGTTTAATATTGCACTAGGTTCAATGTTCATGTCTCACATTTTCTTATGTTCCTAAGGGTCCAACATTTGAACCCATGGCTCTGATACCAAGTGTAATGCCCATCACGAGACCCAAGAACAACCTAGGTTAGATAGAAAAAATATGGAATAATTTTTTTTTAAAAGTGTGCTGGAATATAGGGTTTGAAACTATAGTTGTCACATTAATGTATCAAATTCAATTATATTTAATTAATAAAATTTTCCCGTTATAACAAATTATTAAACCCGCATTAAAAACTAATGAGTATAATTAGCCCAAGCATAGTTAAATTCTCTCTAAGTGTTAATTTAATAAATAATTAAATTCCTACTATAGTTAAATATTCCACAATTAAATTTAGAGGGTTAAAGGGCCAAAATAATTAAATACCGAAGGTATTTAATTCCACAAGGTTTAAACAAATAACAAGGTCCATTTTACATGGGGTTAGAATAAACATTTCCTTATCCCATAAAGTGACCCCTTTAAAAAGTCAACTCATCTTTTGAAAATAAAACATTTAAATTAAAAGGGTAATTTCCACTCACCCATTCTCCACCTACTTTTTGTAGGGATGAATCTCATATCTTGGATGGATTCATTTAGGACCACTAATGAGGAATTAGGGAAACTAACCCCAAAGCATCCTTATGAAGTCTCTTTTCTCTTTTCTTTTGGCTAAATGTTTTCTCTTTTGTTTTGCATGGTGTTAGAGGAGGAAAGGAAGCCATTGAAGGCCATTCCAAGATTTTGGAGGAGCTTACAAGTTGTATTAATTTTCTCATTTTTCTTACACCCTCTCCTAGGGTTTCAATGGATTCAAATATTTTATTTAGCCCATTTTGTTGGGTTTGCTCAAATGGGTTGTGGGTATTTTCCCCATTTTGTTGTTTTAGCTAGGTTGATTTATATTTTCACTTGGGTATATGAGAATGAATATATATATATATATCTTTTTAACTATTAAAAAACATATTTATATATTATATGAAATATATATATATATATACACATGCATAAACAAGAATTTTGGCCATGAGATATTTAGCATAGTTCGCATATAGCTAGAGTTGCGAGAGGTATTGATAGTTGTGGGTTTCAACTCGTTGTCAGGCAAAGCACGTAGTGGGGCGTAGGCCATGCTACAAAAAAATGTGACTTCTGTGTTGTTTGTAACATTTGTGCTTTAAAGCATATATATATATAATATATATATATATATATATATATATATATATATATATATATATATATATATATAAGACCATTTCTCTTCTTTTTTCATATAATACTAAATTTAAAATGGTAATAATCACTTAGTATTATTAATAATTCAATATTAACAATACTTTAAGTCCTCTTTTTTCTCTCGACTATTTCCAAGTTATTTAGTTCATACTTTTATTTGTGTGGCCAACTTTTTTTTCCTACTTAAGAGTTTCCTTCAGAAAATTTAATAGGGTAAGAATAAGAGGTAAAAGAGATTTTAACCAAAACTTTACTTATTGTTGTATTGATCCACCTTAGTTTATAAGAAAATTTTACAATCACTAGATAATGGATCTACACATTTCCATAAGGCAAGAGATTAGTTTTCAAAAAGGGTAATTTCCTTTTTTTTTCTACTAGTATTAAGAATTTCTATAGTTTAATAAATCAAGAAATAACAATTTACAACTTAAGCCCTTTCTATCAAACTTTAATATGTTTATCTTTCCTACAACAATACAAGAAAATGCAAGAAGATAGTTTACTTTTAAATGCATGTATTTGAATAACACCATGAAATGTAACATCTTGTGATACAAATTTTCCAACATTCCAACAAGAAGTGTACAACAATATTTCCAACAATATATTATAAAACAAGAGCAACACCATTTTCTACGGAAAATAAATCAACTTCAATTCAAAGATATATATTTTTTTTTCTAAAAGCATATTTTCTACTTTAACAAATTTACTTGTTTAAACACAATTCTTCCATTCCCTTTTAATATAGAAAACAACTTTGAAATTCAATAATCAATACAACTTTTCCCACAAGGATTAATACAATGTCTTCCACTTAAAGTGGGGAGTAATACAAGAATGAAGGCTAAAATGAAATGCAAGTTGTCTTCAAACATAGCTCCAAGTCAAGTCTTCAAGCAAGCTCCATCTTCTCAACACCAACAAGAGAGATCCACCATACTTCATGATTACAACAACAAAGGGGG
This sequence comes from Taxus wallichiana var. yunnanensis, assembly GCA_018340775.1. Taxonomy (NCBI): domain Eukaryota; kingdom Viridiplantae; phylum Streptophyta; class Pinopsida; order Cupressales; family Taxaceae; genus Taxus; species Taxus wallichiana. The sequence continues at coordinate 685,768,413 of CM031244.1, forward strand.
AGAGGCAACACTCTCCACCCAACCAAGAATTTCAATCAGGAGGAGAAGCCTTCCTCCTCATTAGCCCCAAGCCCCAACCACATTATGATTAGAGGTGATTCCAACACATGGAAACAACAAGCTTCCACAATACAAACCAAGTATTACACAACCATTCCGAATGCACATTCATTTAGAACTACATATACAAGAAGGAGAAACAACAAAATATACAAGGCTTCTAAATGAAAGCCAAAGGAGCAAGAACCTATGGGGAGGCCACTTATGCCTCCCAATGGGAAATGGGTGCCCACCTTAAAACCTCCAATACAAATCTCAAATCCCCTACATACTCTTATTCCTCCCTCAAGTACCTCTTATGCCTCCCACATACTCTTATGCCTCCCTCATTCTCTTATGCCTCCCTCATACAAGAACAAGTAAGAAATGCAAGCATTCCTTGTCCAAGGTGGGGCACCCAACCCAAACTCCCTCCAAACATGAAATAACTCTTATGCCTCCCTACATGAATTCTCCCCATAGTCCCCTCCTACACCACACTTAGGAAATCTACCCAAGCACCCAACAAGCATTCCAAACACTCAACAAAAACAAGCACACAAACACAAAATAAAGGAATAACATAAGCAAGAGTAAAGCTCCTACCTTTCCATAGTAGATCTTGTTCCAAGAGTAAATCTCCAAGTTTTCCAAACCCAAGAAATCACCAACAAGCTCCCACAAAGACCACAAGCTCTCTAAAATCCTTTAACTCCAAGAAATGCAAGAGCACAAAAGAACTTGAATAAATAGAAAAGGGAGAGATGAGGGTGAGGTGGTTCCATGTAGGATGTCACATCACTTATCCTCAAATCCACCTCACAAGTAAAACTTAAAAATCTAAAGAATAATTAATAAGTGGGTGAAGAAATTATATTTTACTTACACACACAACACAAGCCCACACCCGTTAAGGACCAAAAGTAAATACATGTAAGAAGGTGCAGTAAAGACTTACAATTTGTCTTCCCAATTCACGTAATGGGGTATAATTTATACCCTCCAACCCATAGGTAGGGTTGGTATAACAATTTAAGAGGTGTGGGATACGTTTAACTTGTCCCACAAGCCTTCAAAATTGGCCTTTATAGCCAAATTTAAATTTCTATGATGGGGGTAGAGTGTACAACACTCAAGATCACAAGCACTCAATCTTACAACACAAAACCCAAGAGCCATCTAGTCTAATAAATAAAAACTTTTGGTCACATCCACAATTAGTTAATAATAATATTAATTAACTTAAATAGGACACTGAAACCCATTAAGATAAAAATGAAGAATACATCATTTTCTAAATAATTAAAAACAAGGAAATTACATCACTAAAAATCACATACTACATTAAGTAAAGGAAACTAAACAAAATACAACACATAACCCCTTGGTCACAATTTCCCCCTGACAATAATTCAAGCACACACACAAAAACACATGTTGCCATGGTGACCCTTGTTGAATTCATCTAGAATTCTAATGTGGTTAGTGTCCAATCCTCCCATTTTATTGTGACATGTTTAGCTGCAAAACACATAACACCTCCTTCAAAGACATCATGTCCGCATCAAAACATTCAAAATAAATATATAGTATAACTCCACAATCATCTATATATGAATCAAAATATCATCTAGGAAATTAATGATATCATTTACAATTTCATGAATAACCATATGATCATAAGATTAGTTAAATTATCTAGGTGTACTCAATATGGCATATATAACCATATCAACACCAATATAAAATGTCTATAATAATCCACATGCATCATATATGAATCAAAATCAACAACATTTCATGATCTATAACATCTAACATCATGCCAAATCAAAAGTTGCAATAATATTCATAAGTATAGTTGATAGTATCATAATCAATAAAAATAAGGTGTTGAAGGGAAGTGGGCACTACACTTATCACAAGATAGTCTTCTCACTTCTTTATGGTTATTTTATTGTAAAAAATAACAAGTAAGATACAAAATATTATCTAATTAATATTTAGATAAAAATTATGTTATTATTCAAATTATAAGTAAAACATGAAAAATAATACTCAAGTGCATAATTATGGAAAGTATTTTATATTAAATTAATGTTACTATCATATACCTATGCACATTAAACATTCCTAACTTCTTTGAGCACCTAAGACTTGAGATTTTATAACAATGTAAATTAAAAATTCAATTCGCATTTAACGACACCTTTTTCAATATGGTGCTTAGTTGAACCTTGTATTTATTTTATCATTAATGTGTTAATATTCTAATGACTATAAGAAAAGAAATATTATAAAAATAATTTTTAATACGTAATTTAATTTTAAATATATATTAATATATTTGCCACATAACGGCTCACATATGTATATGTATAAAATCTTGTCATCAAGCCAAAATGCAATCTAAGATATCTATCCATGGTTCACCCACAATAAATTTGGGTATTTTTCTCAATGTCTATCGATGGCTCATTAAAGGAGATGTAGGTGGGAAAGGGTTGTGATTATTGTCATCCCTCACTTAACATGTAGTGTGAGCATGAATGGGAGGCATATATTGGGTAGTGTGGGATCAAATGTCATGGGTGAAGTATAAATTTCTAAAGCTTTACAATATCAAGTAAAGGATCCATATATAAGGGATGTGAATTCTAATGTAAGTGCCATATGATAAGAGAGAACCCATTAAATGTGTGAGAAGAAGAGGAATTTCAATTGTGAGAAGAATATGCATGAAGTGAGGAGGGATGGGGATACATATTTGGGAAACACACATGTAAAAAAATAGCTTCAGTAATGCAACCCGTGTCTCTTCAATCCTCTAATTATTGTAGCAAATAAATACTAGCTGCTCTCCTCTATGTGCTTGAATTCTGGTTTTGCCATGGGGATGCTCTTGAAATAAAGAAATTTCTTGCTTTTACAAATTCAAATAGTTTTCTTCTTAACAAGTATTATTACTTCAAGAGCATTCTTGTATGCAACTAGGTCTGATTTTTCAGATTGATATCTATTTAGATCTGAATTGCAGCGTATGTGGTTAATTGTAAGTGCATTGTTAATGTAAACCTACTTTCCTTATCTACTTTTTGAAAACCATTATGAGGCACCTAGGTTTGCAAAGTAATAAAGAAAAGGATTGGGTTTTGGGTCTATGGCACGCAGTGAAATGCAGAGCTTCCTTGATATACATTTCATATGCACATAAACACCTAAAAGTGGCCTTGAGGCATTAGTCATGAAATTACATGATTCAAGTCTGTGTACTTGTAATGCCTCGTAGGGCATCGAATCCTATTTTTGCCACCTTGGCCTCCTCCCAACCACCCCGGCCTGCAGATAATTGACCACCGCGTTTTCTTTTCTGTCCTTGCGTGAGGGAGACGGGAGTGGGTGGAGCCCCGTTTTTCTTCGCCAAGATCTCGTGCTGATTCTCCTTCAATGCGTGCAGGTGGGTGCGGGTCTCCAAAAATCGTGCTGTACAGGCAGCTTCAGTGGAGCGCAGAACTGATCTTCACCTGGAAAGTGCCGTGAGGAAGTGGTTCGCTATTTGCAGCAGCTACAGGGTAGAGAAGTAAACTTATCTCAGAAATCAGTGGCCTCCAGAGTGAGTAAGTGCGACAGCTACTGCAGGCGAGCCCAGGGAACCGTGGTGTTGATCCTGTTGTTCTGGTTGCACGCGACCACAGTCGTGATCAGTTGTTGCAAGATCTTGCAGCTGTAGTAGAAGCCTTTTTGAGTGCTCCAACAAGCAGGTGGTCCAACTTCGTGGTTATCTGTTCAGCTTCGACTGCATCCTCTGGTTCGGGATTCTCCTTCAAGATATGTTTCTCAAAATCGATTAAGTGACAGTGTGAGTGTTACCAGGAGACCCGATGAAATTTATTACAGAGATTCTCTTTTGAGACGTTACTTGTTTTACGATGTAACTCATGGGAGAGAATCTCATAGACATGGATCTGTGTACTCTCCTGGCTATGGCTCTGGATCCACCTTTGGCTACGGCTCATCTTAAAAAAACTCTATTTCTGTGGATTTTTCTACCAAGGCTGAACCAGATCTCTGCAATATATTAGCATACAGTATTTCCAAGGGTACGGTGCGTCTGAAGGCTCATCTTCATATAGTAGTGAAGAGGGAAGGTCGTGAAAGAAGAAGAAACGACGGAGCAGGCGTGAGGAGCCTAAAAAGAATTCAAAGAAAAAGGTTGGCAGGTCCAAAAGGTCCAAAGCAAGGAGCAACAGAGATAGTTCAGAGAGTGCATCAGGATCAGAAGATGGTACTGGTTCTTTTGATAAGGAAGGGAGTGACGGGCAGAAATCTAAACTGGCCGTATTAAAAATCTCCGATAGCAGGAAACTTGTGCAACAGTCACCTTTTGAGAGTAATGACTTGTCGAACATAGTAATTCTGAGTCTGAACCTGTTGGCACTGAGGAGGGAAAAGAGGATAATAGCCAACCTGTTGAAATTGACAGTGAGGCTCTTATGTTTAAAGAAATGATTGAATCTCAGAAGAAATCAGCAACTGGAGGTCTTGAGAATGAGCCATTTGTGGGCCCAGCACCAGCTCCAAGAGCTGAGGGGCATATCAGCTATGGAGGTGCCCTTCGGCCTGGAGAAGGAGATGCAATTGCGTAGTGTGTGCAGCAAGGGAAACGTATTCCTCGAAGAGGAGAGGTGGGGCTGTCAGCTGATGAGATTCAGAAGTTTGAGTCTCTGGGTTATGTCATGAGTGGAAGCAGGCACCAACGTATGAATGCTATCCGTATCAGGAAGGAAAACCAAGTGTACAGTGCTGAGGGCAAACGAGCATTGGCAATGTTCAATTATGAGGAGAAGTCAAAACGTGAACATAAGGTTATGTCAGATCTACAGCGCTTGGTACAGAGGCATATTGGGCAAGATGTTGGCCCAACACATGATCCTTTTGCAGCTAAGGATTCAGAGGTGGCAGATGGTTAGGTTTTTGCAGAGGATGTCTTAAACTTTAATGGTGTTTTGTACAATTTCTAGACATTTTCATAAATTGGACGGAATGAGAGCCCAGGTAGTGAGATGAATGGAGGTGCGTATGACTTTAGTACCAAGCTGCTTATAAAGCCATATTGGAAGATGGTAATGTTGTTGCAGTGAAGAGATTAAAGGAGGTGCAAGGGTCAGGTAAAAGGGATTGTGAGCAGCATATGGAACTTGTTGGAAGGTTGCGGCATTTGAATCTAGTCAGCTTGAAGGCATACTAGTATGCAAGAGATGAGAAGTTGCTTGTTTATGACTATATGGCAAATGGAAGCCTCTATTTCCTTCTTCATGGCAATCGCGGTCCGGACGAACCCCACTTGACTGGACAACTCGACTGACATGTTGGCTGGTGGATTGACCTACGGGCTAATTTGGAGCGGTGTTCGGAGGATTTTGTATCTACTTCTGAGAAACCCAGGGATGCATGGCAACAATCTTTGGGAAGAGGAGATAGGGTGTTGCCAGAGGATCAGCGAGGGAATGATAATCGGGTGTCAATGCGACCCGACCGAACTATGGGCAGAGATGCACATTTCGGACTATACAATTGATTTTATGAAGTCAAGAGCATGGCCGTTAACAGAGTTTGGACCTTCAGCAGGCTGAGGAAGAGAAGTTGCGCAGGTTGTGTTGCTGTTGCCCAAGCCCTGGTCGACGTGCTTGTTGGGTTGGAAGAATTCTAATCAGGCATGTTAACTATACTCTTTGTAGTAGTTTTCTACCTTCTTTCAGTATCTTGAAATGAATTTTCTTTCCTCTTGAATGGCGCCTAGACTAAATGTTTTCGTGGATGTTTATATCGCTGCATGATTGTGTTGGTTGTTCCTTTAAATCTCGTTCCTAGTTCGTTGGTATTGCTTGGAATGTTCTTTCCCCTCTTATAGCTTACTCTGTTTATTTTATGTCTAAATGGGCTACTGCAATATTGAGTGATGCAGTTTAGTTCGTAGGGAAGGAAACATTATCGAGTCTTGTTTGCTTATATGACCCTCTTTAAAAAGAATTTTGTGATGGTAATTATAATAGAAGGCTTACTATATGGAAGGTTAAGCCTTCATACCTCTATTTGGTTGAGTAAATACGTATTTCCTGTTTAGGGCTCTCCTGTTTAGCTAAAGGTACATTAATAGTGACGTTGGGTTCTAAAACTTGTTTAAGCCTGTGGGCATTCCTTACTTTTTGTTTTATTAGAATATGACATTAGGGTTTTACCTTAGAACTGTACATGGTTGACTTTTGTACCCAGTTCTAGGGGATGAATAACCTGACATCTATTGTGGCCTCTACGTGTTGAGAAAATTACTTACCTACTATCTGGTTCAAACTCTTGTTTGATTAAAGTAAGGGGAAGACATTGTAAGTTTAATTGGATGAAATCTCTACAATTTTATTAAGGGTCGCAAGCAAGCTATTAATAGCTGGACTGAAACAAAAGTTGTAGGTGAATCCATGGGATTGGACTCGTGAACTCGTTTCCTGTCAGATGACAGCTGATTTCAGTGATAATATAATAGGTGGCGGTTATATTTATCTGTTTGATATTTGCTAGACTTTTCCTTGATAAGCCCACATGGTTCGGGTAAAATTTTCCATCTTCTATACCATTGGCAAGGAGCTCATAGAACTTCTAGGCCTGACTACACTGCGTAACCTTCCTGATGGATATGTGTGTTGGTTCTTATTTTTGTGCTTGCACTCGTGGTAGGGTCCTTTGAGTCTGGGGCATCGTTGGTGTTTTACCCTCTGCGTATCGAATCCCTTTGTTTTCGAACTCGAATATCTTATACTTCAGATTTGGTTACTAAAAGGTCCCATTTTGTGGCCTTGTTAAGGAAATCAATTTTTTATTTTAATACTTATTGACATTGTCGGAAATATATAAAAATTATTAACAACCTTTGGGTTTAGCCTTCCCTCATATTATGTAGAGAAGTTGATGATTAGGATAGGGTTTGTTGGTAGAATAATGGCCCTTTCTGTGTCTCTTTTGTATGCTTTTGGAAAAGTGGATTTGTTTTGGTTAACTAGTACTACATTTAAGAAATCCTAAAAGGAGGTAGTGGTAAACTCCTTGGTTAAAACCGAAACTATGGTTGTGTTCTTTTAAGGGTGTCGAACCCATATTACTATGAAGCCCCCCTGGGAGAATTGGATAACGTCGTTTTGCTTCGCGCCTATGATCATAATTAGTACGTTTTGTCTTATCTTAGACCCCTTTAGTTGGATGGAGTAAGTTTTGGATTCCAATCACGTAATCCATAGGATTACATGAAGGAGATATCAACACTCTTGACCTTCTTGTTCCTAACCCATAAGGTCTTGCCTTGTTTTATGTGATTTTGTTCTTACTGGTATTTTGACTTTCTCCTTGCTGGATGGTTAGATTTCTTTCTCATGCAAATAATTTTGGAGTTGTGGGTTGTGTTTTAATCCATTTTTGAATTAGAATTTTCCTTTCTTGATATTGTTAAATGTTAGCTTACTGTTGCAATGAGTAGCCTTAACATGCTCAGTTCTCGCGAACTGATTCCAGCTAGTATTTGTGCAGATGGATTATGCGAGTAGATTAAAGGAAAGAGTTGTAAAGGTTTCATCAGTGCAATTTATGAAGTTCCTTGTAAAAATGTCCAATGTGTTGTAAATTGTGTAACATTGCTTGTAAAGAGAGTTGATATGACCTCTTGCCTTGTATTGTTTGGTAATGGTGAAATAAAGTGTCTTGTTCTTGTGTAGTTAAACTTGAAATTATCCTTGTGAGAAATGGCATTCAATCTTTACATTGATATGAGTATTGTAAAACTTTGATCTTGAGAATAAATTGTTAAGTTAAATCTTTCTAAGACTTAGTGACAATATTTTATAAGTAAAGTAAAATGGGTCGGTTAACCCTTAAGAAGCTAAACAAATAATAATTTTATATTCAACAAATAAATGTAGAGGTGATCTACTTGAAATCAAATAATTCCATGAGTGATCAAAATGAAACCATCCTTTGAGAAGTAAATTCTTTTTTTATATAAATTGATATCCCTAGCTAACTAGTGAACACTACCCCTTTTGGATGAACTCTTAAACAAGCTTAAGGGAAAACAATGGTTATTTTCTGGAAGATAATAAGATTTAGCAAGTAGGAGAAGACTTTAAGTGAACTACTCTACAGTGTATAAGAAATTAACTCAGTTGGTGAGATGAATTTGTGCGAATCATATATTGAATCCTTCTGAAAACTTAAGTCATGAGCTAAAGGGTGTCTTACCAAAATAAATAACCTCCAATCATTTCTTACTGTGGCTTGCCCTAGCTGTAAGTGTGTCATGTGGTTGGACTTCCATGTTGTCTTGTCAAAAGAAGAGTAAATTGTCCTTGATAGGTGTGATCATTTCCGTGCTGCCTTTACGGCCATCCTTGTATTAAAATTGTTCACAGTGTTAGTTGCATCCTTGGTGACGACATGATGCGTCATGTTATGTGTCAAGCAAGTCAAAAAAATATCCTGTCTTTTACTGTGTTGTTTGTGCGTGAATTTTTTGGGTGGGTTCTGACTTCTAGATTTAGGAAAATTTATATTTAAGTTTGCTAACTTTAAAAGTTTAAGTTTTATATAAAAATAACTTATAGGACTTAAAAGGATGTATGTATCACAATAATTCTTTTATAATACATATAAATATAGTAATAATATTTTTTAAAATGTAGTTTTTTTCTTTCTCTAATGTTTTAAATTTTCATATAATTTTTTCATTATGTTTTCGAAAGATTTAAATTTCTTATTATTATTTAACTTTTAAATAATAATCTTCAATTTTTAATTATTTTTATTTTTTTTTTGTTTTTTTTCATTTTTTCTTGATCTTTTTAGTTTAATTCCCTTAAAATTTTCTAATCATCTCATTTATACTTATTATCTTCACTTTTAGCTTCTCCGAAAATTAAATTTCCACTATTTCTATTTATATTTATTCAGAATTTTCTTCATTTTTGAACTAATGGCCATGAGAGGATGTTCATCATGAGATAAATTATGGCGGAGACATTCATGATGGTACAAATCATTTTAGACTATCCTAATTTCGAATAAAAAAGTAAATTCAATACTCATCTTGTAAATTCAATAAATGTAAATGCTAATGGCATTGGAATTAAATTTTTAACACCTCGAAGTATTATCCTATTCTATTTCACTATTTCAACATATTATATCACTTATAAAAATTATGTTTAAAACTTTACAATAAGAAATTTATATGAGAGTATAAATCTCTAATTAAATAAGGAGACGGTTCTATTTAAATTATCGTATTTTCAAATTTGTGATATGTTTTATAAAATTTGGGTAAATCTTATACCACATCATTATGAGGGGTACTAGAGTGAGAACCGTTACCTCGTGAAAGACTTTCACAATAAATTTTTCAAGACACTTTAATGTGACTTTCCTCTAGAACTCCATTAGTTGTATTTTCCATAGAGGTGGCCATAAATAAAGAGGTTGGCCAAATGGCACCCAAAAGGTAAATTGAAAGACCTATTCAATACGCTAAATGTATAGTTAATATTTAGAAAAACCCACTCCTACTTAGATTGATGCAAGATAAGTAATATAATGACCATATCACTCCATAAAAATTACATATCCATAAACAAAGCCAAAATAAACCTTATAAATTTGATATCTCTAAATATTTTAATATAATTATAAATTTAAGATAAATTTAATACTTTCCATTATACTCACCTACAAAATTGAAATAAAATTCACCTCAATGCAAAAATTCAAATATTTTAACAATTGGATGTGTGTATATATATGTGTGTATGTATATGTGTGTCTAAACCAATTTTTGTGTTTTTAAACAAAGAATTAAAAATTTGTTGAGTTTGTAGGGATACACTTCAAGAAAGTAATTCTTACAAAAAAATATATTTTTGAATGGGTAAACAATCTGTAAACGATCTATAAGATAGAGATAAGAGACACCATAAGTCTTCCCGATATTTCGTGCTTACGAAATCTTCTATATATATTAAAGAAAACAACGTTCCCAAAAGGTCTAGTGTGACGTTATCTTTTAAATTATTAGGGCTTATATTTGAAGTGCATCATTCCTTTTTAGTGTTTATATTGTCTAAAGATTAAGAGAATAGGTTGAACAATGACTTCTTGCAGTTGTATATCTAGTGAAGCGGACACGAAAGAGCCCAGCCCTCGATCAAAGCATCTCAGCAAGGACATATAGTATCTTAATTAATTAAATTAAAGGGTATATTTGTATCTGTCCCTAACGTTCCACATGCAGATACGCAAATGTCCGAATATATTTGTCAAACCGCATTAAATATTGCAATTGATTTTCGATAAAAATAAACAATTCGCATTGACAATGTTCCTGTATTTCTGTACGAACTCACAGCCAAATACTGCAATCCAACACAAAAACCCTGTCATTTATGAATGATAGAGTTGTCTCGCGCTACCATTGATTGTTAGGGTTTCCTCAGCCGTTTTTATTTCTCTGTTGTCTTCTGTGAAACTTGCAAAAGAAAACCTATACTGTGTATTAGTTATTTTTTTACAGTAAATGGGTATAGTTCTTGCCAAGCTGTTGTTCTTAATGTGAATTATAGCCAATGTTATGGGGGGTGATTCAATGGTTTCGAACACGTCTATTCATTAGGATTATGTTTATTCTTTCCATTATTTGGTGTTTAGGTAGTTTCTTTTATTCTGTGCATATTGCCAGGTAACTTACGAATGCAACTCGGGGTCAAATTCCAAAGTTGAACACAATATAACATCACAATTGTGAAGACAATGGAACATGATAAAGTTTAATTAGATATATTGAGATTTAGATTGAGGAGACGTAATAGTGATGCCTTTGGCTTTTTTAATTATTTAGATTGAGGGCACGTAATAGGTGTTTCTTTCTTGTAATTTATTTTTAGTCATGGTCACAACTATATAGTGTGAGTTTTGTTGACTTTGAGAAGACATAAAAAGTGCTCCAAAATTAAATCGAAAGTAGGCTCGTGAATTTGTTGATTATGAGTTAGTGTTAGTATGTATTCTTCGCATGTTGCTTTGGTCTTTTGTATTTTAATTTTTCCTTTTTTCTTTTATCCTTATTATTTTTTGTTTTCTATGTGTTGGTGCTATCCATTTTTCCAACGCCCGAGTGATAAAGAGTTCGCTGAATCCCTTCCCTGGCTACAAAATGACTCATGATTCATCTGTCTCTGAGTGTCTTGTTAAATCTGTGATGCTTCTCGGCTTCCAAGGAGCATCAATTTGGATACAATCACATTTAATAGTAATGTTATCAAGCATTGGAAGAACATTTAAATTTTGTATTATCAAATCTAGATTGCAATCTGTAATGCCCGCTAAAACAACCCACTTGAGACCCATGAACAACCTAGGTTTAGTTAGAAAATTATGGAATAAATTTTATTTTTTAAAGTGTTAACGACCAAAGTCTCAAGGACAATTAAATTCAACTGATAACTTTTTCCATTATTATAATTACTAATTCCACATCATAAAGCAACAAGTGTAATAAGTACACACCTAGCTCAAATCTCCTTATGGATTAATTTAATCATGATTACATTGGCATTTTAGCTAAATATTCCCGATTAAAATTTTAGGGTTAACAAATCAAAACAATTAAATACCCAAGGTATTTAATTCCACAAGATCTAAAACAAGAGCAAGGTTTAATTATAGTGGGGAAAAGAATACATATTTAAAATCATCAAAGTAAATTCTTACTTACCCACTTCTAGAACTCGTTTAAATATTTAATTTTAGTTCTTCCATGATTAACACAATTAAAACTTACTGAAAAATTTCCCATTATGTAGGGAATTTCCTCACCTTTCCGATGATATAAAGAAGTCCTCCTAACTCCTCATATTTCTCAAGTTATGGACCAGCGGAACTTGGGGTGAAAATTTTTCCAAGAGCGGGCTTGCGGGCTTGGGAGGAAAAGTTTCCCCAACTCGGGCCTGCGGATTTCGTAGAGAAAATTTTTTCGAAGGAGAAAAGTAGAGCGGCAAAGTGGGGAAGAAAAATTTTCCCAGACACGGGCCGGCGCAGCGGGGAAGACATTTAACGCTTTTGCCTTTTGGGACAAAAGGCGCAATTTACCTCCGTGTGCCCGCGAGTCCATAAGGGAACATGTGTTTGTATTTCCAAATCCTCATAGAAATTCGGGCCATAGGAGAATTTTAAGGCTTTGATCCTTTTTTTTTTGCCAACACCCAACGAAGGCATGTGTCAATCAATGATTGGTTGTGGAGCGGTGAGGCCGCGCCGCGGAGGCAAAATTGCCAAATTAACTTTTTGGACTTAGATCATTTTTAGACAAAATGAAGGCTTGCGGATTAGCGGAGCAGCGGGAAACTTTATGACTTTGCACGTTGTGGGCAAAAAGCAAAAAAATGAAAGTTTTAGCCCAGGGTTCACCCAAGAATATTTTATTCATTTAAAATTTGACAGTTAGATTATTTTGAGCTTGAAATGAGGTAAAAACTTCAGAAGACCATAACTTTTATTGGGAACTCGGTTTTTGGCAAACGAGGTCTTTTTGGTAAGCTCTCGACATCCTCTTTTCACAACATCTTAGGAATTTGAATTTTAGAAAGTTTAAAGGGTCAATTTGGAGAAAACGTCTTGTTGTCACTTAGAAAGTGATCTGGTATTTTTAACTTATCAATTTTGTTGAAATTTGTCGTTAATTCTTTTTCCACTTGCCAAACAGGCACGAAGTATTTTACTTGGAAGATTTTAGAATAGATTTCGAGGGTTAAATTGTTTGATTGAAGATCAATTCAAATTTCTCCAATTTAACAGCAAAAACAACTAAGAAATTGTTTGAGCTTGATTTTGAAAGGTTCTATGAAAATTTCTTAAGTATTATAGTTTGTGTGGGATCGTTTTGATCTTTCTTAGCTTGTATTAATGTTTCAAATGTATTTCCTAGTCTGCAAGGTCGTTTTGTACATTTTCTGATAATTATTTTCTAGTTTGAAAATGTTTAATAGAGATCTAATTCGAAAGGATCTATTTTCTATTTTCTTCTTCCAAGTATTAGGATACATTCCAATTCCAATCTAATACATTTAGTTGATTCAAATCAAACTATTCAAAACCAAAATACATTTCTCATTTCTAATTTTACAAATTTCAAAAGACAGAGCTCTGTGTTTTCCTCACACACATTTCTTCCTTTCAAACAGACATTGTAAATACATTTAAATTATCAGATTCAATACCACAATGCAATTTGAGAAAGGTAATATAATCATTTATTGGTTCCCAAAATATAGCTTACAACTTCTTTCTTTCATTCTTCAAATTCATCATACAGAATACAATTATTTCTTTCAAAAGAACATAAACAGAGTATATCTCTTTCTCGTAACACACCAAAGATACCAACACAAGGACAACACAGTGAAATACAGGATAACTTTTTTTTTTTTTGACTTGCTTTGACTCAACATGACACAACATGTCGTCACAAGGTTACAACCAACACTAGGAACCACTTGTTACGGGGGAGACCACAAGGTCAGCACGGAAACGTTCACACCTATCAAGGAAAATGTACTCTTCCTTTGACAAGACAACATGGAAGTCCAATCCACATGACTCAGTCACAGCTAGGGCATCCCATGAGGAATTTCTTGTTAAATTTTTCTTGTTTACTAAAGTGTCTCTTAATTCTTAACTTACGTTCTTATAAAATTTCATGTAATGACTCACACAATTCTTTTCTCAAGGAAGAACTTCTTTCTTTTCAACTGTTTGACTAAATAACTTAAGGCCAAGCTTTCTAAACTAGGATCATCAATTTGATGTCCAAATCTTTCTTATTCATTTGATTTTAGAACATTTTCCATTTCTTTACAAGGTTAATTTATCTTATTCAAGCCACTGTCACATGTTCCACACCTCTGTTGCACAGGTGAAGGCATAAGTTCCGATTGAGGAAAGTACCGCTTAGGGTTCATAACAATAACCTTCTTGTTTAAGGATCAAATTTTGACCTTGCTTAAGAAATATCACCATGAATTAAAGCATGGGTTAACAGAACAGACAAATGAATTTAGCTGTGGTCACATTGTTTACTATCAGTCTTTCATTGAGGCTAAGAGTTTATCAAGATTGGTTAAATGTTCCATCTAGACTTTACTTTATTAAGTTTGACAAAGGAGAACATTTCAAACGATAGAGAGATATTTAAGGTTTTATTAATCAATTTCCCTCCTACTCAATAAATCCTATCATCTTCTAAAATCTAACCATTGATTTCACCATGAGATCATTTAAGGTTTCACCAAAAAAATAGTGTTTATTAGTTTAGCTGGGGGAAAAACAAGTAATCATATTTTGTTACAAAAGATAGATTCCTCTTGATTGTTCCAGGTCTCAAAGGTTTCAAGTGGATCACATCTACATTAATATGTTCATATACATAAATTTTCGTTTAACTTTTATCAGGATTATCCAGCTCACTTTATAGTGCTTACAAACTCATTGCTACTAAGCCTTAGGAGGATTTACAACTCAACATTTTAATTCAAAAGCAAAGTTTAACATTACTCATTTCCGGAAACAAAACAAGGTTATATCAATTCATTCCAAAATGATGCACAAATCAAAGGAACATACCATCTCTATTGAATCATGACTACGGAGCAAGAGAGTAATAACATGGGACATGCCCCGCTACTATACTAAGGGTTAAAATTCACTAGAATATCCCATAACCAAGCGGTAATCAAATTTCATCTTTCACATGATAACCAAACAAGCCAAAGTTTCAACAGATTTACAACAACAATACTCTACAATACATTTACTAGGCCTAATCGCCCTTCTTCTAAAATGTCCAAAGGCTCTTTCCAAATTTTATAACATAATACACATTCATACAAAGGAACATCATAACCAAGATTGATGCATAATCTACAAGTCTTTCCATCATCTAACCATGTAAGCCATCCGTAACAATTAATAACTTTGAGTCAGTTCGCGAGAACTGAGCAAGATAAGACTATACATAGCAACAATAAGCTACTAGTTAACAATACCATGAAAGGAAACATTCTAATTCAGGAAATGGATCAAAGTTCTAACCTCTAACAACCTTTTGAAACAAGATGTAATTTTCAACATATCAACTAAGAAGAAAACCATAAGTTTTAGTTATGAAAATACCTCTAAAACTACAAAAGTTTGACAACCAAATACGCAAGACTATGAAATTTAAATGATTAGACACAAGAGTTGAGAGTATTAGGATTTCAATCATATAATCCCGTAGATTACGTGATTGAAATCTAAAGTGTAACCCATCAATCCACATTCTCAAGGTGAAGACAAAAGATAAAAACCAGACCCGATCTTAGCTGCCAAAAAGAATATAGTTTTGGAATCGTTCCGTAGGGCCATAGGCCTAATAGGCTATAAACGAACAACGAGGGTAAAAACAAAGTTCCATCATGTAATCAAAAAGGTTTAAAGGATGAAAATCTTATATTCAAACCCACAACCATTATATCTTAGGTAATAAGTGACTTCATAGCTAATAAGGATGAGTGGAAAGGATGGTAAGAATGTCTAGAATAGGTATTGCCTAACAACTTACCTACTGAACATAACCGGGGCTGGAATAGCGACAAGCCTCATTAATACCCAAGTTGAGTAGGCAATCTAGCATTCTAAATGCATCCTTGCAATTTTCATAATACCTTAGATTTATAATCCTCCCGTTTTAGAGGAACATAGCCATGAATCTAGACTTGGTTGAAATTTTCCGACATCAACTCACTTCCTAATATCATAAACGATGTATACAAAGGAAAAGGTCTCTCAACTCTCCTTAATTTACATCTCATCACTAAGTTTATGGTAACCTATGCAGAGATTAAACACATAATATACCATTGAAGATAGATATCCTCCAATAACGAACTTCTATAACGATGTAATCACAATTATTACGTTCGACACATAAACAAACTATTCCATAACTTCTTTTCCCTTTTTGACAACAAAATATATTCACGACCTTCCATCACAATCATTCTAAATTTGCAATGAAAGGTCACTCATCAAGAAGGAAGTACAAAACAAGTTTGACTAAATTAAGGAACTTCATGTTACCTTAAGCAGTTGATGAAAACCTTAACTTTCATAAACCGTGAAAGATATTACCTTACTCCATCAAGGCATTATGTCTATACTTGATTAAATCAATCACATAAGGAATCATCAACATACCATATCTTAACACCATAAAGGTCATTAATTTTATCAAATTTTACTCATAGAAAGAGTAGAATCAAAATGGGGTTCTATTAATAATTTATGCCCTTCTATCAACCCAGGACATATTTTCGGTCCAAAACTTCCTTCTTAACAAGCATATATATTGAACTTCTAATTCCCAAATGCCCTAATAATTTGCACAATACACGAAGTGCATAATCACGCTTATCATAAAAAAATAATAATAATTTAAGCGTACGTTTTCTCTGGGACAACAACATAACAGAAACCTATACTAGTCAACGCTCGCAACGTTCTAGGGGTGATTACATACCCGGAGTTCACAAAAGAAATAGCGACATTTTTGTAGAAGAAAGTAACTTTCAAAATATAATATATATATATATATATATATATATATGATCAATCAAAGCATACACTGAAAACCTTTGTTTGTTTTATATATATAAATGGGTTTGATCACGTCAACAAGAACAACCAACAGAGGCAAATCTAGAAGTAACAAACTGTTAACCACATACTGAATGCAAATCCACAAATCACGGATTTAAGCCAATTTCTAGAAAGAAAAAGTTTCATTTCAAGAGGTTATTAGATACTAGCATATTATGTATATGGTTAGTCTATCTTGCCTATTTTAATGCATCCAAGCAGGATGCAGCTGACCCACACCCTCCGCTTTATCCTCTGCTTCACTAGTCTTTTCTTGCAATATACCACACCAGGATTCCCTTTTGAAGGCATGACTAGAAGGATGCAATAGGTGGCTGTCCAAACACTAGATTGCTTCAATGCAGCTGCTTTGGGGGTGAGAGTCGAACTGCTTACCACTCAGTCCGAGAGCACTTGCGCTAGAATGCTAAACACCGACCATGGTTTGAAGCTTGGACACAAGACATAAAGATTACATCGCTCCTGGTTCTGAAAGGCATCTACCGTATTGATACACAATCCTTTTCCTTCATCAGATTTGGGGACAACATCAAACTCTCGGTGCAAACATTGCAGTTGCAGCCTATAAGGTGTGATAATTCCAACAGCACCCTTTATGCCTGCCAACATAGTGACTCGTTGAAGAAGCTCATATCATTGCAAAGCAAAATGTGTTTCATGAATATTCTGATATGAACCAGCTCGGCCTCTATGAGGTTCTCTCCCATGAGTTTCATCGTACAACAAGTAAGATCTCAATAGAGAATCTTTGTAAATAAATGTAATGCCCAACTCTACTCAGTGGGCATCGGATTCTCCTTTTCCACCGCCACCTGGCCTCCTCCCAACCACCCGGCCTGCAGAATTTTGACCATAGCGTGTCTTCTGTCCTTGCGTGAGGTGTGAGCGGAGTCACGTTTTTCTTCGCCGTGATCTCCTTTTGATCCTCTTTCAATGCGTGCAGGTGGGGGTTAGGTGCGTCTGTTTTTCCTTGTGCGTTTTTCTTCTTTCCTGGCATGTTTTTCTTTGCCTTGGTTGCTGCGTGAGTCTGGTTTGATGTGGGTGTTGATGAAGCTACAAGATAGTGTAGCAGGCATGTTACCTCCATTCTCTTGGGCGCTGCGAGGAGTGTTCTGGTTGCACGCGACCACAGTCGTGATCAGTTGTGCAAAATCTTGCAGCTGTAGTAGAAGGACGAGATAAAGTTTTAGTTGAGCCGTCTTGCCTTTTCATTTTGGAAAGTCACTCCCAGCCAGCGTTACAGAAAGGCCAAGGGCCTCTTAGCCAGGCGGCAGGCTTGTTGCAGGGTAGTAGAAGCCATTATGAGCGCTTCCAGCAAGCAGGTCGACCAACTATGTCGTTAGCTGCTCAGGTTCGACTGCATCCTCAATTCGGGATTTCTCCTTCAAGATATTTTTATCAAAATCGATTAAGTGACAGTGTGAGTGTTACCAGGAGACCCGATGAAATTTGTTACAGAGATTCTCTGTTGAGACCTTACTTGCTATTCGATGTAACTCATGGGAGAGAATCCCATAGGCGTGGATCTGTTCATATCAGAATATTCATGAAGCACGTTTGCTTTGCCATAGTAATGGCGCATGCTTTTTGTGTTGGTGACAGATCACACCCGTGGGCACAGGAGATCTATGCAATGTTGCAGAAAATGTCTTGGGAGAGGAAGGTAGCAGGATATTTTTTTCGGCACCAGAAGCAAACGAACTTTGAAGTGCATCCTAGGAGTTTGAATAAATTTGTTGGTAACCATAATGTAAGTTATCCTTATGTCGAGTCAGAATGTGATTGTTTTTATGCAAAAAGGAAACTCGAAGATAGTTTTAGGGTTTTGAGTAATCTTTCAAAGTCACCGGATTTTGAAATCACAAAAGGAACTAAACTTTGAAGTTCAGTGGAAAGGATGTTGAATACGTTTCTCAGTGGTTGAGCAAGCAGTATGAGTTGTTTTTTTTTTTATGTGCAGAGTTTATGTTTTGAGGTTTTCAACAAATTGGTTAATCAAACAAGAATGGAACTGTTTGAGTAAGGCCACTCTTCCATCATTATGCATAATCAAACTTGAAGGAGGTCCTCGATGTGCTCAAAGCCTTTTCAAAACCAAAAAAAAAAAAAAAAAAAGAACCAGTAGCAGAGGTCTGTATCAGTTATTCAAGAAACCAGGTAAAAGTTGAGTCTATAACAGCGTAAGGAAGATGTTAAAGCTCTGGAATCTTGCAGAATGGCAACATTATCTTCTTGAAGTTCGAATCACAGTCGGGTAGACACTAAAGACAGGTATATCTCAATAATGGGAAGCAAATGTTGTTCACGCTTCTAAATTCAAACTTGGGTCATTGTTAGAGAAGCTGATGAGTCTCTATTGAGCTCTAATCCCTCAAAAATGCTCCTAGCTCGATGAAGAAGTGCAAAAGACAGTTCTTGTCTTTTGACATTCCTGTCTCTTGAACTTGCTAGGAAAGGTGAACTGACCTTCTTGAGTTTTCAAGATTGAAAGGTCAACTTAGGAAGTTGAAGGGGTGGCTCGAGGTTCTTTTGAAGAGTGAGTTAGTGTTGTGTGGAATCATGAATAAATAGATAAGAAAGGTGTTTGAGAATTGGACTGAGAATTATAGAAAATACAAGAGTTGAGAGTGAATGTTTGCACCGAGAGTTTGATGTTGTCCTCAAACCTGATGGAGGAAAAGGTTATTTATCATTACGGTAAATGCCTTTCAGAGCCAGGAGCGTGTGGTAATCATTATGTCTTGTGTCCGAGCTTCAAATCATGGGGTTGGCTTTGTAGCTGTTTTTCACCGCGTGAATGTGGCGATAGCTCGAGCTCGCAAAGCACTTTGGGTTAAAGGCAAGCAACGGCATTGAAACAATCATATGCATATGGAGATGGCGTTTTAAACCAGGCATGTTAAATCTACTCCTTGTAATAGTTTTCTACTTTCTTTCAGTATCTTGAAATGAATATTCTTCCTCTGAATAGCGCCTAGACAAATGTTTTCATGGTTGTTTATATCGCTGCCTGATTATGTTGGTTGTTCCTTTAAATCTCGATCCAATTTTGCTGGTTTTGCTTGGAATGTTCTTTTCTCCCTTATAGCTTACTCTATTTTATATTTGTCTAAATGGGTTTACGTAAATTTTGAGTGATGCAATCTAGTTCATAGGGAAGGAAACATTATTGAGTTTTGTTTGCTTATATGACTCTCTTTTAAAAGAATTCTGTGATGGTAGTTATAATTGAAGGTTACTAAATGAAAGGTTAAGCCTTCATATCTCTCGTTTGGTTGAATAAATACGTATTTCGTGTTTAAGGCCCTCTGTTTTGCTAAAACGTACATTAATAGTGGTGTTGTGTTCTAAAACTTGTTTAAGCCTGTGGGCATTCCTTACTTTTTGTTTGATTAGAAAATGGCATTTGGGTTTTGCTTTAGAACTATACATGGTTGACTGTTGTACCTAGTCTAGAGGAGGGTTAACCTGGCATCTATTTTGGCCTCTACGTGTTGAGAGAATTACTATACCTACTTCTTGATGTAAACTCTTGTTTGATTAAAGCAAGGGGAAACATTGTAAGTTTAATTGAATGAAATCTCTACTGTTTTTTTATTAAGGGTCGCAATAAGTTATTTTAATGGAGTGAAACAAAAGTCAGAGGTGAACCCATGGTATTGGACTCGCGAACTCGTTTCGTTAGATGGGCTGATTTGATGATATTATCATAGGTGGGTGTTATATTTGATATTAGCATTTGATATTTGCTAGACTTTTCCTCGATAAGCCCACATGGATCGGGTAAAAATTTCCATCTTCTATACCTTTGCAAGGAGTTCATGAACTTCTAGCCTGGCGACCGCACCGCGTAACCTTCCCGATGGATATGTGCGTTGGTTCTTGTTTTGCAAACAAACATATTTGTTTGTTTGTACTAGTGGTAAGGTCTTCTCGAGTGCGGGGCATCGTTGGTGTTTTACCCTCTGCGATTATCGAATCCCTTTGTTTTCGAACTCGAATACCTTATACTTCAAATCTTAGGATAAATAATATTATCCTATTATTAATTATGCATAGTTAGAGTATTTAATTAATTTTATTAATTAAATAATAAATATACTGTTGTATGGTTAATCAACCATATTTGTTTGTATTCAGATTGTTATATTGTTTTAAACAATATATTTGTCTTTTTCTAATTCCTGCTTCCCGGATGTTATTGGAAGCTTATTCATTTTGGCATTTGGTTGCACCTGTGCAACTTATTCTCCTGTGTGTATTTGGCTGTGCAATATCTATAAATATTGCAGCCCATTCTCTGTAATTGTTTACTGATTGAGATTAATAAAATATCACAGGCTTCCGTCCCTGTTTCTCAATCAACATTTGGTACCAGAGCGAATTGAAGCTCCTGGCAAGGTTGGAGAAGGTTGCAGAAGAAGGAGAATTCATGGAGAAGTAATCTGCACCAGAAGGAGAGCCAGTGCTGCCTCCTGCAGCTTCCCAGAACCCCCTGCAAACCAACAACCTCCTGTTCAGTTCCAGGTGTTTGGAACGCAATTTTTTTGCACTGGTGCACTCAACACTGTGCAAAAATTCTACTGAGTATTGAATTTAAAAAAAAAAAAAAATTTCCCAATCAGGGTTTTGTTTTTACTGCATTTAGAGGTATATCTTGTTTTGGAGGATTGCTTTGCTGTGTATATGCACCTGCAGTGAACAAACAGAGCAAAGAAAATAAAAAAGAGAAGAAGAAGGCGCCCACACTGGAAAATATACAGTGGAAGGAGATAAAAACGTTTTTTTTGACAAAAAGAGGTGCCATTCTCCCATGCGCGGCCTGCACAAGTAAAAATCTTTTTTTTGGAGCTGTCCTTTGCTGTTAGATGCGCCCTTTGCTGTCTTTTGCTGTCCCACAAGCAAATGAAGGCTTAGAATGTAAAAAATACAGCCTGATAATCAAAAACGCCCAAAGATTAAAAAAATGCGGCCCAATGAATCAAAAAACAACCACAAGCTAAAAACGCCCCCAGCATTGAAAAAACGCCCCCAGCATTGGCAAAAACGCCCCCAGCAATTAAAAAACGCCTCCAGCAATTAAAAAACGCCTCCAGCAATTAAAAACGCCCCCAAGTGAAAAAACCACTGCTGTTCAAGCTTTTTTATCAAAAAATGCGACCTGCATTGTAGATGGAGCAAGAATCGAAGAAATAATCAAAAAAAAAGGAAGATACATACAGCAAATACATGCTGTACAGTGCGTCCAAAGCAAAAAACGCGGCCCAGAAGGAAAAACGCGCCCAAACACTCAAACACGCGGCCAAAGGAAGGAGAAAATGCGGCATGAGCAAGAAAATGCGGCCTGAACAAGGAGAAAATGCTTCAGATCCGTTTTTTGGGCAAATATAACCCTAAAAACGCCCCTTCACCAGCATGCGCCACGTGGAGGCTCACCAAGCTGCATTTTTTTAAAAGGTAAGTCAATTTATTTGACAATAAATTCAAATTTCTTCCTTCCATAGTCCAAGCGCCCCAAGTGGCCAAGTTGGTTATTGCATGTGCCTTAGGAGTGAGAGGTTTGAGGATCAAATCCCACAAAAAACACTCAAAAACTCTCCTTTTGCATCTGGCGGAAATTTTGGCAGAACTGCTAAATTTAGCAGGTTTTTTGAATTTAGTTACGACTAACTAAATTTAGCGGAGAATCCCTAATTTAGGGTAAAAAAAAATTTCTCCTATTTGGTCTGTTTTCTCATTCCAGACATTTTTTGCAAAAGGAGACCCACCTAAAAATTGCATTTTCAGCTATTTTTTTGCAATTTTTAGCATTTAGGGCTCAGGAGGTCACCAGGACCCCGAAACTGAAATTTTTTGCCTGTCATTCAAATTGTATTGTATATTGTACTAATTTGCAGGTTGCCATAGTCAACTGCAAAACTTTGTAACTGCTCAGAAACTGGCAGAATTGTAATAAAAAAATAGTAAATTTGGTTCTGTAACACTCACGAGATCCTAGATCTCATTCGCAGCGTTCGGTATATACAGTGCCTCTGGGAAGCGCTTACGGGTAAAGCCGTCGCGACTACTACTGCACTTAACGCCTAATATAGCTGCAACAACGTCGTCTGGGCATCGTCCCTATAAATCGACGGGGAGTAATAAGGTCACAGTGCACACACTATGAACCATCCCATCCGTCTGTGAACGATTGCAAGACATAAATCCGGACTGAGAAATTATCCGAGTATATAGCGAAGTTACGCGCGCGTATGAGGATATTTCTTTGAGCCGGTGTCAATAATCGCACAGACCCCATCAGTACTGTCTTGGTACCACGTATCGAATTCTTTCACGTACGTTAACGCCTCTTTCACGTACCGCCGGGTATATAGAAAGGGCGAGCTTCTTCCACGTACCGACGGGTATATCGGAAGGGCGCGTATATAGAAAGGTTCGGTATATCGGACTGACGGTATATAGATTGGGAGACCTTATACCTGGAGTGATAAGAGCCAAACCCTGTCAGTGATCTCTGCAAAATGGGCACCAATGCCCCCAAATTTTTTCTTCCGGATTCACAATTGCTCAGAGGAAGCAACTATGCTGCTTGGAAGACAAAAATCAAGACACAACTTGAGTTTGAAGAAATCTGGCCTGTTGTGACTGGTACTCTAACCAGATCACCAACGGATGCAACACAACAACGACAATTTGATAGAGCAGATCAGAAAGCAAAGCTCATCATCTTGTTTGGAGTATCCGACGATGTGCAAGCCCACATTCGAGATGCTACATCAGCAAAAGAAGCTTGGGATAAACTGAGCACAATATATGAGGCCAAGAACAAGAATGTCATACTCAATTTGCAGAGTCAGTTACATACATTGAAATTCAAACAGAATGAGAAAATTGAAGCCTTCCTAAGAAGAGTTGCAGAGTTGAGGGCTTCACTTCTAGCCCTAGGAGAAGAAGTCAAAGATGAGTCTCTCGTTCCCATTGTTCTGAGAGCTCTCCCTTCTTCTTACCGAATTTTTGTCACAACTCTAAACTTGTCAGATACGACAATTAGTTTTGACAAGTTAGTAAACCTACTGCAACAAGAGGAAGCAATGTACAACAAGGATGATGAAGAGGAGCAGGCACTGTCTTCACATCAAAAATGGAAAGGAAAAGGTAAAGGAAAACCTAAATCCTATCAGAAGTCCCCACATCAGAATCAGTATCATGGGGACAATCAACAGAAGAAGCGATGTCCCATTTGCAAAAGAGGACATGACTTGCAAGAATGTTGGTTTAACACATATAAGAAAGGTTCATCGAGCAATTCTGGACCACAACAACAACAAACTTACAAGGGACATTCAAACAATTATCACGGGTAGAAAAAGGGGAACTGGAAAAGAAGACCCCACCAGCAAGGTAATATTGCTGAGCAACAAGATCAGTCAGACAATGAAGACTTCTTGTTCACTGCTCGATCAAGTGAACCATCCACGTCATCTAGTGACGTCTGGTATGTTGATTCGGGAGCCACTCGACACATGACCGGCCACAAAGTGGTTTATTTCAATGAGGGACACGCCATCGAAAAATCGATAAACACTGCAGAATTACATTCGCTGAACCTCCTCTGTTAAACACTGCAGAATTAGATTAAACACCGAATAATAATAATATCATATTTGAATTCATTCGGGATATTTTATTCACAGGTAGAGGTTACATTATATAGGAGAATGACATCCTATTATGGTGGAGTCAAATCTCATCTTGAATCCACTTATCTCTCCACAAATCTCTCAACTTATCCCACAAATCTCTCCCAATACCTATTCTCACTCAACAAACCTAGAATCTCTCTAAGAGATCTCTACGAGTTGTCACCAACTCATTATTTGCACAATAATAATAATGTTCACAATATTAAAATATTGCTAACAAAATCATGTTTCGTTGGGAGATGATTCTTCATATACTGATTGGGATTGGAAACATTTCTCTACCCCTTGGTTCACGCAAATGCAGACTATCGATGTTCTATATGTCCCCACAGGTTGACAAAGAACCTTCTTTCAGTCAGTCACCAACTCCTAGATCACAACCTGAAAATTGACTTTGATAGTCAATCCGGCAAGAAAATGTGTTTGATTCGAGATAAATCTAGAGGCTCAAAATAATTGCAAAAGCCTCAAATGTGGGAAGAATGTTTCAACTTGATTTCATTCACAAAAATGATCAAGCACTCGTGGCTAAAAACTCCACCTCAGCTCAGTTGTGGCATCGGAGATTTGGTCATGTAAGTTTCAAATATCTCAACACACTTCGCCGGTGTAATATGGTACATGGGCTACCATCTCTTCAGAAGGATACAGACAAGTGTCCTCACTGCTTAGCAGGGAAACAACACAGAGTTTCATTCCAAACAAGTACTTTTCGAGCTCATGGAAAACTTGACCTGGTTCATACCGATCTGTGCGGTCCAATGCAGCCAAGTCATTCAGGGTTCTAGTACTTCATGCTCTGTGTTGACGACTATTCATGCAAAATGTGGATTTTTTGTCTTCGCAAGAAAAGTGAAGCCTTTGAAACGTTCAAAAAGTTCAAAGTGGCAGTTGAGAAAGAAACTGGTCGTCACATCAGAACTCTCCACTCAGATCGAGGGGGGGAATTCACCAGTGATGAGTTCAGAGACTATCTACAAACTCACGGGATTCGTCAACAAATGCCTCCTCCACACACACCACAGCAAAATGGTGTTGTCGAGAGAAGAAATCGTACTATCATGGAAATGGTGCGATGCATGATCGATGATTCCGAACTTGCAAAGACATTTTGGGCAGAAGCAGCAAAAACAGCAGTGTATTTGTTAAACAGAGCGCCCACAACTGCTCTTGATGGAATTACACCACAAGAAGCATGGTCAAAGAGGAAACCATCCATTGCACACCTCAGAGTATTCGGATGCAAAGCAAGCATGCACATACCCAAACAGAACAGAAAGAAATTGGACATGAAGTCACAAAATCTCATCTTCATTGGATACAGTGAAGAGACTCTTGGGTACAGACTGATGGATCCTAAGACCAGAAAAGTCTACACAAGCAGAGATGTTGAGTTTTTCGAGAAGAAGGAAGTAGAGACTCCTCCTCCGGACTCGCAAGATGTAGATTTTTCACCAGTTGTAAAAACTGAAGCAAATGTTCCCTCAGAAGATGAAAGTGATGATGGGGATGATGGTGTTGATCAGATAGGACCACAACCCATGGGAACAGCTCAACGTATGCCTAAATGGTGTACAAGTACATTACGAGATGCAAGATTGGATGCTCCACCGGATACATCCACCCCTGGACCACGGACTCGCAGTAAAGCAAGAGAAGAAGTTAACTTTGCTTTGATGAGTAGAGTCATTGAATCAGACGAGCCCTCTATAGTCCAGGAAGCCCTACAGTCAAAAGCTTGGAAAGATGCCATGGATTCTGAATATCAATCAGTGATGAAGAATAACACTTGGCAGCTTGTCGATCTTCCACCAGGGAAGAAACCCATTGGATGCAGATGGATATTCAAAACTAAGTACAAAGCAGATGGGACAGTGGACAAGTGTAAAGCAAGACTTGTAGCAAAGGGGTACGCACAGAAAGAAGGCATTGACTATGAGGAGACATTTGCTCCCACAGCTAAGATCAAAACGATCAGGATGATCTTTGCTCTAGCTGCTCAGTTTGGATGGAAAGTTCACCAAATGGACGTAAAAAGTGCCTTCCTGAATGGAGATTTGCAAGAAGAAGTCTACATGACTCAACCTGAGGGATATGTTGTACCTGGTCAAGAAGAAAAGGTATGCAGACTCAGGAAATCTCTGTATGGCCTCAAACAGCACCCGGGCATGGTACATCAAGATTGATGAGCATCTCGTACAACATGGATTCGTCAGAAATCCATATGATCCCAATCTCTACCTCAAAAAGCAAGGGGGGGAGATGGTGATTGTTGTAGTTTATGTCGATGATCTAGTCATCACTGGCAGTTCAGTGAAGATGATTGATGAAACAAAGAAAGATCTTAAGCGATCATTCGACATGACAGATCTCGGGCTTATGCACTACTATCTTGGACTGGAAGTATGGCAGAAAGAGAATCACATCTTTGTTTCTCAGATGAAATATACCAAGACAACGCTCGAGAAGTTTAGGATGATGGATTGCACACCAATTGCTACACCTATGGAGAACAGATTCTGCTTATCTTGTTCGAGATCCATCTCCTGAGGTAAGTGCCACTCTCTATCGGCAGCTGATTGGGAGTCTCATTTACCTGACCTACACTAGACCAGATATCAGCTTTGCAGTGAGCTATCTATCCAGGTTCATGCAGGAACCCAAAGTTTGTCATTGGAAAGCAGCAAAGCGCATCTTGAGATATCTCAAAGGATCAGTGGATCTTGGTCTAGAATACAAGAAGAACGAAAACTTCTTCTTGACTGGATATTCGGATTCAGATCATGCAGGTAACATTGATGATAGAAAATCCACTTCTGGATTTGTATTCTTTATGGGATCTGGACCAATATCATGGGGAAGTAAGAAACAACACTTTGTTTCTCGCTCTTCCTGTAGGCCGACTATCGTTCTGCAGAGAAGTCGTCGTGCAGGAAGCGATTTGGCTACGTCGCATACTGGAAGGACTTGGAATACCACAAGACAAACCGACCACCATGTATGTTGACAACGAAGGTGTTCTCAAACTTGTTCGCAATCCATTTTTTCACGAGAGAACAAAGCACATTGAAGTTCAGGTTCATTTCATATGCGAACATGTATTGAAGCACAACATCCAGCTTCAATTTTGTCCAACTACCAACAACGAAAGCAGATATTTTCACAAAGTCACTTACACGTGACAAGTTCGAGTTGTTCAGAGCATTTCTCTCCTCATCTCTCCAGACAATGCACAATTAAGGGGGGGAATGTTAGGATAAATAATATTATCCTATTATTAATTATGCATAGTTAGATTATTTAATTAATTTTATTAATTAAATAATAAATATACTGTTGTATGGTTAATCAACCATATTTGTTTGTATTATTAAATTGATTATATTGTTTTAAAGAATATATTTGTATTTTTCTAATTCCCGCTTCCGGATGTTATTGGAAGCTTATTCATTTTGGCATTTGGTTGCACTGTGCAACTTATTCTCTGTGTGTATTTGGTCATGCAATATCTATAAATATTGCAGCCCATTCTCTCGTAATTGTTTATTGATTGAGATTAATAAAATCTACACAAAGGCTTCCGTCCTGTTTCTCAATCAACACAAACTTGGTTACTAAAAGGTCCCATTTTGTGGCCTTGTTAAGGAAATCAGATTTTATTTTAATGTTTATTGACATTGTCTGAATTATATAAAAATTACTAACGACTTTTGGGTTTAGTCTTCCCTTATATTATGTAGAGAAGTTGACGATTAGGATAGGGTTTGTTGGTAGAATAATGGCCCTTTCTGTGTCTCTTTTGTATGCTTTTGGAAAAGTGGATTTGTTTTGGTTAACTAGTGCTACGTTTAAGAAATCCTATAAGGAGGTAGTGGTAAACTCCTTGGTTAAAACCGAAACTATTGTTGTGTTCTTTTAAGGGCGTCGAACCCATATTACTATGAAGCCCCCCTGGGAGAATTGGATAACGTCGTTTTGCTTCGCGCCTACGGTCATAATTAGTACGTTTTGTCTTATCTTGGACCCCTTTAGTTGGATGGAGTAAGTTTTGGATTCCAATCACGTAATCCATAGGATTACATGAAGGAGATATCAACACTCTTGACTTTCTTGTTCCTAACCCATAGGGTCTTGCCTTGTTTTATGTGATTTTGTTCTAACTGGTATTTTGACTTTCTCCTTGTTGGATGGTTTAGTTTTCTTTCTCATGTTAATAATTTTAGAGTTGTGGGTTGTCTTTTAATCCATTTTTGAATTAGAACATTTCTTTCTTGATATTGTTAAATGTTAGCTTACTGTTGCAATGTGTAGCCTTAACATGCTCAGTTCTTGCGAACTGACTTTAGTGAATATTTGTGTAGATGGATTATGCGAGTAGACTAGAGGAAAAGAGTGTTAAAGGTTCATCTGTACAATTTTTGAAGTACCTTGTAAAAATGTCGAATGTATTGTAGAGTATTGTTGTTGTAACTGTTGAAACTTTGGTTTGTTTGGATAACATGTGAAAGATGAAATTTGATTACCGCTTGGTTATGGGATATTCTAGTGTATTTTTAAATCCTTAGAATAGTAGTGTGGCATGTTCCATGTTATTACTCTCTTGCTCCCTAGTCATGGTTCAATAGAGATAGTATGTCCCTTTGATTTGTGCATCATGTTGGAATGAATTGATATAACCTTGTTTTGTTTCCGCAAACGAGTACTGTTAAACTTTGCTCTTGAGTTAAAATGTTGAGTTGTAAGCACTATAAAGTGAGTGGATAATCCTGATAAAAGTTAAACTAAAAATTTATATATATGAACATATTATGTAGGTATGATCTACTTGATAACCTTTGAGACCTGGAACAATCAAGAGGAAACTATCTTTTGTAACGAAATATGAACCCTAACTTTTTTTTTTTTATTTGAGCCAAGCTAATAAACATTATCCTTTTATGGTGAAATCTTAAATGATCTCATGGTGAAATCAATGGTTAGATTTTAGAAGATGATAGGATTTAATAAGTAGGAGGGAAATCGATTAATTAAACCTTAAATCTCTCTCTATCGTTTGGAATGTTCTCCTTTGTCAAATTTAATGAAGTAAAGTCTAGATGGAACATTTAACCAATCTTGATAAACTCTTAACCTCAATAAAAGACTGATAGTAAACAATGTGACCCTGAAGCTAAATTCTGTTGTCCTGTTCTGTTAACCCTTGCCTTGATTCATGGTGATATTTCTTAAGCAAGGTCAAAATTCAATCTTTAAACAAGAAGGCTATTGTTATGAACCCTAAGCGGTACTTTCCACTCAATCGGAGCTTATGCCTTCACCTGTGCAATAGAGGTGTGGAACATGTGTTAGTGACTTGAGTAAGTTTAATTAACCTTGTAAGAAATGGAAAATGTTCTAAAATCAAATGAATAAAAGCCTTGGACATAAAATTGATGATCCCAGTTTAGAAAGCTTGGCCTTAAGCTATTTAGTCAACCGTTGAAAATAAAGAAGTTCTCCCTTGTGAAAAGAATTGTGTGAATCATTACATGAAATTTTATAAGAACGTAAGTTAAGAATTAAGAGACACTTTAGTAAACAAGAAAATTTAACAAGAAATTTCCTCATGGGATGCCCTAGCTGTGAGTGTGTCATGTAGATTGGACTTCCATGTTGTCTTGTCAAAAGAAGAGTACATTGTCCTTGATAGGTGTGAATGTTTCCGTGCTGACCTTGTGGTCTTCCCCGTAACAAGTGGTTCCTAGTGATTGGTTGTAACCTTGTGACGACATGTTGTGTCGTGTTGTGTCAAAGCAAGTCAAAAAAAAAAAAAGTTATCCTGTATTTCACCGTGTTGTTCGTGTGTGTGATTTGTGGATTGTTACAATAAATTTCATCAGGTCTGCTGGAACACTCTCACTGTCACAAGGTCGATTTTGACAGAAATATCTTGAAGGAGAATCCCAAATTCGAGGATGCGTTCAATACTGAACAGACAACAACTGATTTGGACAACCTGCTTGCTGGAAGCACTCAAAAAGGGCTTCTACTATACTGCAACATGCCTGTTGCCTGGCTAATCATTGCGGCAGGCTGTTGCTTTGGATTCTCGAACATGAACACCCTTCGCAGCACCCAAAAACGTGGAGGTAACACGCCTGTTACACTAGCTTGCGGCTTCATCTAAAACCACCATATCTAACCCATGGCTAGGCGCTGGAAAACTTCCGGTCAGCAAAAGAAACAGTAGTGAATGCAAATCTCAGCCTCACTTGCAAAACTTGCCTCAAGATTTGATCGAGCTTCTTCCATGTTAGATCCGCCACCTGGACAGAAGTGACTTTCCAAAATGAAAAGGCAAGACAGCTCGACTAAAACTTTATCTCGTTTTTCTGCTACAGCTGCAAGATCTTGCAAAGACATAAGTGAAATAGCGGGAACAAGCACTTTCAATGTCTTAATCAATACGACAACTCCTCAAAATAAAAGATAAAGAGCAGGAAAACAAAGTTAAAAAACCCCTCATAGAATGCAAGCCTGCAACCGGAGGATGAGCAGATCGTAGAAACAAGAAAAGACATCCACTCCAGTCCTCTCCCTCTTCACGGACACACTTGAATCTTCCCGTCTCAGGCAACACCAAGGCGATAGACCTTCGTTTCACCATCAACGAATCCACTGTCCAGAACACGCTGAAGCAATTCATCTGTTTTAGCATTTGATGGAGTGCAAAACAAGCATACGCGGTTTAGGACAGACAGAACAGGTAGACCACGTGACAACAGGTTGCAAGTCAATGTTTTAATAAATGGGCAGGTGCGGCCACCAACCAGGAGGAAAGGCGCTTCAACCACTACTCAAAAGAATAAAGAATACAGTCTCCCATCCGCCAGCTAGCCATGGTAAAATTTTATTTTAACTTATTTTTGGAGCCCCACGCTTTGGGGACAGGACGCCTGCCAAGAGTAAACAATGAACGGCATTACACTTTCACATTTCAATCTTACAACTTTCGTATTCAATACAACATATTTCCATTACAAAACATATACAAGTTCATCCACTTCAAGTGGGAAGGTTGCAAATAAGATTTATCTCAACAAGGGACTCATCAACTATTTTATTACATTTTCCTTTTCCCCGAATAGCAACATGTAGATTTATAATTCTTTCAATTTGATCACAACAAGAGCCCCAACCACAAAGCAATGAGAGATATGATTCAACTCAAGGCAACAATAGGCTTCCACAAACACACATTCAAATTTCACATTCAAAACACAGTCCAAAACAAAACTGCAGTTTACCACCACAGAATAAAACAACAAACAACACTCGGTGGTTCATCATAAGTCTTCCCGATATTTGGTGCTTACGAAATCTTCTATATATATTAAAGAAAACAACGTTCCCAAAAGGTCTAGTGTGACGTTATCTTTTAAATTATTAGGTCTTATATTTGAAGTGCATCATGCATTTTTAGTGTTTATTTTGTCTAAAGATTAGAGAATAGGTTGAACAATGACTTCTTCCTGTTGTATATATAGTGTAGTGGACACGAAAGAGCCCAGCCCACCATCAAAGCATCTCAGCAAGGACATATCGTGACAACTATCTTTATAAATTAATTAAAGGGCATATTTGTATCTGTCCCTAACGTTCCACATGCAGATACGTAAATGTCCGAATTTATTTGTCAAACTGCATTAAGTATTGCAATTGATTTTCGAGGCCAGCTACTTATTATTTAATGATTTTCTGTAAGAATAAACAATTCGCATTGACAATGTTCCTGCATTTCTGTACGAACTCACAGCCACATTGTGCAATCCAAGACAAAAATCATGTCATTTATGAATGATAGAGTTGTCTCGTGCTACCATTGATTGTTAGGGTTTCCTCAGCCATTTTTATTTCTCTGTTGTCTTCTTGTGAAACTTGCAAAAGAAAACCTATACTGTGTATTAGTTATTTTATTAGAGTAAATGGGTATAGTTCTTGCCAAGCTATTGTTTTTAATGTGAATTATAGCCAATGTTATGGTGGGTGATTCAATGGTTTCGAACACGTCTATTCATTAGGATTATGTTTATTCTTTCCATTATTTGGTGTTTAGGTAGTTTCTTTTATTCTGTGCATATTGCCAGGTAACTTACGAAGGCAACTCGGGGTCAAATCCCAAAGTTGAACACAGTACAACATCAATTGTGAAGACAATGGAACACGATAAAGTTTAATTAGATATAATGAGATTTAGATTGAGGAGACGTATTAGTGATGTGTTTGGCTTTTTTAATTATTTAGATTGAGGGCACGTAACAGGTGTTTCTTTCTTATAGTTTATTTTTAGTCATGGTTACAACTATATAGTGTGAGTTTTGTTTTCTTTGAGAAGACATAAAAAGTGCTCCAAAATTAAATTGAAAGTGGGCTTGTGAATTTGTTGATTATCAGTTAGTGTTAGTATATATTCTTGGCATGTTGCTTTGGTCCATTGTATTTTTATTTTTATTTCTTCTTTTATCCTTATTATTATTTTTGTTTTCTATTTGTTGTACTTGACAATCTTTACAAAAACAGAGCTATCTCTTTTGAGAAATTGGGTTCATATTACAATTTTTATTTTTTATTTTGATGAGTGTAAACATAAGGATAGTATTGTTTGAGTTACTTTGTAATTTCAGACATCCTATGTATAGTCATGAGAAACTTCTCAGATTCTACTGTTTCCAATATTTGCACTCGTATAAAAATGGGCAACTTGAAACTTTGTTACGATGGATGACATTGGTGAAGTGAACCTAAGCTAGGGGATAGTCTTTTAGTCTAATATTTATTTTGTTGGATTAACTAATGAATACATGCAATTTGTAGCTATGTGTGTTGTTACAAAACGTAACAGGTCACATAGTCTGCAATTTCATGTTTGTCTTCAGCAAAAGAACACAAAGGCCTTGAAAAACGGATGTGTTATCTTGATAAAGACAGAAAATACAAAATAGATGAAGTGTTATGTTTTGGAACAACAATCAAAGTTGCATATTACAGTAGTATCAAATTTCATTACTAATGTTATAGCACTACTACAAGGGGGTGTTTTGATACAATAATAGAGACAATACTTGACTAAATTGTCTCAAATAGAGATGATAAAAAACTTGTATATTGTCTCTATTATTGTCTCAAAGCGGGAGTCTTTAATATTGTTTCTAATTATTGTCTCTCGAGAGACAATATAGATTGATACATATTTTGTCTCTTGAGAGACAATATCATTTTTGTCTCTCTAGATACAATACTAATTTCAATCTTTAATGTCTCTCTAGAGACGATACAAATTTAAGGAATGAAAATATGAATTTCAAGAATAAATAAAAAACCAAATATCATATAGTGCAATCAAGGGCTACATATCATCAAAGTGGGTTGGTAATTAATATTATAAATTAAAAACAATTTGATTTGAATCTTGTGCCCAACAAATGAGTGCACAAACATTTTATTAATATCAAATAAGATAAAATAAAAAATGGTGTCTAAATGTCATTAACCCTTGAAATACAATGATAAAATAGAAAAGGGTGCCTAGATGTCATTAACCCTTGACATACAATATTAACACCTTCTCTCCACCACCAGCTTCAAGCAATTTGCCTACTTCCCTTGTGCTATCTTGAGGTTTTTTTTCTTTACTTTTATTTTGAGCAACATATATTACTCTAGATATGCCAAGAGTATTCACAAATTACATTTAAACTGGGACAATAATTAAAACCTCACACAAAACTAATAAGCTAAGTTGCACACTCATATACCTATATGATAAAATCCATGTTTTGCTGCCATTCCCAACACATAAATATCTAGGTGATCATCTGTACCCGCCATCCAAATAAAAATTTGTTTCTTTGTTCATATTCCTTTAAAAAAAAATTGAATATTTAATTTAAAATGGTAGTGAGAAATAAGAGAAGCTTAGGACTAAAAATGTATCCCTAGTGATTCAACAATATCCAAACTAAACAAGTGTGTTTAGGGTGTTAAATAAGGATGTTAAAAATGTCATATACTCAACATTTCTGGTTCTAATAATGAGTCTCGAAATAAGATACAAAATCCTCAACCTTCTTGAAAGAATCATTGTACACATTTTATAGCAATCTATACTAACAAGAGAAAAAGACTAAATACCTACCAAAAAAGTAATCGGGGAGGCATATTTAAAAATGGAGAGGATCACGCATGAAACTCCACCCAATAACTGTCTGGATCTGTACGTGTGCAACAAGAAAATATTAACTGCAAGTAACGTGACAAAAGCCAATATCATTGTTATTATCAACCCCAATGTTATCACCTCCAAGAATAGATTAAAATCTTTGTATCAACAATATTACAATTACATTTATAGATCCAAGTATAGAATCTAATAAACCATTAAATGTGTCCAAAATGTTTAAAATCCCTATCTCATAAGTGGCATATAATAACATACCTTTTTTTTTCTTAGAGGCAAAAATCGGAAAGGATAGAACATAAAACATCTCCAAAATGAAACCCGCGCCATTTATTGTGAGCAAAAAAGTGTTGTGGGGTTTAGCAAATGGGGCTCCATAAAGTAGCCAAACAACACATGTGAATAAGTTACACAAATATAATATCATTTCGATATACTCATCAACGACGACCATTTTACCTTTGAAGAATGAGGTAAATTTTTTTAACTTTCATGCTTCCACGAGTCCATAGTATGCAAATACGTGTTTTGCTTAAACTCTAAGAAAAAAATTACAATTGTTGTTTTTATCAGACCTCTTATTCATCGTCAGAAATAAAAATTAGTCATGATAATAGATCGGAGGTCTTATTCGAAACATCAATAGTAAAATCTCTCTCAGACAGTTTTCCCAAACACTATACTTATTTACAAGGTAAACCATTGACAATATTAATTTGTGTCATTACTATATCATTTTCATCATGGTAATATATTTAGACATTTTTACTTATTTTAATATGGTGTAAGGTGAAATTTAATAGATGGAATATGGTTTAGTTTAGAATCTAATCATGGTGTTACTTACTTATATGTATATTTGTAGTTTAAACTTTTGAAATTATTGTAAGCCTTACAATATATGAAACATTGAATTTCCTGTTGTCTGAAACAAAAATATAAATGAAGCTTAATGCAGGATATAAAGTGCAGTCTATCACAAAAATATGTGAAGCATCCACTTCTTGACAGTAATGCAGGAAATAAAATACAGATATAGTTCTTGACTATAATTATTTTCCGATCAGTTTTTCTGTTTTTCATATATATAACGATATTCATTTTCCCAGAGCCTTTTCCTTTATACACTTTTGTATGGATTATGGACCTTAGGGCTTGCACAGTTTCATAGATCTGTTTCATTCTTAACCTACAAAAGAGAATGAGAGACAACACACAGAAGCCAATGCATTGAGAAACAACACAAACATTTTTGTTGGACTCATTTTCTTCCATTGATCATAAGCTTTTCAGGCATTATTTAATATTTTCCTCTGATTTCAATTTATTTTGATAGTTTATGTACACTAAGACCAGATACAAATCAAATGTAGAGGGGTGGTTTTCCTTTTAAGAGGGTCCGAATAGTTAAGTTTTTAACGTTGGGCAATGTACTTGTCTGCAGTCACCTGCTGGTCATATTTTCTAAAGTTATATATTGTTTTTGGTTTTCTAGAAACACATGTCTGCATAGATTACATTCCAGGAGTTCTTACAATGAATAGGATCGACCTTCCATCTTTTCTCCAAGCAACAGAGATGACAAACTTTATGTTGCACATAATATTTTTGTCACTCCAGAGCATCCGTGAAGCAGATTGGGTTCTTATGAATTCAGTTTATGAACTGGAAACATAACCAATACAGTATTCCTTCTATTCTGCTACACCACTTTTCTCGGTAGGACCCCTCTTAACATCTGCATATTTTGATAACCATCCACCAAATGAAGAATTCGATTTTACAATGTGGTTGGATTCAAAACCAAGAAACTCAGTAATCTACGTATCATTTGGTGCTTCTGCTCGTGCAATTTCAAAGACCCAAATAGAAGAAATAGCCATAGGTTTGGTGGAAAGCAAAATTGCTTTCATTTGGATGTTTCCTACACAAACAATATGCAGTAATGCTACCTTCACAGAGATCTTACCCCGTGGATTTCTAGAGCAGCTTGAAGATGATGGTATTGGTCTTGTTGTCCCAAACTAGTCTGAGCATCTGCATTACACATTATTATCACTTAATGCTATTGGTGGTTTCTTCACCCAATATGATTGGAATTCAGTTTCACAGATCCTGTGCATGGGTGTTCCATTCTTAGGATTTCCTCTGTATGCAGATCAATACACAAACTGCAAAGTTATATCAGATGAGATGGATATATCTTTGAAGCCTTGAAGGTAGAACATGGTGGTATTAATGGAACATTAGTTCAGAGAAAAGAGATTGCAAAGAAGGTGAAGGCATTGATGCATGGAAAAGAAGGGAGGAAAGCTAGGATAAAGATAAGGAGACTCAGACGTGTTGCTAGAAAGGCAGCTACTCAAGGAGGCTCCTCCCATAAGAATTTAGACATTTTTGTGGAGGAATTTATAGGTAAGGTATTGCATGGTTAAATCATTCTAACTAATGGCAGGCTTTAATAAGTGGTTTACACATTAATCACAAGTTTTGGATGCTTTATTTCATTTGAAATATGTTATTCTCTAGTTAAATACATTTAATTTATATTTATCCTTCAAAATGCTCGATATAAACATCAAATTGGTTATGCAGATGCTTGGTTTTGGATGGGCTGGGATTTTCAAAAAAATCTAGTAGAATCCACTTACATGTGGTGCCCAAAAATCTAGTTCAAGTCTCCATTTTTAGGCAAGTCACAATTAACATATATTAAGATTATCATTCTTCAGTCAATTTAGAAGGCATGGGAACAAATGAAGAACTTGGTGATTGGGCAGCCTATCTTCTCTTCCTTTGACACTAGGTACCAAACCTAAAAATTGATTTTTTCAAATCTGAAATATAGTGACAAGATCCTTTCCTTGACAAGAGGTTGCTCTTCCCTCCTTTGGTTTGAGAAAGGAATTAAAATATTTCATGACTTGCATAGATTTGGGGAGTGGATGGAATGGATAGACCTTAAATATATCTATAAGATTCCTCAATCCCAGTTCAGAATATATAGAATGGTAAGAAATGCTTTCATAGTTAGAGGTACGAAAATGATTGCAAACAAAGATAAGTTAGTTGTTCTCTTATCAGGCTTCTCAAAACCTCTATGTTAGGGTTTGTGGTAAATCCTTCAGTAACTTTGTTTACACAATGTAGTTTTGCCTAAATTTTTAAGAAACCATCTATGGATTATGCACTTTATGTTGGTAAAATATTAGGGTAAATGGATTTTGTACTTAATGAATATTTTTGTGAAATTTTCCGAGACGAGACCGAAACCGATACACACGAAAGAACTACTACAAGTGTGAACTGGGCAGATTGTATGAAGAATTGGATAATGAAACTTTGTAGGCTGTAAAAACACCAAAAAGGGTATTTGATATTGTTAATAAAATTTACAAATAATGATCTATAATAAAATTTGATCTAAATTTCCTCTCTAGTAGACCTACTAGCAGGGCAGGACAAGGTATAAGGAAGAAATAATAGATCTTATGAAAAAGGATAAAGATGGTCCTTTAATATCAAATTTTATGAATCTACAAGCTTGAATTAAGTATAAATGATGACCATTCCATAATTAATTTTTAAAGGATTAAAGAACTTTTGACATCATTTTAAAGAATTGCTAAATGTCTATTTGTTCCCTCTACACATTTATGTTGTTAGGATAAACGATCTTGAATATGTTGGAGAGTATGTGGCACAACAATGCACAAAATAAAATCTATAACAAATTCTAAATAGACATTTAGATTCAAGGGCATATGATAAGTTACAAAATAGTATACAAATTTGCGTTCTAAAAATTTAAGTTCAAGTTAAAACAATTCACGCGCAATGTATTATATATATCAGGTATCTACTATACCAAGACAGGGAAAAGGGCAAGGGAACATGAAATTGATAAAAATATTATAAACCATGATAAATCTATCTCCACCCAATCCTGTTATAAGGGCTTCTTTATTCACCATCACAAACTTCTATAAGAGGTGAAATGCATAGGAGATGAGGAAGTTGGGTTGGACAACCCAAGGTTTATACTTTATGTAGGGGAAACAATCCCACACATGAAAAATATTAAATCCCAATAGTCTCACCTTTTCTCACCTAGAGAAGAAAAGGAACTCAAACTATTTGACAAAATTCCTACAACATATTTGGTCTTGTTGACTGCAATGATTGCAGGGTATACACAAAACGAGAGTCCGGATGCAAATGCAAAAAAATAGACGAAAAATAGGACTTTCTTGTGCTACAAGAACAGAAAAATGCTTGGGAATTGTCTATACCGCTAGACATTGTATGTGTCAAAAAAGTAGAGGTCATGGGGATTTTTTCATAGGTTTTGCCAAGAGTCAAGAACCCAACATGCAAAATGACCGGAAAAATATTATAAAAGTCAAAATATTCCAAACAACAAATATATATAGGAAATCGCTGCATAAAGAACACACAAGTTTTTAGACAACTCAAAAACAAATGATGGGAAAGAAGGATACCGCGAGCCTCGCAATGGTGAATCTATTCCACGCATGGCTACTTCACATGCAAACATGGTTTCAAAATCTATGAGAGCTATTTGTCTAGCTCAAGGAGGTGAGGCCAAAGTGGTCTTTGGAAAATGTGAAAGAACAACTATATTAATGTGCTTGCGGTCTTTGGAAAATTGTTCTGAAATGCCTCCCCTATAGAGAATCGCTCAAAACTTAAAAAAACCAAAACAAAGGATGGTGCTAATTAACTTTGAGTGAAATGTTAAAAGGGGGTAAACCTAAAGCGGGAATGCCATCTTAGCACACAACAAGAGGAGCTTAGGCAGATCACTGAGATATTGTGGGTAAGGAAACAACTGGTAGTGATGCAGTAGTTTTCCGCTTGCATATACATAAGGTTGCCTACGTCTTAATCAATCCCGCTTCTGCCATTACCCACCATACCCTTTAGGTTAACTTGCACCTTCCTTTGGGATTTGCGGTTTACAATAATTCTTCCATGCCCACTCGATAAATAGTTTCAGCCTCTAAAGATCATTACTTGCGTATCATTTAAGGGATGAACTCCCACCAATAACATTGAAAAAATTAAACAGAAAAATAAAGAATTTGTCTTGTAAATGAAAACAAAGATTCCATTTAAAAATAGTTTGAGGGATTCAGATAGATCCGTGGGATTCTATGCATGGGAAGAAGCAAACAAAAATGAAGCAAAGACAACATGCAAGTGCTTGAAATCTCTCAAAAATCTCATTGCTGCAAGCATTGGCATGGGTCATGTTTTCCATAATCAATAACCTCTACTCGAATCGGTATGATAAAAGTCGACTTATTATTCAAATTTAAAAAGGGTAAAAAGTTATAAATGAAATTAATGTTTTGTCTCTAACTGTTGTCTCAGAAGGGCCCGCCATGTAGTAGTGATAGAATGCCACTCTAGTGAACTAGGTACAATGGCTCATTAATTAACTAGGATAACAATCTTCTCCATATTACATTATTCATCTTTTAGCTGAGAAGCCAACTCACTCGTGTTAGCACTAAAGGTCAAGGATTCATTGAAATACTATTTTTCTACCGCATCAACCAAATGATATATTAACATAGACAAATTTAAGATGGAAACAAAAATGCTTGGATAATTTTTATGCAACGCCATCTTATTGCTAAACCAAAAATTAATGGACCCGTGCCCGTATGGAGCAAAGCATATTGACTCCAGACGTTAGAGTGCTTTTTTACTATTCGAATCATAGAGAAAGGTTCATCCAAAGCATGATAGATACATAGTTACAAATTTGAACCATTGTATAAAATTCAAGTTGATTTGGGCTACATAAGAACATCTTTTTCTGCTTTAGGGAAAGAAAGAAAACACATTATTTTCCACCAATGACCAAATGGAATCAATGAAACTGATTTGAGTATCCCTTAAAATTTTGGTTGATTTTCACTTAAATTCAAATGGTAATCCAAAGGATCATCCAAAGGTCATGCTCCTTAGGCAATTTAATTTCACCTGATTAGAAAATGCCAAGTATCTTCAAATATTATTCAATTAAAACACTTACATTGGCCATATGATACTCTGATGATTGCTTATTTAATACAAGGTTAAATAACTTAAGCTTCCACAGTGCATAGTTGTAGAAGACAAGAAATTTTTGAGTAGAATCTACATACAGATATTTTTTAGAAATCATCTTACATTGCTTATGCAATATAAGAAATAAAAATTATAACTAATTTTATAGTATTATACTAAAACTATCTAGTAAATTAAATTGAGAGCGTAAAAAACACACAACTGTTTTACGTTAATTCATGCTTTAAGCCTTCCAACAGCTGTGGTCTAGTGGCTAACCTAGTGGTCACATGAAATACAAAATCTAAAACTTTCTCAATAGATGCTGCTCAAGAATTTTAAGAATTACTTGTAGATTAAATAGTCACACGCAAAACATTTACTTTCTAATTGGGTATAGGTTTTTTTATTCTAGATTTACTTTTTACTTGGCTATAGGTTTTTTCATATTCTAGATGCTAAACTAACTTATTGCAACAAACTTAATGCCAAACCAATCCCACTTCCACCAATAATAGTAAACATACTTTGGGCACATGGAAGCGAACCCAAAAGTTCCTTCTCCGAGGTGATTAATCAGTTGAATATTATAGTAAAATGTTATTTGGCATAACCAATCCTAAAATTTATCTCTAGTTACTGTAAACTTCTAGGCTCCAACCTTTAACAAAATCTACATCTCTCCATATTTGTAATAACAATGAGAATTTATGAAGCTAAAACATCAGACTCCACATTTTTCAACAAAGTATTGATCATCTGCATGGCATGCAGGCGTTGCTGCCAATTTCTAGTGTCAAGGATATCAATTGCTTCCTTAAGTAGAGACCTTCCTTAGGGTTCAAGAATTAGACTATTATGCTTAGCTAGAGAACAAGCCAACTTCATGTGATAAATCCTTTGGGTTCCTTTCTCCTCCAAGGCCCCTATAACTCTCAGACAGACCTCATTAACAATATCCTCCGGTGCAAATTTCCATACCTTTTTGTTCACCAAATCTTGCAAACACATTGTTGCTCCTTCTGCATTCCCTAACAGAACTTCAAGTAGAGGATTCGCTAAATCTCGAATTACACATTCTCTTTTCCTTTCAAAGAAGCTAGGTTCAATTGTATACCTAGCCAAAGCCAAAAACACCTTTGAACAGGCCTGTTGCATGGGTCCAATGAGCTTAATACATATACAAATTATACATCAATCAAATCTTCAAACATTTTGCACATCTAAAAAAATTAGCTACTCATATTGTAACAGTGCCCCCTGTTATTAATAATTTAACAATAGTACAACTATAAACAATTTTAAAGACTATCAAAACCCGATCCAACTCAATTATGTTCAAATAATCATAACCATAATCTAAGTGACAATGCAGAGAACAAAACCCCTCATCTTATCTGTTCATACAGAATTGATTTACTAAATTATACACAGTGCCATGAATGAATGAATGAAAAGGGCAAAAATTTTATTTCCCCATGAAACAAATGAATCTATAGCCAAAAAAGAAGAAGAAAAATTGTGTCTTGTAGATTTATCACCAGGGTATTTGATGAATGGACTATCACATGATTTACCATGGTGCATCTGAGGACAAATCCCTTAATACATTATCTCACTTATGTAGGGAGTTATGACCTTACAGTTTTCTTGTCATCCACTACACGCAACATCTGCTTCACCCAGCCTTTACGGCAGGGAATTAGTCTTGAAATCCACCCTCCTGAAATGCAAACTATGCTCTGCTCTGCCACAGTCTTCATCAATGTTTTGAGGCAATTTTCCTTCAGTTCGCACTCCTCTCTGTATGAATTTTGCAAGGCACAGCAAACCCTTGGTGTCAGTTATATGGCATTGGGTGTGACCTTGTGAATGTCGAGCTACATGATGGAATTTATGGAGAGATTGTTGTTCTTGCCGATATTTTCACTCATCTAGGAGGTGAGGAGGGAGAAGAGAGGGCGAATGATGTCTTACTGGCTAAAAGCTTGCTTAGGGTCAAGGTACCTAGAAACCACATGATTCCCCATCCATAGTATCCCGTGGATCTGACTGGTATTGTGGATGAGGAATTCAATGGAAGTGATGCAATAGTCTCCTTTACCCTATAAGCTCCTTTTCCCCCAATGTAGTGATCTATCTGGCTAAGTGATCTATCTGTTGGAAGTGTTGACATGGTTGCGTCCCAGAATTAGTGAGCTCCTCTGCTTCCAATCTAGTGTTCCCTTCCCACTATTTTCCCCCAATTTGATACACTAAAACTCAGGCATGCGTGCTTTTTGTAAGGTTTGAATGGATTTGTGGCTTATATTCCTCATCATGCCTTTGTTGATGCCTATAGTGCCAGAGGAATAGAGAGAAGCGACCGTGTTGTTTTGTTGTATTTTGATGGTTAGAAATTTGTAGGAGCTATAGTGGATCAGATCCGCAAACGTAATACCATGGTGTTGGTGTTGCGAATATTGTTTCAGAGTTAGGAGGACGACAGGAAGGCCGGTTGATCTCACTTTGTCAACCAGTTTCGGCACCATGAATGCAAGCTTTCTTTTCGAGTCCTGAAGCCCTACAATGAATGAAGTTTGCTCCAAATTGTTTCAATATGTGAAAGTAACTTTATTATTAAATTAAATGAAAAAAGGTTAGAGACAAAACTTTAAAATTTGAAACAAAACTTTAAAATTTGAGACAAAACTAAAGTTTTGTCTCTAACTATTGTCTCAAAATAGGCCCTTTTATAGTAGTTTAGGTATTTTAAAGTTATTTTCTTCATGATTAAATACATTCAATTATGTTATTGAGTTGTTTAATTCATTATACAATCCATATACAAAGCTGAAATGCAAAAGGAAGTACACAACTCAGTTTCAGAATTCAATGTTTTATTCATAAGGAATTTCAAATGCTTCCCACACAAGATATGGGATGTGACTCAAGTAAACATCATAACTACTGAAATAGAATTTTCATGTGCATGAAAATAAAAGTAAAAGAATATGAAGGAATCCATCATTGACTTATATCTTTTGTCCCGCTACTCCATCTCTACTCTAGCTTTTATTCCATCTTCATCCTTGCTATTCAACACTACATTGTACCTAGAAAATAAATAGGAAAAGATCGTCATCGATCCACGAGCTCAAGATTAAGTCATATTGTAATGTCATGCATAAAATCTATAATA
This sequence comes from Taxus wallichiana var. yunnanensis, assembly GCA_018340775.1. Taxonomy (NCBI): domain Eukaryota; kingdom Viridiplantae; phylum Streptophyta; class Pinopsida; order Cupressales; family Taxaceae; genus Taxus; species Taxus wallichiana. Next base: position 685,812,415 of record CM031244.1, read on the forward strand.
ATAATAATAATAATAAAAACAAAAATGAAATTAATGTGTTTGGTTTTAGAATTGATGGTGATGGCAGGAGTGGTTGAGAGGTGGCATGAGGGCATGAGAAACCTATTAAGGCATGTGGGCAACTGAAGGAAGTCATACATGTCTTTTCCTTGGATAGTAATACAAAATGAACTTTATTTGATATCCAGATGCTTAAACCATGTAGAAACCCAAGTTCGAATCGTAAATTTAGTAGTTTTTGGAAGTGTAATACGCAAAGAGGCATGGTTTTCCTCACGATAGGCTCATCATTTCCACAAGCAAAAATAGAGCTCCAACCTAAATGGTTTACTCCCAGCCTGGGCATCAAATTTTAGGCTTTATCGATGATCTGCAGTTGGAAGAGATTTGGCAAACAAGCATGTAGACTATGGAAGTGTAGACCTACACGTGAAGCGCTTAGCCAAAATTCTTGAAAGAAACATGACTTCATTTACTTCAATGGCTGTAGGATATACACGAATGGGTTTGTTGAAAAGGCTAATAAAAATTTAGGTAACCTCCTTTCTGTGTAAAATGCGGGATTAGCGGTGGTAGACATCCATCAAAGCAGAATGGAAATTTGAATTTCCTTTGTCTGCCTTTCTCGGACTGTGCCAAATGCGAGTTCTGGGACAAGGATGAACTTCCAACAAAGCATAAAAAAATGATGAATTTTTGTTAGATGTTTTATTTGCAAATTCTCTGGTATACATGAATGTAAATAAAATAAAAATGTACTCTGCTGAATATTATAGACTACAGTATATACACAAAATGAGGATTTTCTCTCATGTTTTGTTGCAAGTTCTCCAGCAGATATGTATGCAATGGTGGAAGCATGCATTTGGCATGTGAAATGCTTGAATGAATGCCTAACATAAATGTGGCATCATAGACTGCAATGATAGAATTATTTGCACAAAATGGGTTTGTTGTAAAGGCTATAGAAACTTTTGAGAAAATGTAACTAAGCTGGTTTAAAGCCGATTCCATAAAATCTGCTAGCGTCTCCCATCTTGTGCTTGATGCGAGCTGTGGAATAGAGTATGGACATCCTTAAAAGTATAAAACAAATTAGAGGAACCTTGTCAGTAGTTGCAAATGGTCAAATCATATGCTGAAACATCAAAAACAAAGCCAAGGAGGATGCCTCAAGGAGACACGCCAATTCTATATGCACACACGGGTATCTCTCTGACTGACTAAGTAACAAAAGTGGTAAATATGGGACTGAGTGAAGAAATAGTGCATGGTATACTGATAAGAGTGTATGGATGTGTTAAATGATTCAAGAACTTGAAGCAAATGGAAGTGGCAAGTGTAAAACAAAGATCCTAAATCTGTAGCAGCATTTCCTAGTTTTTCCAAAAGGATAACTTTGAAATGGGTATGTACCCATCAATGCATAATAGGAAGTGGGTTTCTCAGTGGTAGTATTTGTCTATACCCTAGTAGAAATGTTTGTAAAAGGGATAAATGCGTACAAAATTCAAGTGGAGGATTTTTTGAATGCATGCAACCTATTTGATGAAATGCCCAAGCGAGATACCGAACCGAATCCTGTGTTTTTGACCGACTTCGTCCCTCCAGGAATGGTTCATCTATCCTTATCTTTTATAATTCTCATACTTTAGTTTTTCATTTGCAATGAAATATAATTTTAAAAGCTTGGGATTATAATAGATTTAATTATTTTACATTAACTTGTTGCAAAGAAATAAAGTGTCATATCATAACTCACGTAATCAAAATAACCATTTATAGTAAACCATGATCTTCAACCCTCATTTTGAGGTGATTTAGAAAACATCTTGACCAAAAATAGATCACTATAGTATTGTTTTATCGACAAGTTGAAGTTGAATTCCTAGAAAATATGTTGACCATCTCCTAGTTTAATTAGATAAATTACAATTTCTGGGGACTCGCAAAGTAACCTTTGTAACTTCAAAAAGGGAGGTTAAGATTCCTTCGCGTACCTTGTTATGTGAGGTGTCACTTCAATCCTTGGATTGACCCCGAATGAACATTTGTGATCTTTTTGATGCCCTTATAGGAGCCCTGTTACACTATTTTGCAGTGATAGGAAGTTGTTAAATCTAGAAAGTTGGCTTTTGTTTTGAACCACCATTTGAAACCTGGATAGAGAAATTATTATCCATCTTCACAAACCTCTAGTGTTTTTACTAGAAAATTACACAAGACTTTTAGTTTAGGGAAAAAAACTTCTATGGATAGTTTGGCAATGGCATTTTGTAGGCCTCTGGTCACAGTTTGATTAGTCAAACTAGGCCAATTATGACCAGTGGCTCTAGAAAACATGTTGCCGTTTGATAACCATTTGCTAATTCTTAGTCCTGTCGACTCGATGAATTCTCCATATAAAGAGGAACTTGTAGGATGTTTCTCATTTCACATTCATCTAGTGGACATCAGTTTTGGACATGGTTTTCTGAGCCCTCGAGCTAACTTTTATTCAATTGCAACTAGGTCAATTACGACCGATGGCCCCCGTAAAACTAGCCACCAAACACAAACCATTCACCAATTCCAAATTATGTCAATTGTTATGAACCCTTGGAATATAAGTGGATATGTAGAAATTTAACCATGATGTGTTTGCTCACCGAAAGACAACATTTGAAAGTGGTTTCTTAGCCTCCAAGCCCGACTTGAACGTTTTTGTAGCTAGCAATAAAATGTAATTAAGAAAGTCAGACGGCCCTCGTTGGGTTTCCAAACCATTGTGGAAAATTTTGACACATTTAAATAACTATTTGAAAATTCCATAGTATAACTTGTTGTGTGAAATAGAAATTTTGAAAAAATGGTGTTTCTCTCTATTCCTTTCTCCTTCTCTCTCCTTGGTTATGAAATGAAGTGAAATGAAATGAAGTGAATACATGTCTCTAAAACCTTTTCTTTGAATGTAAATCTGTAAATTATTATTATATGTAAATGGGAAAACTGAACAATGTTAATTATGTTAGATTAGGGTGGATGCCATGCCAGCGATTTATCGCTGATTTTAGCCTCACATGGTTTTATAGGATGCAAGAATGATGGCAAAAGGCAATGTGTAATTCATTACTTATCATTGCAATTTATATAGTTCATTGTAAAATGAATGCATGTATAATGTAGTCTCATGTTACAGAAAAATTATATTTGAAATTTGCTAATAGGTATGAGATGCTAGTCTTTAGGGACATCTAGGAATTGTGTATTTAATCATAGGTTCAATTTCATTCAAAATATGTATGGTAAAAACTATGATATATATATATATATGGTAAATGAATTTGAAGTTAATATCTTGTAGTGCATATTCAGTGTTCAATAAATGATTAATTAATTAGCTTGTTGTATTCTTACCTTGTAAACGTAATAAAGAGATTTAATTGAAACACTCAACCCTTGTATAATATTTGTGCATAACATGTCTTCATGTGTGATACTTTTACCATAGAAGAAATTGAAAACCATAGAATGAACTTAAAATTTGCACTTGATGGAACCTCCTAGTTTGGGTAAACAAGAGCCCAAGAATGGGTTTATCATCTTAGTTGGTATGTTTAGTGACATTGTCATAAACCTGATAGATAGGAGCGACATAGTCAAACTTTATTTGGAGTAAGTAGAGCTAACTCTTCCTTCGTATCCTAGTGGACTACCTTGTCTTCCGAAGATAGATTTAGAATTAAATTTCTTCATTGAATGAATTTCTTGTGGGATCTAGATGACATCATGGAGCTAGTGAAATAGTTGTACTATCACTTAAAATCTTGTTAATAACCTCTTTTGATCCTCTCAGCTAAATGTCTTATCTTTGGCTAGTGACAATATAGTGCCTTGATCTTTTACGGAGAGTGTATAGGATAAATATGTTTTTGAACCTTAATCTAATCTATAACTGGGTGTAAAGCCCTGAGTGAAAATTGGAATTAAACTAAACCATAGTTGATTAGGAGGTTAACTTGTGGGTAGAAAATTATAAGTAACTCTTTGCAAACGAAATTGATTTGAAATATGTTGACTTTAGAGAACCCAAGAAAATGAAATTTTGTCCCGTAATTCCTTGTTATGCCATTTTATGACATTAAGAATAAAATAAATTTCACATGCGGAATCATGAAATGCAGAAACATGGGATCTTACCTTGAACACAAATCACGTGTGGTTCATGTGTAGTCTATGATGTTTCCAACCATGTACTTCTTCAAGATGTCAGGAAAGTACTTTCGTAACTCTTTTGTTTTAAAGCGAGGGTAATAATGAGACCAGAATGCGATGTAATAGTAAAGCATATAAGAATAAACATGAGATTTGAGGTCAAGAATAATGCCACTCTTAGAGCCCTTTTAACCCAATTAAACATTTTCATGTGTTACAAAGAATATGAGTCTCCCCTTGGTGAGATCAAACTTCGAGTAGAACAAAAGATATATATTTATAATCTAAATACAATTTCTTGTTTTGGGAATGTCGAATTGGGGAAATAAAGATACCATGATCGAATAATGTTTATAGGGAAAAGGTATCTTGAATCTAAACCACCCTCCCTTAAATCCTAATATTGCTTTCTGGACATCAAGTCAGATTCACTTGAGTTACAAGGGTAAAATGTAGACATTGAATAAACATTTGAGAATCATATACTTAACATAATATCAAGATAATTAAGTACTTTGTATGCAATTTGAATTATGCCAAATAATTATGTAAGTTACGGAAATTTCTGTAAAGGATAAAAAGCCAACTTAAAATGGTCAAACTGTAAATTAAATGTGGAATGAACCTAAGAATATGTAGCTGGAAAAAGGAGGAAATTATCCTTTCTCAATAATGTTCTTCGAATGTTAATCATAACTATGATGCAATTAATGAAATGATGTGTTGTGGGTTTTCCATCCTTTTCTTATGGTTGGGTCATTGCTAGTATTCATCGATTGGGAAAAGAGGCATTGACATGTCTATGGTGTTGTCATGTGTCTATGTGAGTTGATGACTTGTAAGTGTTGTATGCATCTTTGAGTTTTCTTTACTTAGAGCCCTTGAGGCATTGTGTCGCGAGAAATGTAATTCAAAAAAAAATTATCCTAGTATTTTTACTATTGTTTTTGTGTGTGAAAAATGTGGGTGTTACACATATTCTTATACTATCTATCTTCATGCAAATGAATCTCCTAATATCAGGAGGTATGATTACAGAAAATATAAATGCATAGCAGACAAGCAACAATATTCTACATCAGTACATATGATTCTCACAATCATTTCAGAGAGAAAAGATAAAGAGAAAAACTATGGAACAAAAGAGAGGCCAAAAGCCTAATGTTTTCTAACTAGTTTATCTAAATGTGCAGGTACAGGTAAGAAGAAGGAAGTATTACATTCTATAACTTGAATCAAGAAAAGTACATTTATTTCAGTTCAAACTAAAGGCTGAAATACACAAAGATGTGCATATACTAATCCATAAAATAAATGCAGGTTTAGTGCTACAGATTCTAACAAATGGAATGAGATAAAATTGCAGCTGAAACATAATGGAAAAGGAAATCTAAGAAAATTTTGACAGGGCTTCACCATGTAAAATGGACATTTTACATCTTTCCATCATGCTATTTCACAATTAATACATGCTTAAAAGTTGTGACAAAAGATAAACTACTGTACTAATCAAATAGTATGCAAGAAAAGAGAGAATACATTATATAGTCAAAGCTACAAATTCAGATAAATACAAGTTACTTCATGATAAAGAACAACTTCAGTTACAATACAACTAAGGATGCAGAGGGTAATTCATGATGAAGAGATACAATACACAATGCAACCAACTCAAGTACAAAGCTAATATTCTCAACTGAGAAAATTGGAAGTAATGAGCACATTTCAGATTTCAAGGTTTTCATTATTACACAAGTCTCATTTCAGTATTGCAAAATAGAAGAATGATAGTACAGAAGAAGAGAAAATGTTCAACATTTAATAGATGTAGGTTGTTTCCGATCATCATAACACACTAAAAGCTACATATTGTAGACCATAGAAAGTGCTTCTGAAAATAAAATTTTCACTTATGATCAAATTCAGAGATAGGTGTTGGAAACTATCATAATACAAGCTCAAATAAAAGAGTTATAGTTCACAACATTTCTACAATTCAACTCCAGGAGCTCAACATTGAAGATGTCATCTCAAAATTTTAAATGAATGTTTCTACAGTGAAACAAGGGTTTTAGAACATCCTTGTGACTGTCAAATATGAACAAGATTGAATGAAAGAAGAAACTATGATGCAGCCAAGAGAGAGAGAGTTATGTTCATCTTCACTTGAATAAAGGAAAGAGTCCTTTAATCTACATATACAAGTGCAAGTACAAGTTTAATCTACATATACAAGTACAGTACAAGTTGTTGTTCTTAACTGAATAAGCTGAAAAGGAGAGTGTATAGAAACATTTCAACATACAGAAGGTATATCATTTCAAGTATCAACAGAATCAGTAAGAAAATTACAAGAGTAGATTGATGGAATTGATATATGAAAAGAGATTATATTAAACTGTGTAAAAGTGCATCAAAACTCTACAAGACTATCCACTATTTTCTTTTTAATCATCAAGTTCTAGTTTTGAAAATTTCAAGATACTGAGAAACAGAACATGAGAGAACATGCACATTATTTTCTCTAAATTTTTCAAGAAAATAAATACAATTTCTAACATCAAGCCAAGTCATCAAAGAAATTCAGAGTTCATCACAATATGTACTATTTTGGCAAGAAAATTATATATTTTGACATTTTCTATGAGAATATGGAATGCTCCAGTATACAAGATTCTATATACTCATAAAAACGTAAGGAAATGGGCATAATCATATCTTCCATGGCCAAATACCCAGTATAAAATAAGACCCAAATATGGGTATCTCGAGCAAGGTGCCACTTCAAAGTTCTTTAAAAGTATCAAAGTATTATAGTCTAAAATGAATCATAACTCAAACAACCCTTGACAAAGGTTTCTATAAGCTAAACAAAAGGCTACAAAAATAACAAAATCGAGCTCTGGGAACCTTCTGAATGATGCCTATATTACACCTAGATGAATTTTTTCAGATCGAGATCTTATATAAGAATACAAAGAAAACCTAGGTTTTCACAAGAAAAGGAAGAACATGAATTTGAGGAGTATGAACTCAAAACAACAAAATATTACAACAAACAAAGTGCCAAATCCATGCATTTTTGGAGGAGAATAAGAGTACCCAATTTAAACTTACCAGTTTAATTTAAATTTGAGTAAATTCTTGGAGTAAGGTCAAAAAATCATATACCTAGAAAGAGTTTTCTCAGAAAAATCCACAGTGCCATGGAATCACGAAAATCACTACGAGTAGGAAAACTCAAAGCTCAAAAATGGATATAAAATGATAACCACAGTCAAGGAAAGCATAAAAAATTCACAATTTAATGCTTCGCAAATAAATGGCTACCAAATGCCTTAGATTTCAAAATAGAAATATGCACATTCAGAGTAAAGAGAATGATGAAGCCGAAAAATCAAATACCCACATCAACAAATATACAGATCTACTGAGAGTTTGCATGAATAATCAAAATGCAATGAAATTACCAGTACAATATGATCAAATCCATGAAATCCTCATTAATATCAAGTGTAGAATAAAATGATGAAGACCCCAATGATTTTCGAGCTTAGAGATCAAGTTTGCATAAGAAAATGCAAAGCACAAGGGTTTTGAGGTGTTAGTGCTAACAAAACAAAACCAGATGAGAGAAACAAGTTACAACCCAAGGAACCAGAGGCTCACCTTAAGAAAATAACCTCCTTTAGATTTTACATAGTTTTTCTAAGTCCACAAAAGCATAGTGACTCAAAAATCCAGCAAAGAAAAAAGACAAGCCTTCAGAACTAGCTTGAAAGAAATTCAATTGCGGCCACTTCAGAAAAATACGGACACAAAACTCATAGTTTCCTTCTCTACAAAGAAGATGAGCTCCAAAACTCCACTATTGGTGGCCAAGATATTACAGAGAATAAACAAATCCATGCACATAACCTCATAAGAGTTAACAGAATGCAAGGTACCGAGATCGAGGATCAACAATGGTGGACAATGTAATCAAATCACACTCAGAAAGCTCCAAACAAAGAAAAAAACAATGAAAATACAAATGCACGAGAGCTCAGAAGACCGATTTGTAGAGGAACCAAGCTCAAGAAAGAAAAACAATGGCTTCCTGGAGAAATTTTTTCAGGTATTCACCACTCAGAATGAGCAAATGATAATGACCAAGTGATAAGCTTGACAACATTTAAAAAAATATAACTCACTTGAGTTAAAGATCGACAACACTAAACCAAAAGTACAAAAATCAATGGTATCAAATGATCACCCAAGCCAACCACTATGCCAATCAAGGATTAAAAGATCCACAGTGGAGAATATCACAATACACAAGATCAACAGCTATAGAGAAGTTGTCAATATCAATGGTGTGAAATTGACAGGTACCATAGATCGACGGTTCATAGCAATGCAACATATTCAACACAAACTCTACCACAATAAATCATTACTCAACCATAGTCAAAATTAATACACTTGTCAAGCTCCAGAGAAACCCTAACTCGACCTGAGTTAGTAATGCCACTGACAAATGCAAAGGGGTGAGTCACCATGGGAGGGGGCTAGCCCACATCATTTAAAAGAAATCATTGCATTGACCTTGGTTTAGGTATCATAATAATATGCTAAAATACTATAATACCAACAACAAATTACTATGGAAATGATAATAAAAAGGTGGCCAAGTATTATAGTGTGGCAATGTTTCAAAAATGACCCCATGATTATTTTAAATCATAATAATATGCCAAGTCAACAAGGAGGTCAAATCTAGAATGAAGAAAAAGTGTTCACATCACAGGTGGTCCCCACAGTGGGGGTTTTAGAAGGAAAACAATAGCATGGTGTGCACAAGTGCAATTCTTCATGTGACCACTAGAAGACAAGTAGAGGTCAACATCAGAGTACAAGGAGCCCTTTTTGAGGCCTATTACCTTATTTTCCACAAAAATAAGAGTATTATTTTATTGCACATGTGCTCACAGTGGTCCCCACAATGGGTGATATGGAATTGAATAAACTTTTTCTAAGTGTAAAAGACAAGGCATTATTTTTAGGGAAATTTAATTTTTCATGTGCATCCAAGGGGCAGTTTAAAATGCTATTTTTGCAATTGCAAGTGGATCAAGTTGTAGATGCCACATCATCAGCTAGAAGACAAAAATTACATGCATTGGAGAAGACTTTCTCATCAAGAAAAGCCTATTATTAGCCAAATTATTCATCCAACTTCTTTAAAAATAGAATAGTCAACTATAGTTTGACTGAGGTTATATTTTGTAAACAAGGCTATTAATGCCTTATTGTATTAGCATGCTTATTTTTATTCCTTTATTTATTCATGATAAAGGATAAAAATAGGATGCATGGGTGAGTAAAATTTTAGTCTATTTTTAGGAAGGGTGGGATGAATAATTTTGCTATATATTGTGTGCATTGGAAAAGAACAAGGGAGGACTTTTTAGATACAAGAGTGCTGAAGCATTTTTGCCAGTTTTTTCCTTTGAATGAGAATTGATTTCTGCCTTTCCAATTATTTGCAGCTTCATGTATACTTTATTATTTCTTGTGAATGTAAAAATTCCTTGATTGATCATCTTACCTTGCTGTAAAATTTAGTAATTTTTGCATAATATTAGTGTGCATTCTTATCTTAAACAATATTGTTGTGAATCATTCCCTCAATATATAATTTTTTTTCCTTAATATTATACTAAAAACTATTGGTTTGTGCACTATAAATCCATTCTCAAATATTTGTGCATGTAATCAGTCAAAGCCCCTCAACAAGTTTGGTGTATCACCCCATTTTTCAATTCATTTACAGTCATCTTTTTACCCTCAAAACACAAAAAAATAGTTTAGGATACATCAAGAAGGAACCGACCTTGATACTGGAGACTCACCTCAACAATAGGTATACCCACAAAATTGAGGTGTTTTTATCATATCTACAAAAGAGAGAGATCCAGAGAAAGATTAGAACCTTACGGTCATCTCACTACAAGGTGCACTTTCAGAGATAACATCTACTTCACACCTTTGGTTGATCTGTAAACTCTTCAACTTTGGAATTATTCACAAAATCACTATTAATCGTTGTTTTTACCTTCTATTAGAAAATAATAGAGATAGCTAGTGAATGAATTATTATTGTGTTTAGAATAAAAATTTATAGTAAAGGAAACAATATAAGCTCATAGCACCAACAATTTTATCCTAGAAAACCCCAATGGAGGAAAAACTAGTCGGGAAGGGAAATTGCTCTTTCTTCCCACTTGTAGTGGTCAATTCAAATCAACAAGTAAAGATTTTACAAAAAATATGAAAGGGAAGTAGATAATATCCCAAAAATTCTTTATAATTACTTCCTTGCTCTGTCTCAACACTCATTTCTTCTATAAAAATACAATTTCCAGCACTAAGACTTCTTGCTCACTTGCTCTCATGCTTCGATGATCCTCTACACTTCTACAATCATGTATTTATAGCCTTTCTCATGTCCTCCCATGCACTGGAGAATGGGAAAGGTCATGAAGGAGAAGAGAAATGAACATCCTTTCAAATTCGGAGGTTGTTCATTTCAAATTTTGTTTCTATCTCTGTAATGGCGGGACCACCGCCCTATGCGAGACCGGCAGCGGTCCCAGGACCACCACCCTGGGCTGGGTGGTGGCTCTATCTTTCCACCGCCTTTCACTGGGGTCTTGTGTTATTACTTAAAAGACAGAACCTCCATTTATTATTTTTCTTCTTTGTGCTGACTTTTTTTGATGAAGTAGAGTTATTTTGGATCCCTATGGATCACACCTCCCCTTCTTAGGAGGCTGTTGGTCCCACAAAATCTTAGTGGGGGAGTAGATGAGGAAAAATTCCCTCACTTGCTCCTTCAAGTACCACTGGGGCTGCCTTGGTGTCTTTCCTTTCAGTCCGATCTACTAAGACTCCTAGGGACCTCTTCTAGTTTCTCTGACCTTCTATTGTAGTACTAAATCCTCCTCCAATTCACCTTATAAGTCCAAGACGCAATCCTCAATAGAAGGTAGCAACTGTAGTTCTTCATCTTCATCTAGCATGAATGGCTCATATAGGCACAAGTTCTCGTAGTTTACTACAGAGTACATCCTCATGAATGATGACAAATCAAGTCGAAAAGAATTTCCTCCAACCTATTCCAATATGGTGAAGGGTCTATATCCTAGTGGCTTGAGATTGTGTGCTTGACCTTAAAGTCTCTCCTTGCTCAAGTAAAGAAAAAAATTATCTCCAACATGAAGCTTGTGTTCCCTCCTATGTCTTTGATCGTGCCTAGATTTTTACTTTGCTTGAGATTTCTCTAGTTGTTCTTTAAACCTTGAGATGGATTTACGGATCCTCTCAATGAACTTGTTAGCTCTAATCACCTTTGTGTCTTGTGTATCCTCCTCATCTTACTATCCAATCACTATGTCCAACGGATTTGTACATAGATATCCCAAGCATGCTTCAAATTGTGACTTCACTTTGTGGATGTGTGTACTACCAAGTTATAGTAATGTTGAATGTATGCCAAGGACTCATCCCAAGTCCTTGGGTATTTACTATTATACCCTCTGATCAATTGTACCAAAGTCCTGTTTACCACCTCTGTTTGTCCATCTATCTGTGGATGGAAAGTTGTGCTCCTCTATAATCTAGTATCCATCTTGTCCCACAAAGTAGTACAAAACTTGCCAAAAAAACTGGAATCCTCTGTAAGAGACAATAGGCTTTGGAAAACTAAAATGCACCCATACATTAGCAATGAAAAGATCTATCACCTCATGTGCTTTTCTTGTCTTTTTACATGCCATAAGAATACACATTTTTGAATCTATAAACAACAACATAGAGATAGTCATGGCCATGTTTAGACATAGGTAATCCTCCTACAAAATACATACAAATGTTCTCCCATGGATGAGTAGAGTACTGGTAAAGGGATATACAAACCTTCCTTCCTAGTTTTAGGCTTGCTAGTACAACAAATTTTACATCCGTGAATAAATTTTGATACTTCCTCTTGCATGTTGGGAAAATATACATACCTTTGCAAGTGGGCTAGGAACTTACCAACACCGAAATGTCCTACTACTTTCAACGTATGTGATTCCCTCATCAATAGAAGTATTTCTCCTTTAGGCACACAAAGTTTCCCCCATTGGTAGAGAAGCCCATCCTTGAGATAACAATCTTCAATCCCCATCTTTTCAGCCCCTTGGGACTGCAACTACTAAAATGTCACCCAAATTCATTGTCTTGGGCATATGCCTCTCCGTACACTTCCTTCGTGAAGGGCTCGATCCGGGAGATAATGGCCAAACAAGAGAAATTTTCCTATGTGGATGGCTTGGACAACATGTCTGCCACCAAATTTTTACTACCCTTATTGTATTTGATCACCAGATGGAACTATTGAAGAAACCCCATCCATTTGTAGTGCCTTTCCTGCTGTAATTTAGATTGTGCTTGCAAATACTAGAGATGTTTGTGGTCAGTGTGCACAATAGTTTCTTTACCCAACAAATAATGTTTCCATTTTTTAATTTCTGAACTAGTGCATACATTTCTTTATCATATACTAAATATCCTTTAACTGCTGAAGTGAAGGTTTCAGAATGATAACATATGGGTTTACCTCCTTGAAGCAACACTTGTGCCCATAGCGTAATCACTGACATTTGTATTTACTTCAAAAGGATCTTTGCAAAATAGGAAGAGAAAATCTTTGGAGCATGACTAATATTTTTTTCAATAACTCAAAGGATTTTTCTTGTTCCTTACCCAGTCAAAACCCTTACTCTTTGTAGCCACTATGTGTAGAGGTACTATAATTACTAAGAAACCAGAATGAATTTCCGCATGTATTGTAATGCTCCCACAAAACTTCTAGTTTCTGTGGCTCCTGTTGGTGTTGGCCAATTTGTGATGGCTTCCACCTTCTTTGGATCCACTCATAGCTCTCCTCCTCTAACCACATGCCCAAGATAGACAAGTGACTATTTGGAAAATTCACATTTCTTCATATTACAAAGAAGTTGTTTCTCCCTGAGAACTTGCAAGACTTGTTGCAAATGCGTTAGATATTCTTCCCTTGTGGCACTAAAAATCAAGATATCATCTAGATATAAAATGAAAGATGAATCTATGAAATCATGCAATACATCATTCATCAATCTCATAAATATAGTGGGTGCATTGCATAATCCAAAAAGAAGCACTAACCATTCATACAAACCCTTTTTGTTTTGAAGGCGAGTCTTCCATATATCCTCCTCCTTCATCCTATTGGTGATAACCTGACTTGAGATTCAACTTCATGAAAATTTTGGCATGTTGAAGCTGGTTTAAGAGATCATTTATGCGGGGAAGTGGATATCTATTCCTTATGGTGATCTTGTTCAAAGCGTGGTAGTTGATGCACATTCTCCAAGAACCATCATTCTTTGGAACCATCACAATATGGGAAACACACGATGAGGTGCTTAGACGTATTACTCCTTTGTCATTAGTTCCGGAGTTGTTTCTTTACTCAGATACTCTCAAGTAAGGATTTCTTATACAACCCGATGTTCGGTCGAGGTGACTACGGAAATAGCTGAATCTCATGCTCTACTTCTGTTTTGGTGGTAATCCACTAGGATCCTGAAATACTTCCTAAAAAGATTGAATAATACTATCCAAATCTTGTTTTCCTTGGTTAGAAATCTCTGAAACTTCTACCCCATCTTGTTTATCCTTTAACAAAAGTAAACAAATTTTTATGATTTTCCTGAATAAGTCATTTTGCTTGGTTAGCACTTACCATAGTAACCCGTGTCTTACATTGGTGTGCTCGGATGTTGTAGCTGATCCCATCCTTGACCCATCTATACCAGTTTTCCCTTCTCATAAATATAGCATCCCTAATATATAAGTAAGGACTTCCAAATACAACATCAAAACGATAAAGTGGAATAACGTCAACTTCAAAAACATCTATATATTGGGAATTTATCCCAAAATTGACCTTACATCTTCTTGTTACCTAAATTTCAACACCATTCTTCACCCAACCCAAAGAATAAGGGTGTGGATGCTCGTAAGTTACAAGATCAAGCTTCTTTACAACTACCTTAGAAATCAAATTAGATTGAGAACCAAGTATCAACCAAAGCATTTACCTTAGTTCTCTTGATCTAGATTTTGATCTAGAATAGTCTACACATCTCCTATTCGTTGTCCATGTTGGAGGCCATGCATCAAGCCTTTCAAATACATCGAGTCATCTTCAATTCCAACCTCCCTTCTATCTTTACAACTATCCCTGGACTTCTTACGGTCCTTGGTTTGGTTCTTTAGATGTAACTTTGGATGCAACTTCAAACATGTAGCGTTAGTATCACCATTGATGTCACAATTCTTGCAAAAATTCTTGGGATCTTTACAAGTATTTAAAGTAGTGGCAGCTTGTTTACCTTTCCCTTTCCACTTACTCTTGTTACTTGTTATCCCATAATCCTTTTTTGCTGATTTGTTGATTGTTTTACCCTCGGCTCTACTTCTCCTTGATTTTTCTCATCATCTATGTAGTATGCATGCACACATGCTTAAATGAGATCCTTTTGCTTTGTGGAGATGACTTTTCTTCGAAGGTGAGTGTGAAGTCCTCCCAAGTATTTGGTCAAAATATCCTCATCCTCCAAATCCATGTTTAGCAACATGGCTTGCCTCGAAACTCGTAGTATAGTCCTACACACTTTGACCACTGCCTTGTCTAAAATACTGCCATTTAATCATTTGGTCAGTTTTATGGCCAATAGGATAGAAGTTAGCTCTAAGTAATTCCTTAAATTCTTGCCAAGACTTCACAATAGGACGCTTCTTCTTTTCACAAGTAGTTAGATGAGTTTCCCACCAAACTAGAGCATGTCCCTCCATTTTGAGACGTGCAAAGGTGATCCTTTGTGCCTCAGTGACATTATGGATGCTAAAATAGACTTATAACTATTTCAACCATTTATCAAGTAACTCTGCATCTACTTGTCCTTCAAAGCTTTTGATTTTGACTTTAGTCTCAACTTTAAAAGGATCATGTCAAAATTTTAACTTTTCTCTTGTGTTACAAGTCTCTTGTTCATGCTCTTCCCCATAATCTTCCTCATGGTGGCTCTTGCCTATACCAAATTTTTTGGCTAAGCCTCGAACCACTGAGTACATGGAGTCTTGCTTGGCAGAAGCTGTCTTTTACAAATATTTAATTTCCTCTTGGCTTCTAAACATCCTATCCATCATGGTCTCCAGCATATCGATTCTACGGACCAAGTTCTCTTCCTCCATTTCTCCCCAAATTCCTGTTTCCACTTCTGTGTAGAATTCTCCAGATCGCAAGGTAAAGCTTCTTCGCCTTTAGATCTTGTCATTGTCATACAAATTAAAGAATGAAATAACACAGTCATGGATACATTATCTATGATACCAAAATGATCGTAAACTCTTCAACTTTGGAATTATTCACAAAATCACAATTAATTCTTTGTTGTTTACCTTCTATTAGAAAATAATAGAGATAGCTAGTGAATGAATTATTATTGTGAAGCGAGAATCAACAATTGTAGTAACGAAAAGAATATAATCTCATAACTCCAACAATTTTATCTTGGAAACCTCCCAATGGAGGAAAAACCAGTTGAGAAGGGCAATTGCTTTTTCTTCCCACTTCTATTGGCCAATTCAAATCAACAAGTAAAGATTTTACAATAAGTATGAAAGGGAAGTAGATAATATCTCAACACTTCCTTTCATTTACTTGCTTTCTCTATCTCCACACTCCTTTCTTCTACCAAAATACAATTTCCAGCACTAATACTTCTTACTCACTTACTCTCATGCTTAGATGATCCTCTACACTTCTATAATCATGTATTTATAGTCTTTCTCATGTCCTCCAGGTGCACTGGAGAATGGGAAAAGGTCATGAAGGATAAGAGAAACAAACATCCTTTCAAATTCACGGGTTGTTCATTTCAAATTTTGTTTTCATCGCCTCGTAATGGTCAAGACCCGCCGCCCTATGGAGACCGGTGGTCCCGGGACCGCTTCCCTAGCTTGGCGGTGGTTCTGTAACCGTGCCGCCCTACACCGAGCAATGGTCCTGTTACTTTACAAGACATAACCTTCATTTATTGTTTTTTCTTCTTTGTGTCGACTATTTCTTATGAAGTAGAGTTATTTTGGATCCTATGGATCAATGGTATACTTAGAGTTAGATTATGGGAGCATTAGATATGTTATGGGAAAAATATGTTGCACCACTAGGGTGTTTTAGACCCAATGGTGAAATGATCTCATACAATGGATTACAAGAGCTTCAGATGGAAACAAAATCTTTGTTAGTAGTCAAATGGAGTTTCATGGATTCCCTACATCTTCTACCATTTTTATGTTCAAAGTATATTAATCTTCCCTGAAAGATAAAAACCACCTAGTGCCTTCATGTGGTCATTTTGTTCATTCATATCTTATGGCATATAATTCAAACTTTCAAAATTTAAAAATCTTGAAACTAAAAGGAAATGGATTCATTGGTCATTTTCTAGTAAAAATAATATATTATACCCCATAAAACTCCCATATCTGATCCAAGAGGAGCTTTTTCATTGTTTATTATTATATTTGTGAGTTTTGAATGTGCTTTACAACTTCTACTTCTTGAAACCACTCCTAGGTTTGTTTTTAATTCCATTGTTATAATTTTGTGTTGAAATTAGGGTTTTGTACTTTTCATGTGCTTAAGTTACACTTTACATGTGATTTTGGAGTGTTGTACACTACTCATGTTCTAATTTTAAGTGGGGATGTACCTTTACTATTCAATGTTCTTATGAACCCTATAAAAGGAATTTTTATCAATCATTGTTCTAATTTTGTGTTGGGTATGTGATTTTAGTTTTAATCATCCCCATTCACCATGAAAAGTGTGATTTGGAAGTTTAAGTCATTCCCATAAACTCTTCTAAGTGCACTTTTCTACAAAGTGTTCGTAGAAACCACATAAAGTACACTTTTCCAATTATATGTTCCCAACATGATTATAATGTGCACTTCATCTCATGTCTTTGAGCACTTCACTTTTTTTTCCCTCCCAAAATATCTTTCAAATACCTTAAAAGAACCTCCCATCCCCCAAAAGAATGTTAAAACCACCATTTGGAAAACTATTCATTATTTTTCTCTCAAAAGTTAACAAGAAACTCTCCACACAAAACCATTTTGACCCATTCAAACCAAAATTTCCCAAGAATATTTTCACTTATATCTCATGAACATCTAAATAAAATATAATTAAATTTTTTTTGGGACACTCCTCTTATAGGATCATTCATATGGATGGTCATCCCATTTGATATATTAGCTCAATTTAATTTTTCCACCTCTAGAGGGTTTTCAAGTGTTTTGATCCAAAAAGCTGTCATAAATAGCTATTGTAGCACATTCATAGGTCCATTTCGCCTCCAATTTTTTTCATCACTTCTATGTATTCCGCTTGCATCAAGATGTTCAAATATTCTAGATATGAACCATTTTTGTCTTGGTCACTGAATTACCTAATGTTGGTGATAAGCAATGTCAATTTCATAGATTTTATTGATCATCGAGTAAGGATGATAGAGAATGAAGAAAATAAAATAGAAAATAGAATCTTTCATTATGGTTTGTATAGGTCTACATGGTTTACGCTATCCATTCATTGTTTTTACCTATTTTTGGCATGTTCGATCCATTACGATCTCATCAACCGTGATATCAAAGCAGTGAAATGGCACATTATTATCCTAGTTGGATGTAGTTAACATTGGTATCACATTTAAAATCCTAAGGTGGATTTTTTCTACTCTTAACTAAGGAAGATGATTTATACGAATGGGATAATCATGATTCCAATCTCTAGAATATGCTAGCCTATAATTTGTTATAAGTGTAAAAGAAAACCATCAAAGATTTCTAAGAAATCGGTGATAGATAAATTTCATGAAGAGCATTCAAATATGATCAATCTCTTGATCGATCTATGGTTGACCCCATAGTAAAATAATTCAATTTATGGTTGGCCCGGTTCATGAACAAGATAATTGAAGGATCCAAATGTATTGATTCGTGCCATATTATCGGTGATAATCTCTATAATTCCTTCTAAGTGTGGCTTCCACAAGTGAATTCATATATGTTGTATTCCATTACATTAATCATAATTTGGCCTGGTTTTCTACAAAGAGGACTTGGGTGAAATTGGGATGGAATGTGATAATTACACTCAAATCACTCACAAAGGAATTTTACAATATTTCAAACGGGTCATTGATGATGCTTTTAACATGTTTATAGTGAGATCTTTGGAAGTTAATACTTTATTGAGGATTTCTAAAGGTTCTCACGGATCTTGTCTAAAAGTACAAGAGCTATTTCATTCAGTTCATGTAATGCCCACAAATTTACCCACACGAAACCCAAGACAAACATAGGTCAAACTAGAAAAATTATGGAATAATTTTTTTCTTTGTAAAACCTACTCACAACACTAGTTTAAAATTTACGGTCACACTTTCTTGTTTTAAAATTACATTAAATTAATATTATTAATTTCCCCTTAGATCCCCTTTAAATAAAATAATAAAATATCTCAATACCATTTAATAAATTAATTAGTCTAAAGCAAGACTTAGGCTCCCTTACCATTGGTTTTAATACAATTTAATTCAACCTTAATTAAACTTGCTCAAATTAATATCAAGGGTATTGTGGTCTAGTTATTTAAATAATAAAGTTTTATTATACCCACAAAGGGGTCAAAGCTTGCATTAAATAAAAAGGTCTCTAATAAGACATTTGGGTTAGAAAAGTAATAACACCCCTACACATACTAGAGTGGCCCCAAAATAAAGTCTACCCATGCATTTTAAATTTGAAAATTATCTCACCCACTTCCCACCTACTTTTTGTAGGGATGAATCTCATCCATTGGATGGATTCATTTGGAGCCTTTGATTTAGGGATCCATCTAACCTAAACTTAGTTATGAAAGGATCTTTTCATTTCATTTGACTTATTGTTTCTTCTTTTTGTTTTCTGATTTGTGGAGGAGGAGGTGGAAGCCATGGGAGACAAGCTCAAGCTCATGGAGGAACAAAAATGTCCTTTTATTAAGGGTTCCATTTATACCCTCATCTAGGGTTTGTAATTATTTTTATTATTTGTTTAACTCATTATTTTTATATTTTCCCAAATGGGCATATGGGTATTTACCCTATTTTAGTGGAATAGGTAAAATGGTGTATGTATATACTTGGTAAAAGAATATAAAGAATATATATATATATATATATATATATATATATAATTGAGTAAGTTCTTAAAAAACGTGAGTGAATCGGTTCACATAGGCCGTGAGGAGACGCGCTGCGCGCACAACACTAAAAAAACAATGACCGGTGGTAATAGAGTTTGGGGTTTAATATGTTATGGGCGGGGGAGGTCGCGAACCCACCCCCGTCCCATAGTATATGGGGTGCGGGGAGGGTCGGTGACCTACCCTCCCACTATTCCCTCCTATCAAAGCACATAGGTCGTGGCCCTAAAACTTTAACAATTTTTTTAATTAAATTTTTAATTATCCTAATAACATTTAATGTATATATATAGATATATACATATACATATATATATTAAATATGATGATATTATTATTAATATCACCATTAATAATAATTTAATATGATTGCTATTATCAATACTTAATAATATTCATGTTATTTTTAATATTAATGGTCGGGTCAAAAGTTATGGTCTCTGCAAGTTATGCTCCCGCATCATTCTCCCTGGTTGAGAAAAATTCAGCTCTTGCAAATCCAATTGATGAAATTCATCTAATTTTACATGCATCAATCTTCTTGATTCCCACTCGGGAATCCAAGTATTTTCTTATTTCTACAAACCTTCCCATTGTACCAAATATTTGTTGTATCTCCCATATCAGTAGTAGTGGCTGTCTTTTTATCCCAGACACGCATTACCTTTTCCTTTTTCTTCTTCAACATATGTTGCTTCCACTTTACTTCTTCCTCCTCTGTAACATTTTGATCATGACTTGGAAACTTAAATAAGTTAGAAAAATTAAAAGCGGTGAGATAGAAAAGTTGTCAGGTAGATCCACCTTGTAGGCATTATCACTCATTTTCTTCATAATCCTACACGGCTCAATCTTGTTATACTTGATTTTATTATATGTCCCTTTTTGGAAAACTCTACTTTCTAAGATGAACCATCACCATATATCCTTATTGAATACACTTACTCTCCTCACAACATTTGTAGATGCTTTATATTTTGCATTACTCACTTTTAGCTTTTCCCTCACTTCATCTTGTAGCTATAGAATGTGTTCTACAAATGCTTCTACATCATCACTAGTTTTATCTTCACTGGGTAGCACAATCAGATCTAGGACCCCCTTGGGATTCCTACCATATACAATCTAGAAAGGAGACCTCCTTGTTGACCTGTTTATTGAGCTATTATATGCAAACTCAACTTGTGGTAAAGCTAAGTCCCATTGTTTTGGCTTTTCTCCAACTATGCAACGTAGGAGATTTCCCAAGCTTTTGTTCACTACTTCTGTTTGCCCATCAGTCTAGGGGTGATATGCACTATTGAACTATAGTTGTGTCCCCAGTTTCCTCCATGAGATTCTTCCAAAAGTAACCCAAAAATTCATGTCCCGATCTGAAGTGATCATTCTTGGAACTCCATACAATCTAACCACTTCTAAAAAAACAAATCTGCAACTCTGGAAGCATCATTAGTTGTTTTACAAGAAATGAAATGTGCCATCTTAGAGAATCTATCAACCACAACAAAGATAGAATCATTCCCTCACTGTGTGTTAGGAAGTCCTAACATGAAATCCATACTCAAATCAACCCATGGACGTGTAGGGAAAAGTAATGGCATATCTGACCCAATATTCTGTATGGCCCTTAGCCATTTGGCACACACTAAATCTTTATACAATCCTAGTTATGTCCCTCTTTACCTTTGGCCAATAATGTTTCTCTACAACAAGAGAAATTTTCTTACTTATACCAAAGTGTCCAACCAACCCCCACTATACAATTATCTTATAATATTTTCTCTCATTGAACCAAAAGGGATGCACAATTGTTTCCCCCTAAACAAATAACCATCCTACATCAAATAATTAGAATAACCACTACCTATTATAGGATCCTTAAGTTTGCTCACAACATCACCAAAATATGGATCACCTTCATACAATTCCTTAACTACCTCAAACCCTACTACTTCATTTTCCATTGTTTTCAAAAGTTCTACATGCTGACTCAAGGCATCAACAACTTGATTCTTCTTACTTGACTTATGCTTTAAGACAAAAGTATATTCTTGTAAAAATGAAACCCATTTCCATGCGTACTATTTAGTTTCTTCTTAGTTTACATAACTCAATGCTTCATGGTTAGTGAAGAGTAAAAATTCCTTTCTTTACCAAATAATGTCTTGGTTCCTTAATTCTGAATAATAGCATTAAATTCCACATCATAAGTAGAATATTTCCTCCTAACTTCATTTATATTTTCACTAAAGAATGTTATAGGTCATCCTTCTTGACTCAGTACAACTCCAATCCCGACATGTGAGGCATCAAAGTCAACCTCGAAGACCTTGCTAAAACTTGCAATACCAAAATAGGTGCTTCTGACACTTTCTTCTTAAAACACTCAAAACTATATGTTGCTTCTGAGTCCATACATACTCCCTCCCTTTTGTACACACTATTATTGTAAAGCACACATTGAGTTTGCACGAGAAAATATAATTCACGGAATAATAATTCACCTTCAATATTCATTCAAGTTTGTATTACAGAATATATAGAATAACTTGTTCCTATAATTTAGGAAACAAGTATAACCACTAACTCCATCAAGCCTATTTACGTGGGTGAGTACAACCTACTCAACCACTACACAAGCCAACAAATATTAGTTGTTTATAAAACAACTAATTACAATAGTAATTCCTTTTACATTAATAATACACAAACTATATTATAATGTGAAGCACTAAACAAGATATTCCTAACATTCCCCCCCTTAGTGCGAACATGGTAGAAAAACATCCACACTCTCAACTGCAGTATGCTCACCCCTGTGGCATGTCCAACTCTGTGACTCATGACCTTGATCCAAAAGAAAGGCTCTCTCCTTCCATGGTTTTAAACAGGCTTACCACAAACCTTGAAGTGACAGGAACCTCATCAACTGTCCACCTCATGTGGTTTTATGGATCCTCCCACAAACCCTTTCAAGATCCATGGTGACTTACTGGTGCTACTTTGTTCACCACTATGCTTATACATCAGGGAATAATGTAGGAAACACAACATACATATCTCAAAAGCGTAGAATAGAAGAAATCTTGAAAAATTTCACATTACTTCCTATAAGAATCGTAATGTTCTTAATTGTAGTCTCTGTCTTTGATCACGCCATGGAAGCTTTCCTTGACTAAGTCATTTTGGGTGCAGAATGGGAATGGAACATTGGTATGTATTCCCCCCCACAATGTGAAATTCCAAATAAGAAATCAGAAAGGGAAAAATGTATTGTGTTGTATCATACTAACTGGATCTTGTTGTCTTGATCTTGCTGCACATGATCACCATTGCCAATGAACGTATTCACTGACCGATCATCTTCCAATGAAGTACGGCAGTCAGAGGATCTCCATAGTTTTCTGCTCTCTTATACAATTATTTTCCAGTATTAACAATAAATCACACCACTCAAAGCAACAGGAACACTGCAAACTGAAGCACACTGAGAAAATGGAAACCACACTGAAAATCATATACTCACACCATACATATGCCACCACAGCTTCTGCGCGGCCCCGTCGTTGGTGACTGACGAGAGGTCGTTGTTCGACCTCCTTCCTCCAATGCCTCCTTCCTCCATTAACATGCTGCTAGCTCAGCTGGGTTTGGATATGAAGCTCATTTGTTTCCACATTGAAGTTATTCTCCCCCCGCAATGTGAAACATTTTAGTTTTAGGACGTCAGTACAACCGATAATGCGTCCCACAAAATAGCCAAAAAATATGATATTTTTCAAAGTGGGTATTTTATCCCAAAATTAGAACCACTATAATGAGAATTAAAAAATAAACACTTTTGCAAAAAACGGTGCTCAATTTTGAGTTACCGTGCAAAAGTTATTGAGGTTACAATTTCCCGTAAATTGGTCCAATTAAAATAAAATTGAATTGCCCTCAAAATTCAATTATTAAGCAAAAATATAGAAATATATATATATTTTAAACTATAGTTTTGCTAAATAATTAAAAAAAATTGACCAATAAGAAAAAACCTGTGTGTTGCATTTCTTTTCCCGGATGTGCATTTCCAGCCACAAAAACGTCTGTTTGACAGCAATTTCGTCATATCTGCATGCTGAATCTGACCCTGATGTAAACTACAAAGTTGTGCGTCTTTTTCTCATCTTTTCAACCCAAAAAGAATCGCCTCAATCCGATGTTTTATGAGGAAGATATGTTCATTTTACTGAACACTACTTGCTGTATTTTTTTGGACGGATTTTTGAATATTCTCTTTGGCCTCTTAAATCTTCTTGGCTCTCATAGGAATAACCTGCTCTGGTACCAAATGTAAAGCACACACCAGGTTTGCACAGAAAATATAATTCACGGAATAATAATTCACCTTCAATATTCATTCAAGTTTGTATTACAGAATATATAGAATAACTTGTTCCTATAATTTAGGAAACAAGTATAACCACTAACTCCATCAAGCCTATTTACGTGGGTGAGTACAACCTACTCAACCACTACACAAGCCAACAAATATTAGTTGTTTATAAAACAACTAATTACAATAGTAATTCCTTTTACATTAATAATACACAAACTATATTATAATGTGAAGCACTAAACAAGATATTCCTAACAATTATGGGTGCAAAGAATGCTACTAAAATTCTTGATGAACTTCCTATAAAAAGTTGCCAATCCGGAAAACTACGAACCTCGATCACATTCCTCAGAATAAGCCATTCCAAAATTGCCTTTAATTTTTCCTCATCCATCCTCTTATATCACAAACCGAAAAAAACCATAATATTATGAAGAAATATACACTTGTTTAAGTTTGCATATAAACTCTCTTTAGCTAACAAGTCTAACACCAATTTCATATGTAACAAGTGTTCTTCCATTGTCTTATTGAATATTAGAATATCATTAAAATAAACAACAAAAACTTACCATTGTACTCTCAGAGTACTCTATTCATCATCCTCATGAATGTACTGGGTGCATTAGATATCCCAAATGGCATCACCATCCACTCATAAAACCCTTATTTTGTTTTGAAAGTAGTTTTCCATTCAACCCACTCTCGCATGTCAATCTTTCTAAAATATCGGGATCCAGCTAGCACATCCATCATATCATCCAATCTTGGAATTGTGAACTGATACTTAATTTTGATCTTATTTACGGCCCTATTGTCCGTACACATTTTCTAGTATCCATCTTTTTTTGGATTCAATAGATCTGGGGTTGCACATGGAATCATGCTTTCTCTCACTAATCCTTTATGTATTAGATCTATTACTTGTCTGTTCAACTCTTCACTCTATGTCGAAATCATCCGATAGGCTTCTTGGTTTAGAAGGGTTGATCCTAGGATCAAATCAATATGGCATTGAATATCTCGCTTGAGGTAACCCATCTGGTAGCTCATCTAGTATGACATCTTTGTATTATATTAATACCTTTCTCACAAAAAGAAGTACATTAAAGTCATATATTTCCACCTTTGACATCAGTGCATAACACTAGCCAACTTCTTCCATTTCCATAATAAACTCTTTTGTAGCCAATAAGCCCTCACTCTTCTCTTCTTCCTTGAAGGGTAACAAGACCACCTTTACACCATCCTTCCAAAAGGTATATGTATTTTTCCTCCATCATGTGTAACCTTCCTATCATATTTCCAAGGCCTCCCTAGTAATATATGGCATGCATCCATTGGGATAACATCACACCATACCTCATCCTTGTAGGTATTCCCAATCAAAAAATTTATAAGGAATATTTTATCTATGGTTACCTCATTCCCTTTCTTGAACCATGATATATGATAGGGATATGGGTGCTTCTCACATTTCAAATTGAGTTTATCAACCATCACATTCGAAACCATATTTTCACAACTGGCACCATCAATAATAATTTTACATACCTTTCCTCTTGTTCGAAATATATTTGTTCGTAACCATTAATCAGCACCAACACTATATTTTTATTTATATTTCCTTGGGACAGTCATCATCCTCCTTATCATGAGGCTTTCACCGAAGTCTGTAGTAACCTCCATTTCTTCTTCCTCTTCATCTTCAACAGATTTACTCATGGTTGTTCTCCTTTCCATCTATCTTGTGTAGGATAGTGCAGACACTCAAAGGCTCTATGACCCTCTTCACCACATTTGTAACATGTATATTTCCTTGGGGGATATCCTAGCTGCATCCTCTATTATAACCTCTTCCCCTTTAAAACCCCCTACCTCTTTTGTAGTTACCACGGATTTGACCAAAATCTTCATGCCCTTCTGCATTAGAGGATTCACCTTTTATAGATTCAAATCTACCCCTACCTCTCATTGGAGATGATGATGGCCCTCTTTTCACACCTCTTATAAAATTATTCCTCTTGTTCTTTTCTTATTCCTTTAATGCGAGTTGATAAGCATCATCCAGGCTATGGATCTGGAGCATACTCAACTCATCTTGTATGGTGTAACTCAATCCATTTATATACCGTGTAGCCTTCTGTTCTTCAGACTCTCCTATTCAACCCTGATTGACAACTTGTAAAATTCATTGGTATACTCCTCAATGCTGAGATCCTTCTGTCTTAGGTTTTGGAACCTTAGAAAGAGTTTTTAAGCATAATCTACATGAAGAAATTTTTCTTTCAGCTTATTTACCATTTTATTCTAGTGTAGGATCTTTCCCTTTCAATTCCTTTGTCTTTCATTTTGTAGGTGATCTCACCAAATCAATGCATGTTCAACCAAATTATTGTATGCATACTTAACCCTATTCTCATCTCGAAAGGGTTTTCCACTCAAATAATTTTTCATGCGATTTAACTTGATCAATCAACTCCTTTGGTTGTAACCCTCCACCATAATTAGGAACATTAATCTTGATGTCGTCATTATTTCCCTCTAAATCTTAGATCAATCTCTCCTAAAATGGTCTCTCATTCAATGTTTCTTCATCTATCTCATTTTATTCTTCATCTCCTCCTTCATTAATTAATGGAGGTAATTCTTTAGTATCATTATCTAGGTCTGCATTCCCATTTGCATGTCTCCTTCTAAGGAGGGTAACTTCTCATGTGAGCTCAGTAACTTGTCTTTATAGCTCTCACATGTCCATAACCATCTGGGAATAACATCCCCGCCCGTGTATAGCCATGATTATATAAAATAAAGGAAACAATTACACAAAAATGTAATATGTTACCTTAACTATTTCTATAAGATTAAAATCGCTCTGATACCAATTGATATGAATCTAGCTGCAAGAGGTTGAAATACCTCCAAAAACACATAAAAATATTTGTAAATAAAAACTAGGAGTTTTAAAATATCTTTCATCTCATTTTGGAATCCACACTAATCTTTTACATCATTACAATCCTCCTTTTATTTCACGTCTACTCTAAAAACCCTAAAATACCAAAAATTACCTACTAGAAAAACAAATTGGATGGGACACAATTTATTTCTGCCAAATTTAAATTCATAAATTAAGGCTCACGTGAAATTTTGACTTATTCTAACAAGTACAATAAAAGTTATTAAAGTTATAAGACCTAGTCAAAAGTGAAAAAACATTCGGAATAAATTTTAGGCCACTAGATGAAGGAATCCGGGTCTGAAAATGTGCCGAAATGGCCACAAATTTTCTTAGAAATTTCACCCCACTATATTGATCATGCACATCTACCACCCTCAAAATTTCAAGACAAACAAACGGTCGGATCAAAAGTTATCGTCTCTGCAAGTTATGCTCTCGCATCAAGCTCAGAGGTGGATTATGTTTGCTTGGACTTGGAGAAAGGCTTGGAACTTTCTTGATGAATGGAAACTATTGCAATGGCAAGGTAGAGTCTTCACCCATGTTTGATTTTTCTAATTTTTTGAGCATATGTTTGTGAATGAATTGTTATTGCATGTGTGTTTTTGGGAAGTAAAATGGTCCTTAGGTTGTGTAGGGGAAAATGGAAATGGGGATATTTTGGAGGGAGGCATAAGAGTTTTTGAGTATTTTATGAGGTAGTTTTGTTGGGGTGCCACACCTCATAATAAGTTGAATTTTGGATTATCGTGTTGTCTTATTGTGGGAGGCATAAGAGTTCAAGAGGCATCATCGTTTTTTTTCTTTGTGGGAGGTATAAGAGTTGTTTTTGTTTAAAGGAGGCATAACATTTTTATGGGTTGTGATTGAGTTCATGGAGGGTTCAAAGGCGACAACCCAAAACCTTCATATGAATTAGCATATCCCCATGTTCCTTTCTATTTCTTGACTTGAGTTTAGATCATTTGAGTAGGGAAACTTATGTGTGTTGATGTGATTTTGTTATTGTTATTGTTATGTTGAATGTGAATGTGGAATCCTTGTTAAGTTGTAAATGGTTTTCTTATACCCCTCATTGCTTCATTGTTGGGTCTCGAGGGCCAATGAGGAAGAAGGATTCTCTTCCTCATTGGATTATTGGTTGGGTGGAGAGTGTTACCAACTCACCTATTTTGGTTGTTGTGTTTGGAATTTGGGAAGATGCTAGATGTAATGCTCGATTTCCTTCGACACCTTGTGAGATTGATCTTGATACTACTAACTATATTATGAACATTGTTATAGTTTAATTTAGCATGATGTTAGATGTTAGATCATGGTTTATTATGGAATTTGATTCGTATATGGCCCATGATGATTATTACAGACATTTTGGACATTAATGATGATATGATGTTTGACACATGGTTATATTATGGATGTTGTTCGAACATGTGATATTTGGATATTGTGGGTAGACCTAGAAATGGAAAGTATTGATAATGATATAGTTGTTGAGTATAATTTCAAATGATCTTGTTGGTTGCTTTGATGTTGTTGTGATTCATATATCTATATGACCTTGAAATTATATTTATATTCATTTAGATGTTCTAATATGGCTGCAAGGTTGAAGGAGGTATTTGTATTTTGCAGGTTTAAAATATCACAACAAACATCGGGTGAATAGAGACAAACCACATTGGAATTCTAGATGAATTAAACAAGGTGACAATGGCCACTTATATTTTATTGTGTTAGGGATTCCCATGGGGGTCGCCTTTGAACGTGACCAAGGGTTATGTCTATTTATTTATTTGGTTCATTTTTATTGATGTTTGTATGTGTTTATTAAGTTATGTGTTCACCCATTTTTATTTAAATAAATTGTGGTTTATAATGTGAGTAATCATATTGTTAAAATAAATTAATCAAATTGGTTCATAAGAAAGTAAATATTTGAGTGGTTGACTCTTGTATTAAATGTTGTAAGATATGTGTAAGAAATGTGTAAGTGATGTATAAGAGATATGTAAGTAAAATTTGGAATATGAAAAACTTCATCTTCTTTGGAATTCAAACTTGTCCCTGGAGACTGATTTTGGAGGCTTGTGGGACAAGTTAAACTTGTCCCATACCTCTTAAATTTGCATACCAACCTTACCTATGGTTGGAGAGTTTAAATCTAGTTATCATTATGCATTTTTGTAAGTCTAGCTGAATGTTTTAATTGCACTTCTTGCTTGAAATTAATTTCAGTCCTTTGGGATATGAGCTTGATTTGAGTGTGTAAGTAATTTGTCATATTATTCACCTAATTTTTTATTGTATCTTGAAGATTGAAGTTGACTTGTGAGTTGGAGTTGTGGATGTGTGATGTGGCATCCTACAAAGATCCACTTCATCCACCACATCTTCGTCTCTTCACCCTTTTATATATTTGAATTCATTTTATTGTTTGGGGTTACACTATTTTGTTTGCTTTACTTTTGCATACTTCTTCTTGCAGGGGGTGAATTCTTTTGCTATTTGGAGCTCTTATTTCTGGAGAAAGTTGCAGACTTTTTACAGACCTGTGTTTTGTTGATCTTGGGCTATTTTCCATTCCAAAGATTGATGTTTGGAACTTGGAACTAACTCCATTATGGAGAGGTAAGAGCTTGGATCTTGAAATGTTCTTATCTTATTTTTGCAAATGTTATTGTTGCGAATGTTTTTGCATGTGTGTAGGCTTTTTGGGTAGATGGCCTAGGGATGGTGTAGGAGAAGAATATGGAGTATTTTTGTGGGAGGTATAAGTGTTTTCGGGAGGTATAAGTGTGGAGGGAGTTTAGATTTTTTCCACCTTAAAAATAAATAGCTTGCATTTATTTACTCGCTATGGGGTGCCATAAGAGGTTGGGGAGGCATAAGGAAATGAGAGAAATAAGGGGTACTTAGGGAGGCATAAGGGCATGTCAGGATTTGAATATATACATCTATATATATATATATATATTGGTGGTTTGTTCTCAGTGGTGATACCCATTTCCCCTTTGGGAGGCATAAGCAGCATCCCCATAGTTTCTTGCTCGGTTGGCTTGCATGATGGAGCCTGAGTTTATTTTACTATGTCTTAATGTGGTTCAAACTACATTCTATTTTGACTGTGTTTTAATGTGAAATTTTTTGTGTGTGTTTGGAAGCCTGTTGTTGCTATGAGTTAAAAACACATCTTCTATTGCATTGTGGTTGGGGATCGGGGGACAATGAAGAAGGATGGATTATCCTTTTCATTGGATGTATTGGTTGGGTGGAGAGTTTTTCCTTTCCCCCTGTTCTGTTGTGATCAAATTGAAATAAAGAAAATGGATGATATTCATGTTTAACATGCTCGGAGCGAGAAAAAAAAAGACAAGTTTGATAGTACTTGTTGAGAATATTTCGTATTGTAACCTTTTCCCACTTAAAGTAGATGACATTTTACATTATTTTTATGGAAAGATGTATTGTATTGGCTATGAAAGTTGTAATTCGAAATGTGAAAGATATGTACTCTTTTTTACGCTTTGAAAAATGTCGAAGAAATTGTAATTCTGGTTGTTGTATTTGAGGAATGAAAGAAGAAGTTGATAAGGTATTCTTTTAATCAATAAAAGATTTTATTACTTTTCTCAAATGGTAGTACTAGGTATTGCAATTTGATTGTTGAATGTATTTTGATATTTTGAGTTGAAAGATGAAAAAGTGAATACGTATGGAGAAATGTCATAATGCTCTGTTCTTTAGAAATGAATGTTTTAGAAATCAGAAATTTAATTTGGAATTTGAATAACTTATTTGAATCAACTTAATAGGTTAGAATTGGTTTTAGAATGAATTTTTAAAACTTAGAAGATGATAACTGAAAATAGACCCATTCGAATCTGATCTCTGTTAGATAAATTTCAAACTCTACAAATTAATTAGCGAATTAAAGAATAAACTGCAACATCGAGAAAGACAAAATAAAATACCGAACTGGACTTGTAAGATCAAAATAACCCCAAACGAGTTGAAATGCTTAAGAAATTTCCATGAAACCTTTCAAAATGGGAAAAATCAAAATTGCAAACTCCTTGTTATATAAAATTGATAAATTTGAATTGCAAATCAATCAAACCTATTAACCTTGAAATCTATCCTAAAATCTTCCAAGTAAAATCCTCCATGCCTATTGGGCATAGTGAGAAAGAGTTAATGGAAAATATGAACAAAATTAATAAGGTAAAAAGACCAGTTCACTTCCCTAGTGATAGTAAAAACGTTGAGAGCTTTCCAAAAAGTCATCATTTGCCGAAAAACAATCTCCCGATAAAAAGTTATGGCCTTCTGAAGTTTTTCTTCATTTGGTGTCAACAATAATTCTAACTATCAAAAAAAAAGTTGGGAAAAATTTCCTTGGTGGATTCGTGGGTCCAAATTTTCCCTTAGCACTTTTTCGTCAAAAAATGTCAAAGGAAAAAATTCCCCTACTACTCCACTAACCCACAAGCCTTTGTTTTTGTCAAAAATCACCTAAATTTAAAAAAATAATTTTGGAAAAATTTCCCCGTGGACTTGCCACCTGCTTTTTCCTTTTTGGTTGTTTTTCGTTGATCCACGCAAGCCCCCGCAACAATTAACTTAACCTTTAAAATAAATTGGGAAAAATTCTAAGTTTCCTCTGCTTTACCCTATCGGCCCATGAGCCAATCAAGTGCTCCCACGTGGCGTCACAAGGCATTGGCGGAGGAGCGGATCCCATTTTTAGCTTAGCACTTCGGAAATTTTTGGGAAAAATTTCCTAAATTCTCCCTCCGGCCCACCAATCCACATTAAATGTATGGTTGACACATGTCTTCATGACGTATCCATGGAGGCGTGGAGCTTTTAAGTCTTTAAACCTTTTTATCGCAAAATTCAAATTTAACTAAATTGCTCGATGGCTCGTGTGCTCAACCAATCATTGATTGACATGTGGCATCATTCGAGGAAGTTAGAGGCGCGGGCTATTTTAATCCTTTGCACTTTTAACCCTAAAGTCTAAAATCTCTAAGTTTCCTCGCAAGTCTATTTCCCCACGACCAATCAACGCTTGACACATGGTGCTTTGGGCATCGGTGGAGGCAAGGATTGTTTGATTCTATATCATCTTTTGGCCAAAAAGGATCTTTGTATTGAAATCCTCTAACAAACTGATTTTCCACCAGAGTTTAGAAATGCCGACACTTGTCCCTTATGGACTCGCGAGGCATGCGAGGGTAGTGCTAAAATATTTCCTCACCCTTTCAGCCCATGCATGGGAAAAATTTGATTCCCAACCCCACCGCGGGTGCACATAAGTGAAATGAACTTTTCACCCAAGGGAGCTAAGGGTAAAATTTCTTCCCCTAGCCCATGTGCCAACCCTTGATAAAATTTTCTTCCTAAGGCCCGTCGACCCATAACTTGAGAATTATAGGGAGATAGAAGGACTTATTTATATCATTGGAAAGGGGAAGAAATTTCGTATCTAATGGTTTTGTTTAGGAAATTTTTAGTATGTTAAATATGTGAAAAATCAGGTTAAAGTGCAAGGTAAGCCTAAGAGTGGGTAAGTGGGAAATAACTCCCCATTAATTTAAAATGTTAATTCTAAAGTATGGGTTGACCCTTTAAGGGGTCATGTCATGGGGTAAGTGAATGTTTTCCTAACTACATGTAAATGAGAATAATGTCTATTTTTAGACCTAGTGGAATTAAATACCTTGGGTATTTAAATGATTTGACGCCTTTAACACTCTAAATTTTATTAGGGAATGTTTAATCTTAGTGTTAATCTAATTAACTAATAAATCAACACCTAAAGGAAATTTAAATCTGTACTTGGCTGATTATACTCATTAATTGTATTGTGATCTTTAATGTTTTTATCTTTGGAAAAATTTATCTTCTTAACATAATTGACCTTGATAATTTCTTTTTGACAACTGTTGCTTCGAGGCTTGTTTGTAGTCTCACCTAAACAAAAAAATTATCCCATAATTTTCGACTAATCCTATGTTTTTATTGGGTCTCAAGTGGGTTGTTTTAACGGGTGTTACACTTGGTATTAGAGTAGTGGGTTCAAATCTTGGACCCTTGTGCACACTAGAAAACTTGAGATATGAACTCTAAACTTATTACGATATTTAACTTAGCACACTTCAAATCTAGAGAACAACCTTGTTGAAATTTCATACTTAGTAAACATGGAAAGCCGAATAAAACATAGAAAGATGAAATAACTCTCGCCTTGGTCTTTTCGGGAGGCGCGAGATGGGATGCGTGTTATTTTCACATAGACCTAGGCTTACCACCACCAAATCATGTTGTAAAGAGCTATCCTATCAAGATTTTACAGACACTTTAGGATGTTAATGCCGCTCTACGTGGAGGGACCATAGGAGCACATTTAGTCAGACATGATATGGTGACATCCATTGAGGCTCATGCATCTCCTCAGCATAGTGAGGGTCATATAGGAGAGAACTCTCATGAGGAGACAGTTCTAACAGAGTCACCATAGAGGGGGGGAGATCAGGTTTCAGGACACAAAGATAGGTCTCGTAAGCCTAGGCTTAGGGATGAGCATACAGAGAGGCCTAGGGGATGCCAAACCACCACTGTAGACCATATCGGGAGATCCACGAAGCTATGGAAAACTCATTATTCTAGTGACTTGTGTGGATTTTAGGTAGAGGCCTAGTTAGTGAGCTTGAGCGGATGCTTCAAGCTCTACCCTTGTTCTAGCAACATGAAAGATTTTGTTGCGATCTATCTTCTAAGGGATGGAGTAGGCATATGGTGGAGGACAGAGGAGTAGAAGCTCCATGTTGATTCTGAGATAGTTACCTAGGAGCTCTTTGAGGAGTGGTTCAGGAGCAAATATTTATCTCGGAGGTTCATACAATGAGGATTGATGAGTTTCATGACCTCCAGGCATCTCTTACAGTGGCTGAGTATGAGAGTAGTTTTCTCGATCTACTCCAATATATTGATTACATGTAGGATGAGAGGTGTGGATCCATAGGTTCATTCGAGGCCTGAATCTAGACATTGGAGGTGTAGTGCAGATCCATTGTCAAAATAAATTAGCTAAGGCCATTGAGAAGGCCTATATAGCAGAGGAGACTCAGGGAAAGACCCAGTAAGCTAGAGACCGAGTGTGGAGCCGTATATACAACTGATGCATGACAACATATCGAGGGGGTCATTACCTCCTCCTTGTGGTGGACAGGGTTCAACACAGTCATCTTTTAGACCATAGTAGCATCAACAGTAGTCTTACCCACCATATAGACCTCCATGGAGATTTGATGCATAGAGGGGTCAGAGTATGGGGCCTCCTCCTAAGGGTCCCATTAGGACACAAGGAGCACCAAGAGCCCAGTCAGTAGGATTTTACCACCAGAGACCTCAGCAGTCCACAAAAAATTCATCAGCATCCACAACACATCCCTCTAGGGCGTCAACTGGAGCCGCTACTCCATGGAGAGGATCAGGTGGTTATTTTGGGTGTGGTGTTACTAGACATTTTTAGAGAGAATGCCCACAGAACCCTAATAACAAGGGTAAGGCAAAAATATTAGAGCGTACTATTGGTGACATGGGGCACAGTCATAAGATGTACGTAGCAGTCAAGAACTGTCAGATAAAGCATCAGAGTACAGTTATTGAGACTATAGGTAACATTGGTGGTAGTCCTACCTCCATTTTGTTTGATCCTAGTTGTTCTGATTCTTTTATTAAACCATCTTTAGTAGAGTGATACAGGTTGGTGGCAGTTAGGTAGGGTCATAGTTGGGATGTTGAGATGGATTCTAAAGCCAAGATCTCTGTAGACTCCTTGGTTAAGGAGTGTGTTATGGATTTGGGACCTTTCACCACTACCTTGGATCTTTATATCCTTCCGTTTGGATCTTATGGAGTCATCTTGGGCATAAATTGGTTATTTGCACATAGATCCAGAGTGGATTATTACCACAAGATCATATCTTGTACAAATGATCTAGGAGTTGAGGCAATGATAGCGGGGGTCGAGAGACGTTTCTATTTGCACCATATTTACTATGCAGCTTAAGCGGTGTGTGCGACGGGGTTGTTAGATGTTTGGAGTCATAGTTATTGACCAATCGAGAAGATGGTTCTAGTGGACCATTGGTAAATTACCATCCCATTTTGAGAGATTTTTTTGATGTCTTTCTAGGTGAGCTACCGGGGTTACTACCTCCATGGGTGATAGGTTTTCATATCAATATGGTTCCGGGGAGCAGAGCCTATCTGATGAGCACCTTATTAGATGACTACCCCTGAGCTCTGCGAGCTCAAGTTGCAGCTTGAGGGCCTTTTAGAGGATGGCCTAATTCATCCTAGTGTATCTTCTTAGGATGAAGTGGTGTTCTTTGTAAAGAATAAGGACGAGATCCTTGTGGTTGTGTATTAATTACCACCAGCTAAATAAATTAACAATCAAGAATCATTATCCCCTTTTGTGCATTGATGATTTATTTGATCAGATGAAGGGAGCCACAAATTTCTCTAAGATAGACCTTAAGTTAGGCTACCATCAACTGAGGATTTCAGAGGTGGACATTCATAAGACTGCCTTTCGTATGAGATATGGCCACTATGAGTTCATAGTGGTACCTTTTGGTTTGATAAATTCCCCCACAGTGTTTATGAGTTTGATGAATGGGGTATTTAGGACCTTCTTAGATCACTTCATGCTCATCTTCCTTAATGAAATTTTGATTTACTCTTGAATGCGTAAGGAACACAAGGGCACCTTCATGAGGTTCTTGAGTGTCTTCGTGAGCACCATCTTTAAGGGAACTGGAGAAGTGTGCATTCTTTTAGAATGAGGTACAATATTTAGGTCATATTATTTATAGGAAAGGTATCGTTGTCATCCTTCCAAGATTAGAGCTATTATGGATTGACCAGCACCCACTACCACTTGTGTGACCGAGGTGTGCACTTCATGGGATTAGTAGGTTACTACATGAGATTCGTTCAGAATTCTCTCAGATTACGCACCCCATCACTTCCCTTCAGTGGAAAGGGAAGAAGTTCATTTGGTCAAACAGGTGTGAGAAGGCCTTTAGGACACTAAAGGAATGTCTCACTACAACACCTATTCTTATAGTGCCAGATCCATCGGGTGAGGTTTTTATTTCCCCAGATGCTTCTTTAGCAGGGCTAGAAGGTGTGTTGATGCAAGAGGGAAGAGTAGTAGCTTTTGAGTCTCTCAAAATCAAAGATTATGAGCATAATTATCGACTCATGATCTTGAGCTTGCAGTAGTTGTGCACACTTTAGTTTAATGGAGGCACTTTCTACTTGGTCGAGATTCACATGCGGGAAAGATCACTGAGTATTCGCCACCTCTTCATGCTCTGCCCAGTCTCAACACTCGCCAACGGCATAGAATGAAGCTGCTTTGTGAGTATGATATGGAAATAGAGCATGTGAAAGGGAAGGGAATGTGGTTGAGACGCTCTTAGAGATGGAGACATGTGGCTATGGACACCTCAATGAGCATGGATTTTTTTGACCAAGATTCTACACCAGCTTCCCCACGATAACTTCTACATTGCAGCTAGAGTAGAGATCAATTTTCAGAGACCACTCGAGGGGAAGTTTGATGGTTTTTCTTTAGAGGCAGATGGTCTTCTCAAGCACAAAGGCTAGATTTATGTTCCCAGAGATGGAGGCTTGAGGTAGGACATCTTGGTAGAGGCACATCGTGTACCCTATTCAACCCATCCCAAGGTGAAGAAGATGCATGCCACCTTGAGACAGTCATATCGTTTGGGAGGACTTCATAGAGATGTGGCACAATTCGTGTCAGGATTTTTAGAGTGCTAGAAAGTAAATGTTGAGCATCAACATCTAGCTGGCCTTCTCTATCCTCATGCTATACAAGAATGGAAGTGGAATACCATTTCCATGGAATTCATTATTGGGCTACCGATGTCGAGATACCACCACGATGCCATCATGGTCACGGTGGATAAATTGACAAAAGTGGCTCATTTTTCTCTGGTAAAGACCACTTATACAACTAGTGCAATAGCACGGGTATATCTTGTTGAGATTTTAGGTTGCACAAGATTCCATGGAAGATCATTTGTGACCATGCTCCCTTGTATACTTCCCATTTTTGGACCACCATGTAGTATGCCCTTGGGATGAGGATAATTTTC
Organism: Taxus wallichiana var. yunnanensis; assembly: GCA_018340775.1. Lineage (NCBI taxonomy): Eukaryota > Viridiplantae > Streptophyta > Pinopsida > Cupressales > Taxaceae > Taxus > Taxus wallichiana. Next base: position 685,849,548 of record CM031244.1, read on the forward strand.
AGCACAACATATCACTCTAAGACAGATGGACAAAATGAGTGGGTGAATCAGATTTTAGAGATCATTCTTAGGATGTATGTGATGCATCATCAAGCGAGATGGGAGGAGTACTTGTACTTGGTGGATTTTTCCTACAATAATCATTTTCTGAGTTCTATAGGCATGGATCCTTTTCAAGCCTTGTACAATAGAGAGTGTAAGACACCTCTTAGCTAGGATAGGTTAGAGCACGAGCGTTTCTCTTAGACCAAATTTTTTGTAGGACATGGAGTTGCAAGTGGTTATGATTAGAAAGAGGCTATAAGAGGCAAAAGACAGTAGAAAAAGTACACAAATCAAGTATAGGACCGACTATAGTTTTGATGTGGGCATGAAGGTTTTACTTCGTGTCAGGCCACACAAGAGCCCCATCCATTATAGATAAGGTTCTAAGTTAGATCCTAGATTCGTGGGTCCTTTTGAGATCTTAGAGCGTATCAGCCCTTTAGCCTACCATCTAGTATTGTCACCTAGCTTGTCTCACATACATGATGTGTTTCATGTTTCAGTTCTTAGGAGATATGTTACAAATCATTCTCATGTGTTAGATTAGACATCATTGTAGGTGCAAGATAAGGGGCAGGTGATGGTGGAGCCCATTCGCATCATATATCGCAGGACCCCTGGACCTTGAGGTAGATAGGTTGATCGAGTCCGGGTCTAGTGGGACGGATATGATGAGGCTGTAGTTACATGGGGGGATGCTAATTTGTTACAAGTTTAGTTCCCACCTCTATTCCAGTGACTTCCGGAGGAAGTCGAACCTAAGGGGATGGGGATGTAGTTCCCGCTTTCCTTCGACACCTTGTGATAACTATCCGATATTGATAACTATATTATGGACATTCTTATAGTTTAGTTTAGCATGATATTAGATGTTAGATCATGGTTTATTGTGGACCTTGATTCATATATGGTACATGATGATTATTAGAGACATTTTGGACATTGATGGTGATATGTTGTTTGACATGGTTATATTATGGATATTGTTTAGACATGTGATATTTGGATATTGTGGGTAGACCTAGAAATGGAAATCATTAATGATGATATATCTGTGACTAAAAATTCAAATGATATCGTTGGTTCTTTGGGATGTTGTTGTGATTCATATATCTAGATGATCTTGAAATTATATTTATATTCATTTGGATGTTCTAATATGGCCTTGAGGCTGAAGGAGGTATTTGTATTTTGTAGGTTTAAAATATCACAACAAACTTCAAGGGATTGGAGACCAACCACATCGGAATTCTACATGAATTCAACAAGGTCATGGCAACTTGTATTTGATTATGTGTTTGATTGTGTTAGGGATTTCCATGGGGGGATCACCTTTGAAAGTGACCAAGGGTTATGTGTATTTATTTATTTGGTTCCTTTTTATTGATGTTTGTATGTGTTTATTGAGTGATGTGTTCACCCCTTTTTATTAAAATAAATTGTGGTTTATAATGTGAGTAATCATATTGTTAAAATAAATTAATCAAATTGGGTCATAAGAAAGTAATAATTGGATTGGTTAACTCTTGTATTAAATGTTGTAAGATATGTGTAAGCAATGTGTAAGTGATGTGTAAGAGATATGTAAGTAAAATTTGGAGTATGAAACACTTCATCTTCTTTGGAATTCGAAATTGTCCTTGGAGACTAATTTTGGAGGCTTGTGGGACAAGTTAAACTTGTCCCATACCTCTCAAATTTTCATACCAACCTTACCTATGGTTGGAGAGTTTAAATCTAGCTTTCATTATGCATTTTTTTAAGTCTAGTTGAATGTTTTAATTGTACTTCTTGCTTGAAATTAATTTCATTCCTTTGGTATATGGGCTTGAGTTGAGTGTGTAAGTAAGATTGTCATATTATCCACCTACTTATTTATTGTCTCTTAGAGATTGAAGTTGACTTATGAGTTGGAGTTGAGGATGTGTGATGTGGCATCCTGTAAAGATCCACCTCATCCTCCTCTCTTCCCCCTTCTATATATTCAAATTTATTTTATTGTTTGGGGTTACACTCTTTTGGTTGCTTTACTTTTGCATACTTCTTTTGGGGTGAATTCTTTTCTGTTTGGAGCTCTTGTTTTTGGAGAAAGTTTGCAGACTTTTTATAGACCTATGTTTCGTTGATCTTGGGCTATTTTTCATTGGAAAGCTTGTTGTTTGGAACTTGGAACAAACTCCATTATGGAGAGGTAAGAGCTTGGCTCTTGAAATTCTCTTCTTTTATTTGTGCAAATGTTATTATTGTGAATGTTTTGGCATGTGTGTGGGCTGTTTGGGTAGATGGCCTAGGGATGGTGTATGATAAGGCGTGTGGGGTATTTTTTTGGTAGGCATAAGTGTTTTCGAGAGGTATAAGTGTGGACGGATTTGGGATTCGGGTTCCACCTTAAAAATAAATAGTTTGCATTTCTTTACTCATTATGGGGTGCCATAAGAGGTTTAGGAGGCATAACAAAATGGGAGGAATAAGGGGTACTTGGGGGAGGCATAAGGGCATGTTATAAATTTGAAATGATATATATATATATATATATATATATATATATATATATATATATATATATATATATATTGGTGGTTTGTTTCGAGGTGGTGATACGCATTTCCCTTTGGGAGGCATAAGCAACATCCCCCACAATTTCTTATTCCTTTGGCTTGCATGATGAAGCTGAGTTTTTTTGCTATGTCTTAATGTGGTTGAAAAATACATTCTGTTTGGCACTTTGTTTTAATGTGAAAATTTTCATGTGTGTTTTTGGAAGCTGTTGTTGCCATGAGTTGAAAACACATCTTCTATTGCATTGTGGTTGAGGCTCTGGGGGCCAATGAAGAAGGATGACTTCTTATTTTCATTAGATGTCTTGTTTCGGTGGAGAGCATTGCATTTCCCCGTTCTTTTGTGATAAAATTGAAATAAATAAAATGGAGGATATTCATCTTTGCTTTTGTGGAGTAGAGGAAAAAAATACAAGTTTGAGTCCTTATTGAGAATATTTCATATTGTAACCTTTTCCCACTTAAAGTAGAGGACCTTGTACATTATTTGTGATGGAAATATGTTTTTTATTGGCTATGAAAGTTGTAATTTGAAATGTGAAAGAGATGTACTTTGTTTTCTACTTTTGAAAGAATGTGAAAGAAATTGTAATTGGTTGTTGTATTCGAGGAATGAAAGAAGAAGTTGTAAAGGTATTTTTTTAATCAATAAAATATTGTATTAATTTTCTTAAATGGCAGTATTAGGTATTGAAATCTTATTGTTGAATGTATTTTGAAATTCGATTGGAAAGATGAAAAATTGAATATGTATGGAGAAATGTCATAATGCTTTGTTCTTTAGAAATGAATGTTTTAGAAATTAGAATTGTAATTTGGCATTTGAATACCTTGCTTGAATCAACTTAATAGGTTAGAATTTGTTTTGGAATGAATTTTAAAACTTAGAAGATGATAAATGAAAATAGACCCATTCGAATCTGATCTCTGTAAGATAAATTTCAAACTCTACAAATTAATTAGCAAATTGAACAGAATGACCCTACAACATCAGAAAGACAAAATTAAATACTAAATTGGACTTGTAAGATCAAAATGACCCCAAACGAACTAAAACACTTAAGAAATTTCCATCAAACCTTTCAAAATGGGAAAAAGCAAACTTACAACCTCCTTGTTCTATAAAATTGATAAATTTGAATTGCAAATATATCAAAACTTTTACCATTGAAATCTATCCGAAATTATTCCAAGTAAAATCATCCATGCCTATTGGGCATCTTTGAGAAAGAGTTAATGGAAAATTTGAACAAAATTGATAAGTTAAAAAGACCAGTTCACTTCCCTAGTGACAACAAAACATTTTTTAAAAATTTACCCTTCAAAACTTATCAAAATTAAAATCTTGTGTTTACTTTCAAGGAGGACGTCGAGATATTTTCAAAAATTCCATGTTTTCCCAAAAATGATCTCCCAATCAAAAGTTATGGCCTTCTAAATTTTTTTCTTCATTTGGCGTAAAAATAATTCTAAATGTCAAAAAAAAATTGGGAAAATTTCCTTGGTAGACCTATGGGCTCGAATTTTCCCTTAGCGCTTTTTGGTCAAAAAACACCAAAGGAACGAATTCCCTGCCACCCCGACCCGAAAGCCTTTCTTTTTGTCAAAAATTGCCTAAATTTGAAAAAAGAAATTTTGGGAAAATTTCCCCACGGACTGTCGCCTCGCTTTTACCTTTTTGTTTTTTTATAGCCGTGCAGCCCGTAACAATTAAGTTAAGCTTTAAAATAAATTGGGAAAAATTTATAAGTTTCCTCTGCCACCCCGTTGGCCCACGCCCAATCGGGAGCTACCATGTGGCATCCCAAGGCATTGGTGGAGGAGCGGATCCCCTTTTTAGCTTAGCGCTTTGAAAATTTTTGAAAAAAATTCGTAAATTCTCCCTCCAGCTTTTCAATCCATATCTAATGGATGGATGACATGTGTCTTCACAGCGCATTCACAGAGGCACGAAGATTTTTAAGTCTTTAAACCTTTTTCTCACAAAATTCAAATTTTTCTAAATTGCTTCGATGGCGTGATGGGTCACAACCAGTCATTTATTGACACATGGCATCATTTGGGGAAGTTGGAGGTGCGGGATATTTTAATCCTTTACGATTTTAACCCTAAAATCTAAAATCTCTAAGTTTCCTGTAAATTTGTTTACCCCACGACAAATCGAGCTTGCTTGAAACGTGGCACTTTGGATGTCGGAAAAGGAGTGGATTGTTTGATTCCATAGCACCTTTCAACCAAAAAGTATCATTGTCTTGAAATCCTCCGACGACCCAATTTTTTGCTAGAGTTTAGAAATGCCGACACATGTCTCTTATGAGCTCTCGGGCACTCGGGGCAGCACTAAAAATTTTCCCCACCCCATCGGCCCGTGCATGGGAAAAAATTTCTTCCTAGCCCCACCGCAAGTGCACATAAGTGAAATGTGCTTTTTGCCCAAGAGCGCAAAGGGAAACGTTTATTCCCCTAGCCTGCAGGCCCGTCGGGCCATAGCTTGAGAATTATAGGGAGATAGAAAGACTTCTTTATATCATTGGAAAGGGGAAGAAATTTCCTATCTAATGGTTTTGTTTTTAGGAAAATTTTAGTGCATTAAATATGTGAAAAATCAGGTTAAAGTGCAAGGTAAGCCTAAGAGTGGGTAAGTGGGAAATAACTCCCCATTAATTTAAAATGTTAATTCTAAAGTATGGGTTGACCCTTTAAGGGGTCATGTCATGGGGTAAGTGAATGTTTTCCTAACCCCATGTAAATGAGAACTGTGTCTATTTTTAGACCTAGTGGAATTAAATACCTTGGGTATTTAATTGTTTTGACCCCTTTAACCCTCTGAATTTTATTAGGGAATGTTTAATCTTAGTGTTAATCTAATTAACTGATAAATCAGCACCTAAAGGAAATTTAATCTCTACTTGGCTGATTATACTCATTAATTGTATTGTGATCTTTAATGTTTGTTATAATGGAAAACTTTATCTTCTTAACATAATTGACCTTGATATATTTCTTTGTGACAATTGTTGCTTCAAGGCTTGTTTGTAGTCTCACCTTAAACAAAAAAAAAAATCCCATAATTTTTCTGACTAATCCTAGGTTGTTCTTGGGTCTTAAGTGGGTTGTTTTAGTGGGCATTAAAGTGGAGCTCAAGTGAAGATTTGATCTATGTAGCACCTTGAAGAAATGCAGAGGAGATCCCTCTTTGTAAAATAAATCTTACCATATTGTCTCCATTGAAATAGAGGGCTTGTAACTTGATTTTAAAGAGTTTAAATGTCTTGTAAATGTGTTATAAAATGATTCATTTGTATCAAGATTCAAATGTATGTCTATGGGAAAATAGGAAAAAGAAAGTTAAATTTTTTACTTGAAAATCGCTTCAACTTGTAAATTCTACTAAGATTGTTTTGAATGAAAATTTTGCATTTTAAATGTATTACTTCTTATAAAGGAAAATCACCAAAACTTGCATTTTTAAATAAAGTAGAAACATGCCTTGAGTGTAAGTATGGTACTAGAATCATGGATTACATTGACAGGATGGAAAAACTCTCTATGGATAGGGATGATCTGAACCACATGATGTCTTCATTACAAGAGCATTTGAATCTTATCCCCTTAAGTCAAATGGATGTCAAGGATGAATTGGTCTGGAATAACTCTATTGATGGGGATTATTCTGTTAAAGTTGGATATAATTCTTTCTTTGAAACTATGTAGTGCGAGTTCAACTGGAGTAGGATTTGGATGGCTGAGCTCACACCAAAAATCAACTTTTTCTTTTGGCTGGTACTTAGGGCAAAATTCTTACCACTGATAACCTGATTAGAAAAGGTTTCATTATTCCAAATAGATGCCATCTCTGTAAAAAAGATTCTGAGGATATCAGACACCTTCTAGTGCACTGTGAATATGCCACTAAAATCTGGAATATTGCCTTTTCTAATTTCAAAGTTCTCTGGGTTGTGCCGAAGGACTTTATCCAGTTTTGGACCCAATGGAATCCCCCTTTTAAGCATTGTATTGTGAGAAGACTCTGGAAATTGGTTATGCCCCATATCATTTGGAGAATATGGAAGGACAGAAATGACATCATTTTCAGAAACATTAAGCAACATCACAAGATCAGCTTTATGAAGATCACTAATGTTGTCAAAGAGAACATTGCAGATTCAAACCCCCCAAGAACAAGAACTATCCTAAAAATGAAGAGCATATCTTGTCCAACTAGAAAATTGGAGTTGACAATATTCAGAATAGCACACGCCCTAATATTGATAGGTCTCTGATACATTGGCATCCTCCTGATCTTAACTGGCACAAATTGAACTTTGATGGGGCTTCTAAGGGTAATCCCGGGATTGCTGCAGGGGGAGGAGTGATTCGTGACCATAGAGGAAATCTGATTACTGCCTATGCTGGTAAAATGGGGGTCCAAACTAACCATTATGCTGAAGCCTTGGCTGCTCTATGGGGGCTTAGAATAGCCCATATTCATAACATACGAATCAATCCTCGCCCCCTAGCTAGAATATCAAGGATTTCATCATGGAATCCATAAGCATCTACCAAACCTTCAAAAATAGTCGTATTAGGCACACTTATAGGGAAGGTAACAAGGTTGCTGATGAATTGGCCAATTATGGCATAAATAATAATTTAACTATTTGGAATGATGCTATTTACATCCCTGAGAAGGTACAAATCAGCATTCAAGTGGAAATTTATGGGCACTCAAGTGTGGAGTAAGGATAATGATGACTTGGAGTGGGCTTTAGTGAAGCTCAAAGATCACACATGTGGGAACTACTCTCATCACTCCCAAAACATGTGTGGGATTCTAAATAATCGGGATAGACAGAAGCGCAATGACATTCCATACAGAAATTTGAACAAGGGTTTAGAAGGCAAGAAGGGAAAACACTACAGAGAGGTAAAAATGGGAGGAGCCCCGTGTCAGATTGAACCTTGCAGTGATCTAGATTGGAAGGAAAATGTAGAGCTCTGGAATCTCCTTAAGTAGGGCGGGATTACAAATTTCATCGATCGCATTCAAGGTCACGACCAGAGCATTTCAATTCAATTCGCCATGGATTGGAAGGACCACAGAGTTGAGTATGGCAGACATAAAATTACAGTGAATGAAGAGCTTATTGCTGAAGCTACTGGTTTGGAGATGGAAGGCCTCCATTTCTTCAGCAAGAGAGTCGACAAAAAGGTGGAAGAGAAGAAATTTGTTGCTGAGGACGAGGTGTTGATGTTTGTTACAGTGGGGCTGCGGGTTAGTTCAATTCCACCGCCCTTTGATGAGATAACCCGCATGATGGTCGTTACATATCTTTGGAAGGGAGGTATGTCACTGTCCCCACTAAGCATTTGGTTTTTCTAAACCACTTCCGTAGACAAATCACGGTCTGTTTCCCTCACTATCTCCTAAACTCTCTTGAACACTCCATCTGGGAGTTCCAGAAGCATACATGGGCTACCCCTTTGCATCAAGGGCTTATTCTCTTGTTGCACAAGCTTTGCATTTCCAAATACCCTAGCCTCCCTTCCTCCCCCAGCATGACTCCTCTCCCTCCCTCCACCGACACCACCCCCACTCACATCCCTTCCACCACGACCCCCACTCTCATCACTGCCACCACCCCCACCCACATCCCTTCCACCATGACCCCCACTCTCATCACTGCCACCACCCCCAAGCCTAATACCAGAAAATAGAAGAAGCTCAAGCTGGAAACCCCAATTTGAGTAGAATCCTTCGCAGTAGCAAGGATATGGAAGTTGCACAAAACCTGCTACACATAAGCAGTGTTGGCCATGAAGAGGCCTCACAAAATGAAGCAAATAACACTATACAAAGACTGAATGACCTTGAAAAGGAGATGATGAAGCTGAAGGAGGAAGTGACGCAACTTACCAAGCAAAAAGGGAAAAGGAAGATTGATGAGGGTACTGAGATAGATAACCAGCAAGTGGAGGACATCTATAAAAAGTTGAATTCCTTGGACAATCGAGTGGGAAGAGCCAAGGATCGCCATGAGCATAGTATGGAAATTTTTAATGCTATCAGTGATTTTCTGGAACAACATGTTCACAGCATCACTGTGTTGAGTGGGATTCCAGAGACTTTGTGGGGAACGGCCAAGGAGAGCAGCCAAACCTTGGCTAAGCTTGATACTAAGGACCCCACCCATATGACTACGGTGGCCCTCTTCACTTCTCTACAAACCATAAAATCTAAAATCACCAGAGCAACTAAGAAGTAAGGTTGTCATTTTTTTTTTTTTTGTTATTTTCTAGCTGCATGGTTGCAGCGCTTGTTCTATTTTTCTCCTGATGTAACTTTTTGGTTACGGTTGATTTCAAACACCTATTCTGGATGCTGATCCTTTTTTGCTGATACTTTGATTGCTATATCTGGCTTTTTGGCCTTCTTTGTAAATAGGGTATAGTCCCTTCAAAACTATTTGCCATCAATAAAAAAAAGTAGAAACTTTGAAATGGGATTGAAATGAAAATAAATTTCTTCTAACCTAATTTTACATTATTGTCTCTAAAGTGTGATTTATTTCACTTTTAAAAGATCGATGATCATGTTGAAAATGTACTTGTTGCTTAAAATGGATTTCCATATAGTTATTGTGAATGCAAGTAAATTGTTGCTTGTTTCTATTGCAAAGGAAACATAGTGAAAATAGTGAAATTTTGGTTACATTTCTTATTAGGTTAAAGGAAAGAATAGAGAATGAGTTGATGTTAGGAAATTTGATTATGAAACTAGAAATGTTATCAATCTAGAAACAAATGAATGGAAAAAGCTTAGTTCAATTTATTATTGCTTTAAAAACCAACTTAAATAGAATAATTATTAAAAAAATGCATTTTTGAAATGTTCTATTTTCGGTGAACAGAACCACGGTCGTGTATAGAGCGGTGGTTTCGAATCACTACCTAGCATAGAGCGGAAATCAATGAACCACCCCCCAGGAAGGGCGATGGTCATAGATTCGCCGTCATGTGTATGTGCAATACAACACTTTCAACGAAAAATAAAATCTATCTGTTAAAATCCCATATTTAAAATTTAAGGAAATGTAAGCCTAAAACAATTAAATGGTAACTTCCAACAACTAAAATTGAGTTGAAATTAAGTGTTAAAGCTCTCAAATATTATTTCATGGCACCCAAATGTGGAAGAGTCTTTGATTAAAGGAAATGGGTTTTTTCCCAATTGTTGAACTCAAAACAAGAAAATGTTTTTATTAAAATACAAAACAGATCCATTGTAGGATCTCTACATTAAACAAATGGGATATATTACAATAGTGGAATCTTTACAACTAAAGCCATGAAATTTTTCCATAGCTGTTCTTCTTTCTCTCACAACTCTTCCTCTTTCTCCTCTCCCTAAAACCTGTAAAACAAAAATGAGAAAATAAGTCAAAGGAATGAATAAGAACACTCCACTAGAGATGATTAAGGTTAGCGTGAAATCCCTAAGATCCTAGGGTCCTCATTGAAACCAACTAAGGGTTGTGATTCATCCCTACATAAAGTTAGGTGAGAATTAGGTGGAATAAATGTTTAAATGAAATATATGTGTAGCTTGTGAATGGGGCCTTTTGAGGAGTATTAGAAGATAAACTTAAATTATAACCTTCATGTGTAGGTAGTGACTTTTAAAAATAAAAATCCTTTGAATTTTGTATTTAATTAAATCAAATTTACTTAAGAGTAACTAGACAAGATTTAATTTAGGGATTAAATTTATTTGTATTTAACTTAATGGGAGGGTAAGTTTAGAATTAGCCCTAGAATAATAAATTAATAAGCGACATTAGAACTATGTTAGTAAATTAATGAAAGATTGTAACAAGGGGATTTTATACCGATCTGGGAATTAAATAATATTAATTAAAACAAAAAAACTATTAACCGTGAATTAAATAAAATCTATTTGAAGGTATATCCCGTTATAAGTTGTTTTAAAAAAATAAAAATATTATTACATAAGGAAATCTTTGGCTTTGTCTTCGGTTTTGTGCGGGACACTTTTGGACGTTACATATACATTTGTATTTTTATAAATACATGAAGAATACATGAAAGTGAGATGAAGTTCATTTTTTAGTTTTATATCTTTTAAATTATAAATTATATTGTGGTTTTCATTGTTGATTGATGTCATTAACATTTTTAATATTTCTCCATTGTATATAGTAATTCAATTATTTAAATGTTAAATTTTTTATCTTTGTAAATGAACTTTGTGCTACATACATACGATAAGGATGTAAGAAGACCTTGTGATTTGAGGTAATATTTTTCAAGCAATACAAAGTGTTCATCTTCTCATTTTCATTTGAGAGAATGGATTTTTATAATTAATTAAATATTCAACATTAGTTATTTAAAGGGTCGTTTGTGTTTATTTATTTTGTGGGTTTTCTCCTTCTCCTTATTCTATTTATTTTCTATTTTTAAAAAAAAAAATTATAGAGAACCACAACCTCAAAATAATCTTATCATATAAGGAGATTCCTCTCTCAAATTCAAGAAAATAGTCACCATTTTCAAAGTTGTAACACCCACTATTTCAGACACATAAGACAACATAGAAAAATACAGGATAACTTTTTTTTTTGACTTGTTCAAAGTATAGAACGACATTACAGGTGGTCACAAAGGTTACAAATAACTCTTCAAACAACTTGACACAACGATGACCACAAAGGCAACAAGGAAACATCCAACACCCATCAAGGACAATTCACTTTTCTCTTTGACAAGGCACCACGAAACATCCCAACCACAATACACAGTCATAGTTGAGTACACTCCATGGTGTACAATCCTGTAAGGTTATGTAATTACTAAAAATTTCTTTCAAGATATGACTTTACAATCTAAAATATTCAAGTTTGATTCGAGAAAATTCTTCTTACAAAGGTGAACTTATTACTTTTATACTATTGACTAATTAGCTTGAGGACAAGTTTTCTGAATGAGGTTCAACTAAAGACTAGAAAAACTAGCTAAATTCACTTGATCAAAAGGGACACCTTCCATCTCTCACAAGGTTTCTTATTCACCCAAGCTATTGAATCTTGATTCAGCCTCCATTACACAAGGCGACGAGCGTAAGATTCAACTAAAGTGGAATGCCATTAAGGTTCAGAACTACAACCTCCTTGTGCAAGGATCAACAATTAACCATGCTTAAGAGAAGATTACGAAGTACTATGGCAAAGGTTAGAGTGATAAGGTTAATTTATTTCATCATCATGATCTCTTTAGTTATTAATTGGTCTTTTAATGAGACTTAATAGTTCAACTGGATTTGGGAAAAATCTTCATTTAGAAATCTCTTGATTAAGTTTGACAAAGGATGCACATGGGGTTCCCAAAATGGAAGCACAAGACTTAATGTGTACTTATTCAAACTCCCCTACTAACTAAGATCTAACTATATCCCCAAAGGCCAACAATGGTCTTACTTTTTAAAATACTTAATGTTTCACAACAATGAGAATAAAGTTAAATCTGTAGCTTAAGGTTAACGAGGGTGGATTCTTTTACAGTAGAAAACTAATTTCTTTCCTATTAAAGACTCTTAATTTTATCAACAAAGCACAACTTCATTATTATCTTATTTATTTATTCATCTATGTATTCATTTTATTTTATATTTTATTAACTTTAGAAAAGGATTGTCAACCCACTAAAACATGCCTAGAATAGCATTGATGCCAATACCATAGAGGGTTATTAAACATGAAATTTTTATGACTTGAAAGAAGAAATTACCATTATTTAACGAGAACACTAAACACGGTTATAAAATTTCTATTCAACATGGCACATGAACCAAAGGTGTCAAAGATTTGATTGCACTTTGGCTAAGAACAAGAAGGTAACAAAATAGGTCAAGCCATGCTACAACATTTTCATGACTACAATAATATCATAAAGAAAATACACATAACAAGGTGATGATCGAGTTTTATTCCTCACAAAGATAATTACAAGTTTTTCTACAAAAGGATAAGACAAATTTATTTTAAAAATACCGAAAATCCAAGGCAAGAGGCCTTCCAAACTCCATTACAAGCACCATTTCAATATTTACAACACAATAGACATTCTTACAAGGAACTTCATAAAACAACCCAATGAAACCTTTATCAATATTTCCTTTTATCTACTCGCAAAATCCATCTGCACAAGTATTAACTTGAGTCAGTTCGCAAGAACTGAGCATGGTAAGGCTACACATTGCAACAGTAAGCTAGCATTTTACAATAACATGAAAGGAATGTTCTATTTCAAGAATGGTTCAAAGCACAAACCACAAATCACAAATTCTTCACACGAGATAATAATTTTTACCAACCAACAAGAAGGAAGTCAAATATTCCAGTTAAGAAAAAGGTCAAGAGTATTGGGATTTCAATCATGTAATCCTATAGATTACATGATTGAAATCTAATACTCATCCATCCATCACTAAAATATTTGAGAATCCCAAAACATACTAGATACAATCATAGATGCGAAACAGAAAGGTAAATCAGTCCTTCTAGGAGGAAGTTTCATTGGCCTAAAAACTAGAGCAACCAAACGAGTGTAAGAAGGGTAAATCATCACGTGATCAAAGGAGTTGAAAACTAAAGTTCAACCCACAAACTAATTTCTCTCATCAAAAAGAGACTCCACAAGGTAATGATAAGAGAAGAAGGATAGCTGACAAAACCCAAGATGGGCATTACTCGACAACCAAGTTACTTGAAAAACAAAGTATGGGGTAGTGAAAGGCCTCCTATTTTCAAGTCCATTTAAGATGAGGTTACCATCTAAACATCCTTCTGGGTTTCATAGCATAATGGGATTTGTAACCCCAAAAGAAGCAATCCATAGTTACAGTCTAAACAAGAAGTTTACCACCTCTTCCTTACAAGATCTTTTAAAAGTAATACAAGTTAACATAATCAATGCCACTCTTCAAATGCATTTAAAAGAGTCACAAACAACCATTAATATTAGCAAAAAACCCCCTCATAATTGACAACTTATCTAAATAATATAACGGAAAGTAACCCCCAAATGTCATTAATAATTTTTAACACTTTTCCGACATAGGCCAACAATGTATTTATATAATAAATTCCATTCGTAATCTCAAGACTATCCTCATGACATAACACCAAATGTCATGAGTTAACAAGAGTCCTATTTCAATAATGACTACAGTCATCCCAAACACATTTTGAATTCTAAAACCAACACAGAGGTTTTGTCATAAACTTATGACCATTAATAATATGTTCACTAACAATCCAAAAAAATAAACACAATTCCATCATGAATGAAATATGACTACACTCATCCGAATAATCCAATACTTATAAAATAATCCAAGTGTAATACCTGAATTTGAAAGATTCAATATTCAACTTAATGTTTTCAACAAAGTATAAAGTGGAACATTACTTCCTAGCCCCTTTTAGTTGTTCGAATAGCTAACCATGTTTGATGAGCTCATGGCTCCACATGAACACATCAAAGAAAGGACAATTGATCACACAACTAAACCTCTACATTCAAAGCCATCCAACTAATTCTATTTTTGTGAGAGAGCTTAGCAACAAAGTGTTATCAAAATTCATTCTCTGCACCCGTCTATGGGCATGGTACATTTAATTATATATAATACAACCACTCAACTAGTAAAATAGATTATCATGCTTGATAGTGTAGAGATAAATTTCAAATATTAAAGAAATTTTAAAGATCACAAGGTTATCAATTTCCATAAGTTCAATAAAGAAGAAGGTAATCATGCTTAACTATAAGCTTCTTGACAAGATAGTTACATCTATAAGGTCTTTACACTTCAACGGTATTTAAGAGAGATTATAATTCTTAATTGTCTTCAACAATGACATTCACAACAAGAGAAAAACAACCAATAATATAATAGATTCACACTCGAAGAAGAAAAAAGTTTCAACACCCTATATCCGCATAAGGCGTTATTCTTTCTCGATTCTGCAAACAACCATTTCCTTCTTTTATATTTTAGAGATCTATTTTAGCAAAACAACGTATGCACAATCCTTAAATGCATTCACCCATTGAACCCATTTATTAACATTATTCTCCATTTACCTTAATACACATTAATAAATTTAAAAAGGCACGCTAGAAAAAACCTTTCATAACTTCCTAGGCAAGTAATTCCAAAGTATGGATAATACACAACTATATAATATTGTTCACATCCCACTAAATATAACAGAGTAAAAATAAATGATGTAGTTTTCCCTTTGCAAGCCAATAATCCAAAAAAATAACAATTTAGAAGGAGGAAATCGGAGGGATAATGAAGTACACTCAAGGCAATCAATAACCAAGCACAATAAAGCCATTTCTAGACACCATTCGAAAGAATAATCATTCATTTCATGGAAGGGTAGCATAATATTGCAAAGTTTAGGCTGAACATGCCTAAAATGCTTCTTTTCCCAAGTCACACATGAGCTTGTTGTGCATCCACACCCCAATCACCTCCACGTTGGCACACATAGGAAGGAGCAGTCGGGTCGGAAGACTCAAAACCAGCCGGTCACAAAAGATTAGGGATTCAAAATATTAATGCCCACAGCCCATACAAATCTCCCTCCAAATCTATGTGGCCAGCAAAGTTTGAGAAAGAACAAGCCAAACAAGAAAACACCCACGCGGCTAGTAGGCTGGGAAGAGTAGGGAACTAAAAAAAACCATGGCAAGATCCCCATGTATGCGGCTAGCAAGGAAAATCAGAGTTTCTTTCCCCAAAGTGTGCCAAAATATGTGTCAAGAAAAACTCTACCAACACGCAGGCCAAGGAGTCAATAAAACCAATTAAATGGAAACAGTCGGCCAACAGGTGGAGTAATGGGTGGGGGTGCCACTCATTAAAGCAATTAAAGTTGACAGTGTCTTCAACCACCCTCCACTCACCAAAAGGGATAAAAGATTATTACAAAACCATATTTTGCAAGGGAAAAAGGATTATGCTTAGCACAAATAAATTCATTTGGTGGAGGCCACATGACAAGGGCCAAGTCGCTACTGAAGTGGTGAGTTGGTAAGTGGAGGAGTCAAAATTTGGGCATAAAACAATAACCCCCTTCTAAACTTGTGCCACACACAACCCCTATGCATTCACAAGATAACAATTAAGGAAGAAAGGAATCCAATTAATCCTACACCAACCAAGAGATTAAATTGCATATGATTGGCATGTTGGAGGAAGAAAAAGTCATATTTTTTTTTAATTAAATGATTAAGACAACATGCTAGCAGGCTTAAATGACCGAGGGGAGAAAACTAGAGGTTAACATTCGAAAGTGAACACGGATCAACGACCAACTATGGCGCCACGATGGGGTAATCCCTTCTTCAACATGAAAAAGGTTCGGTCTACAGGGGCAATCAAAATGAAACAACCAAAAATAATATAGAGATAATTAATATAAGATATCGATAATAATCGACAATAAAGTAAAATAATAATAATATAAAGTAATGGTGATCGACAATTAAATTAAAAATATCATTATTATCATTTTTATTATTACTTTTACAACTAAATAATAATAATTATTATTATTTATATTAGCAATGACCGACAGTCAAGCTCGACAATTCGAGAACATGATTTTCCTTTAATAGGGAAATCGTAACGGATGTTGCGGGCCAGCAACAGAAAACATTGACAATGACACAAGCAAGCACGATGAACAAGGAGAATGCCAATTATTCTTTGTGAAAAGGTGAAGCCAACTAATGATCGCGAAATCACAATGGCATTCAACGGTTTTGATGACGGTCACCGAATAATGAACAAGAGTAACAACAAACGGGGCATTACAAAAGTAATTTTTTGAATATGGAAAGGTTATGAATTTTTTTACTGAAAAAATATCGTTTAACCAAACAAATATGTTCCATCAATGGCCCCATCATAACAAATCTGTTAGAGTAGGTATTTACCTTATCTCGTGTTCACCTAGGTACTTTATTTACCTTTATCGTATTTATCCTCACCCACTTATGTGTGTGGATATTTATTTTATCTTATTTAGATACTAGGAGATATAATCTAGTTGTTAGGTATAGTTCTTTCCTTGATCTATTGTATTGACTAGATCCTTGATGTCTAGTTGTCTCCTAAATCTATGGTCTTGACTAGTTCTTTGATGACTAGTTATTTCCTTGATTTATGGCTTGATCTACGACCTTGGTGGTTCTTAGATTGTTATTCTTTGCCTATTTAAACAAGGCCCATTCTCAATGTATTTCATTAAGTTTCAGAATAATATATGATCATGCTTCTCATTTATTTACAAAGGTTTTATGTAAATTTATTCCGTGAATTGCTTTCATCTTATAGATCACGGTGTTTGATTAGCATACGTGTTCTTGGCTTGGTATGATCTGGTTATCGTTCCTTTCAAAAGCACTCTTCACTAACTAGTCCATGAACAAATTTTGGTGGCTCTACAAATCATGTGCAAACCGACGAACAAAGTATAATTCCATGGGTAAGTATGAGTTTATAAATAAGTGCCAATAATGATTTATTTATGTTGAATAAGTTGTATTTGGTATTCAATATCTTTAATTACAATGTCTAAGCAAGTGCTACATATTCTTTTATTCGAGTGGAAGAAATTGTAGTTGTTATTGAACATGTTTAATTGCATCTCATGGATGTTGTATTAGATAAATTTCCTAAAAATGCATGGTATGATGTTGGTTTTTCTTTAACTATATTAAATTATTTTCGCTTTATGTATATTGTCTTATTATTGTTAGATAAATATATCAAATATCCATATTTAAGTAGATATTTTGTTTTCTTTAGTGTGTTGTGATTTTGTACTAATCTTGAATATTTTCACATTTTGAATTTTTTTTTATTGAATTTCAAATTATTACAATGGGAACTGACTTACATAGATTGTTGGCATCTCTATGCACATTTCGTAGAGATATATAACAAAGTTATAATATTGAGTAAGCGTACAATTTAATCTTTTATCACCTTTAGTTATGGAGCTACAACTAAGGGGATCCATGCCATTAAAATAACATGAGACATGATCTTGGATTCAACCACGTGACTCTCTCTCACGGGGTGTTGGGGCACTTTGTATTAAGGAAAAATTAATCTTTACTATGCTCTATGCGAGTAAAAACTTGAGCAATAGACCAAATAATGGCTTGTGACACATTTGGAAGTATTTAATTGTTAATTATTTCTAACTCATCCAATAGATCACTTAATTCATTAGAAAAATAACAACTATAATTATGAAAACAAAAAAGTTTGAGATAGAAATTATAAGAATGATGTATAAAAAAATTAGAAAATAAAATTTCATAGTTAAATTTGTAAATTTACACTCAATTATTAAAATATGATTTACACACAAGACATTTATTAGTTAAAATTATATTAAAATTGTTGTTATATAAATAAAATAAAATTAGATCTTTTATACAACAAATAAACATGAATTCACCATATTTAATATAATTGTCATATCAACTTATCCAAAGTCATACATTGATATTATGTAACGACCCAAAAAAACCACACCACAAACGACACAATGAAATATAGGATAACTTTTTTTTTTGTCTTTTGACAAGACAACATAGAAGTCCAATCACAGAACACACTTATAGTTAGGGCCAACCACAATGAGATATTTTTGAGGGTTATTTATTTTGAAAGGACATCTTGCAATTCTTAGCTTACGTTTTCAAAGAGGCTCAAGATATGATTCGTATAATTCAACTTGCCAAGCCAAGTTTATTCCTTTGACACTGAGTAATTATCTTTAAATCTTCTCTATTATGACATTTATTTACTTAATTCGTTTATCAAGAAAAAGGAGTATTTAAATTCCACAAGGCCATCTGCTCCCCACTAACGCTACTAAGATTCGTTCTTGCCCACAAGACAACATGGTTTTAAGTTCAACACACTTAAGAGAAGAGATACAAGGTGCCTTGAAGAAGGGTTAGAGGGAGAAGGTCGAGATGAAACATCTTTAGGACCTCATTAGTTATTGCCAGTATTTAATTTAAGCTAGGGCTCTTAACCAGAATTATCAACAACTTTACTTAGGCTTCGCTAAAAGTATTAACAAGGAGTAAAAATTTACTTTCCAAATGGCGCTTGAGAAAGATGGTGAGGTCTCCAATTTGTTTTCTCTATCTTATTAAATCTTATCATCTTCAAACAACTAATAGTTCATTTCACCTTAGGGTCATTTTACAAATTTCACCGTAAAAGGAATAATGTTCACTAGAGGAGCTAGGGTTATCAAGTTATAAAGTTTACCTACAATGATGGTCTTTCCCTTGTTTACTTAAAGAATTTCTTGCTCTCAAGTTGGTGACCCCTACGTTACTTTATTTGAATACAACTTTTAATTTAACTTCCAGAAGTATTAAACAATCCCATGTTAGTTTACTTATGACACTTTATTACTAAGTCATGTCAAGGTTTAACTCAAAATTTATTCTCAAGGCAAGGTTGTAGCAACACTCATTTACAAGAACAAAACAAGATTACATCAATTCTTAAAATACTGATACTCCAACAAAGTCACTCAACAACAATAACCAAATTTTCTTATAATTTCAATGATGGTCAAACAATACAAGGTTTCCAAAGTTCAGATGACAAAGTCCACAATACTTTATACTAAGACATTAATCCTCTTTTAAACTTTCCACTGGACGTTAACAATAGTTGAACAACATAAAAAGGTTTCGAGCAAAGGATCTTCTCAACTGAGGTTGATGACAAAAGTCTACAAATCTATCTCTCATCTACACGTAAAATCCATCTACAGCAAATTTTCTACAAGAGTCAGTTCACGAGAACTGAGCAAGATAAGGCTACATAAAACCACCATAACTATTATCTAACAATACCACGAAAAGGAAGCTTTATTACAACAATTGGTTCAAACCTCTAAACACTATCAACATATAAAGTTATAATAAAGTCTTCATCATGCCAATCAAAGAAGGAGAAGACCTTGTACTTGAGTTAGGAGTGAAGGCAACAAAAGTATAGCAATCGTGTAACAACCCAAAATTTCACACAACGACAACACAAGAAAAAGACAGGTAATTTTTTTTTTTTTTTTTTTACTTGCTTTGACACAACATGACACAACATGTCGTCACAAGGTTACAACCAACACTAGGAACCACTTGTTACGGGGGAGACCACAAGGTCAGCACAGAAATATTCACACCTATCAAGGACAATGTAATCTTCTTTTGACAAGACAACATGGAAGTCCAATCCACATGACACACTCACAACTAGGGCATCCCATGAGGAATTTCTTGTTAAATTTTTTTGTTTACTAAAGTGTCTCTTAATTCTTAACTTACATTCTTATAAAATTTCATGTAATGATTCACACAATTCTTTTCACAAGGGAGAACTTCTTTCTTTTCAACTATTGGCTAAATAGCTTAAGGCCAGGCTTTCTAAACTAGGATCATCAATTTTATGTCCAAAGCTTTTTATTCATTTGATTTTAGAACATTTTCCATTTCTTACAAGGTTAATTAATCTATTCAAGCCACTAACACAAGTTCCACACCTCTGTTACACGGTGAAGGCATAAGTTCCGATTGAGGGAAGTACCGCTTAGGGTTCATAACAATAACCTTCTTGTTTAAGGATCAAATTTTGACCTTGCTTAAGAAATATCACCATGAATCAAGGAAGGGTTAACGAGAACGGGACAACGAATTTAGCTTGTGGTCACATTGTTTACTATCAATCTTTTGTTGAGGTTAAGAGTTTATCGAGATTGGTTAAATGTTCCATCTAGACCTTACTTAATTAAGTTTGACAAAGGAAAACATTCCAAACGATAGAGAGAGATTTAAGGTTTAATTAATCGATTTCCCTCCTACTTATTAAATCCTATCATCTTCTAAAATCTAACCATTGCTTTCACCATGAGGTCATTTAAGATTTCACCATAAAAGGATAATGTTTATTAGCTTGGCTCGAATAAAAATAATAATAATAAGTTATCATATTTCGTTACAAAAGATAGTTTCCTCTTGATTGTTCCAGGTCTCAAAGGTTATCAAGTAGATCACATCTACATTAATATGTTCATATACATAAATTTTGGTTTAACTTTTATCAGGACTATCTAGCTCACTTCATAGTGCTTACAAACTCATTGCTACTAAGCCTTAGGAGGATTTACAACTCAACATTTTAACTCAAGAGCAAAGTTTAACAGTACTCGTTTGCGGAAACAAAACAAGGTTATATCAATTCATTCCAACATGATGCACAAATCAAAGGGACATACCATCTCTATTGAACCATGACTAGGGAGCAAGAGAGTAATAACATGGGACATGTCCCGCTACTATTCTAAGGATTAAAATTCACTAGAATATCCCATAACCAAGCGGTAATCAAATTTCATCTTTCACATGATAACCAAACAAACCAAAGTTTCAACAGTTACAACAACAATACTCTACAATACATTTACTAGGCACTGACCCTTCTTCTAAAATGTCCAAAGGCCCTTTCCAAATTTTATAACATAGAACACATTCGTACAAAGGAACATCATAACCAAGATTGATGCAGTAATCTACAAGTTCTTCCATCATCTAACCACATAAGCCATCTGCAACAATTAATAACCTGAGTCAGTTCGCGAGAACTGAGCAAGATAAGACTATACATAGCAACAATAAGCTACTAGCTAACAAAACCATGAAAGGAAGCATTCTATTTCAAGAAATGGATCAAAGTTCTAACCTCTAACAACCTTTTGAAACAAGATATAATTTTCAACATATCAACTAAGAAGAAATCCATAAGTTTTAGTTATGAAAAATACCTCGAAAACTACAAAAGTTTGACAACCAAATACGCAAGACTATGAAATTTAAATGATTAGACACAAGAGTTGAGAGTATTAGGATTTCAATTATGTGATCCCGTAGATTACGTGATTGAAATCTAAGGTGTAACCCATCAATCCACATTCTCAAGGAGAAGTCAAAAGATTAAAACCAGACCCGATCTTAGCTGCCAAAAAGAATATAGTTTTGGAATCATTCCGTAGGGCCATAGGCCTAATAGGCTAGAAATAAACAACGAGGGTAAAAAAAGTTCCATCATGTAATAAAAAAGGTTTAAAGGATGAAAAACTTATATTCAAACCCACAACCATTATATCCTAGGTAATAAGTGACTTCATAGCTAATAAGGATGAGAGGAAAGGACGGTAAGAATGTCCTGGAATAGGCATTGCCTAATAGCCTACCTACTGAACATAACCAGGGTCGGAATAGCGACAAGCCTCATTAATACCCAAGTTGAGTAGGAAATCTAGCATTCTAAACACATCCTTTCAATTTTCATAATACTTTAGATTTATAACCCTCCCGTTCTAGAGGAACATAGCCATGAATCTAGACTTGGTTGAAATTTTCCGACGTCAACTCACTTTCTAATTCCATAAACGACGGATACAAAGAAAAAGGTCTCTCAACTCTCCTTAATTTACATCTCATCACTAAGTTATGGTAACCTATGCAGTGATTAAACACATAATATACCATTGAAGATAGATATCCTCCAATAACGAACTTCTATAACGATGTAATTACAATTATTACGTTCGACACATAAACAAACTATTCCATAGCTTCTTTTCCCTTTTGACAACAAAATATATTCACGACCTTCCATCACAATCATTCTAAATTTGCAATGAAAGGTCACTCATCAAGAAGGAAGTACAAAACAAGTTTGACTAAATTAAGGAACTTCATGTTACCTTAAGCAGTTGATGAAAACCTTAACTTTCACGAACCGTGAAAGATATTACCTTACTCCATCAAGGCATTATGTCTATACATAATTAAATCGATCACACAAGGAATCATCAACATACCATATCTTAACACCATAAAGGTCATTAATTTTATCAAATTTTACTCATAGAAAGAGTAGAATCAAAATGGGGTTCTATCAATAATTTATGCCCTTCTATCAACCCAGGACATAATTTCGGTCCAAAACTTCCTCCTTAACAAGCATATATATTGAACTTCTAATTTCCAAAGGCCCTAATAATTTGCACAATACACGAAGTGCATAACCACGCTTATCATAAAAGAAAATAATAATAATTTAACTGTATGTTTTCCTCTAGGGCAACAACATAACAGAAACCAATACTAGTCAAGCTACAACGTTTCAGTAGGCGATTACCTACCAGGTTCACCAAAGAAACAACGACATTTTTGCAGAAGGAAGTAACTTTAAAATTATATATATATATATTTTTCATATGATCAATCAAAGCATACACTGGGAACCTTTGTTTGTTTTATATATATAAATGGGTTTGATCACGTCAACAAGAACAACCAATAGAGGAAAATCTAGAAGTAACAAACTGTTAACCATATATTGAACACAAATCCACATAATCACAGATTTAAACCAATTTCTAGAAGGAAAAAGTTTCATTTCAAGAGGTTTATTAGATACTAGCATATTATGAATATGGTTAGTCTATCTTGCCTGTTTTAACACATCCACCAGTCGTGAACATCCAGCAGGGACTGCTACAGCCACACGCCTTCCACTTTATCCTCTGCTTCACTGGTCTTTTCTTGCAATATACCACACCGGGATTCCCTTTTGAAGGCACGACTAGAAGAATGCAATAGGTGGCTGTCCAAACACTAGATTGCTTCAATGCAGCTGCTTTGGGGGTGAGAGTCGAACTACTTACCACTCAGTCCGAGAGCACTTGCGCTAGAAAGCTAAACACCGACCATGGTTTGAAGCTCGGACACAAGACATAATGATTACATCGCTCCAAGTTCTGAAAGGCATCTACCGTATTGATACACAATCCTTTTCCTTCATCAGATTTGGGGACATCATCAAACTCTCGGTGCAAACATTTCAGCTGCAGTCTGTAAGGCGTGATTATTCCAACAACAAACTTTATGCCTGCCAACCTAGTGACTTGTTGAAGCAGCTCATATAATAGCAGAGCAAATTATGTTTCATGAATATTCTGATATGAAACAGATCGGCCTCTATGAGGTTCTCTTCCATGAGTTACATCGAACAGCAAGTAGGATCTTTGTAAATAAATTTCATCAGGTCTGCTGGTAACACCCTCACTGTCACATAATTGATTTTGAAGAAACAAAACTCAGTACATGATCTAGATCTGAAAATATCCTGCTACCTTCATCTCCCAAGACATTTTCTCCAACATTGCATAGATCTCCTGTGCCCGTGGGTGTGATCTGTCACCTTGAAGGAGAATCCCGAATTCGAGGGTGTAGTCGATGCTGAACAGATAACAACAAAGTTGGACCACCTACTTGTTGGAGCGCTCAAACAGGCTTCTACTATACTGCAACATGCCTGCTGCCTAGCTAATTACTGTTGCAGGCAGTTGTTGTGGATCCCCAACAAGAACACACCATACAGACCCAATGAAAGTGGAGGTAACACGCCTACTTCCCTAGCTTGCAGCTTCAACTATAACCACCATATCAAACCCAACTTGGAACAACATATCTGTCACCAATAAGCAATGACATTGGCCTTGACAGCGCAACCGGGAGGACCATAGTCAAATAATCCAGCAACCCCTCTATAAATTTTTAAAGGAGGGTATATAAAAGAGCCTCCTCTCTAGCGTATTGTTGACGGCCTGCCTGAAGGCTTCTTTGCTAAGCGCGGCACCCAAATCTGTGATTTTCATGAAGAAACTGCCCTCATCGGATATCTTGGCCTGCAGCCTGGCTGGAAGTGACTTTCCAAAATGAAAAGGCAAGACGGCTCAACTAAAACTTTATCTCGTTCTTCTACTACAGCTGCAAGATTTTGCACAACTGATCACGACTGTGGTCGCGTGCAACCAGAACAGCAGGATCAACACCATCGTTTCCTTGGGCTCGCCCTGCAGCAGCTGTCGCACTTACTCTCTCTGGACTTCACGAGCAGGGAGGGAGGAATAGGCGGCTGCAACCATTGAAAGCATTTAACAACAAAACATTTGGCCCCATTCTAAGCACGACCCGTCAGCAGGAAAATCGTTGCAAAAACAGCCTGTGCGGCCATGGCAAGGAGAGGAGCAACAAAAGAAGAGCTTCTAAAAGCCTGCGACTCCACTGAACTGCCTGTACAGCACCATTTTTGAGACCCACACCCACCCACGCAACATCATGGCGGTAGACTTTCATTTCACCATCAATGAATCCACTGTCCAGAACACGCTGAAGCAATTCATCTGTTGCAGCATTTGATGGAGCGCCAACAAGCATTCGTGGTTTGGGCAGAAAACAACAGGCATCAGCAGGTTGCAAGTCAAAAGAATTAATGACTGGGGCATGTGCGGCCACCAACCAGGAAGAAAAACTGAACACGCCAAGAAAAGGGTGCAGGGCTCTTTAATGCCATGGCGGGAAGGAGACAAACACAAGGAAGATCAAATAAAAATCTGATTCTTTTTGAAAGCTACGCGGCCAGCAGGGCGGAAGACATACGGTGGTGGCAGGAAAACAATTGGTTTCATTACTTCTCACCAACTATATGCCAAACAAGGCGCTACAAATCGTAAGAGAATGGCCCTAGGCCCTATAAGGAGAAAACAAATAATCTAGCAAAAAAGTAGAATTCCCATCAAGTAAGTAATTAAACCATAATTACAAGATTAAGATTTGATATATACACCAACCATCTAGAAAATTATCAAAGGTACCAAACGCATAGACTAAAATAATATATTTCTAAAAGAACAAGAGTTGATCGGCCCAAGAAAGGGGAACCACGGGTTTCAGAAATTAACACAAAAGGCCATGTATAATTGAGTTTCAAACCGGAAATCAATTAAAGTATACACACAACATAAGTTTCGAGGCGAAAGCAAAGTATATTAGTTTTGACCATTAACTACAAAGATTTTCCAATCACCCAAGAAGGGTCAAAGTCTTACAGGCTAGTAGCAAACACGCGAGAGAAGAAGGGAGTTCCGTCACACCAGAGTATACAATAATGTCATCAAAATTTTTATAACACTAAAGATTTGCGAACCTCTACAACAATTCTAATGTTTGGTTAATTTAAACTAAATTACCTATTTCCCAAAACAACAATATTTTAAGGAAAACCTTGGAAACACAGTCAACCGTCACACATGGATACAAACATAATTTCTAAGTGACATTATCAAAACAAAACCTTTCGCTATGAATCCATAAGACTATCAAATGAAAGATGAGTTTTTTTTTTTTTGGAGAAGATTAATCACATTTAAGGAAATTTCCCTCACAAAATATCAAGGTAATTACGTGCATAAAGACCGGCCGATATTAATTAATAGCGTTAACACTACAAAGGAGAAATAATGCAAGTTAGGAAAAATAGAAGAGCGCCATCAACAACAATTCCGAGAGGGGGATTAGACCAAAACTATTCCAGTGTCAACGAGGTACTAGATTCGCACAAAGAAACCTCAAGCTTAGTTGATCCGAAAGGCTAGTTATGGTTCAAGTTGCTAGGGATGGTCAAGGTACTTCCTAAGGATGGCCTTAAAAGCCTAGAAACAAGATGAAAGATAGTATAAGAGTCTAAACACGTGAGACGACAAAACACATTGCACACAAACCTTTTCATTCTACCAGTTTTAATACCAAAACTCTAAGCTGGCTAGCCCCCGCATTGCTCACACGATCCTACAACCTTTCTTTCTCGATGCCAAAAGGTTATCAAAGGAACTTGCGAAGGAGCTAACAAAAAGCGTCAAAGACAAACTTGGGTGCTAGGGAGGGGGCTTCATAGTTATCGTAAACTTACTTCCATGTTATCGAAAATACTAGTTTGATCAACATAATAACTTGCAACTCAATCGCAGAGAAGAATAATACATAAACAAGCAGACGAAGGTCTATCACTCAAGCAAGAGAAACATAACACCCAGAGAGGAGGGCACACGCATCCTTTCGACCAACATACTGACAACGATAAAAGCTAAAACAAGGAGAAACAAGCAGAAAGGGAAATCTCCCATCATGACATCCAACTAACAAAACAATGCAAGGAAAAAGCGGTTCAATTTCGCAATAATTGTAAATATGATAGCAGTAGAAAAGTGTAGAAATATCTTGCCTTTTTCTCCAGCTTCAACAGTCATACTGAGACTCATGACGGGCCGGCATAAAAACAATAGCATGAGACAAGGATGTGAGTCTGCTGCTGCAATGTCAATGGGCCAAATGTGATAACTAGATAGACTGATGGGGCAGAAAATTTAACAGTTGAGTCCTTTCGCAAATCCACCTCACACCGCCTCGTAGTGTCAGCTAGAATCCCATAAGCTTCCCCATTTGGAAAAACAGCCAACACCCATGGGTGGGACTGATATAGAGATGTCATACTATCACCATAACCCCAAGCATCAGTGTTCCACGTAAAGACACACTTTCCTGTTCACTCGAGGGAACCACTACCTTCTCTAGTGCCATATAAAGAAGAGCCATGAGGGAGCTCAATGGTGACAACTTGTTGGCCATGCACGCACTCACAAGATGGAATATAATCTGGCACCCCCGACATCCAATCTTAGGTTGGTAGAATAGATGAACATACTTCAGCTTGTAATAGAGGAGATATGTTGTACATAATGTCACTTGGGCTGCATATATGTCTCAAAATACTTCGCTATTGACTTTACTAATAATTATTTTCATATTATTGTCAACCGCAACGAAAGACAACTGAATCACCAAACAATTGCATTGATGTTGCTGGTAAACATACTTCAACGATCTACCATTACTTTTGAGGACTAACTGTTCAGCCAAAGCTTTACTATGCCCATAGGGGTCAACATGATCCTCCAGAGAAAATATCGCAATGCTTCATTGCCATTAACAATCTCCTTTCCGCATACACAACATTATATGTGCTTGAATATATAAGTCTCCTCACACCATACTTAATGCATGCATCCAATACAAGGCAAGTCCCATGATTTGAAGCTCGGACACAAGACAAAATGATTACCTCACGCTCCTGGCTCTGAAAGGCATCTACCGAATGATATATATATGAACCTTTTCCTTCATCAAATTAGGGACAGCATCAAACTCTCGGTGCAAACATTTCAGCTGTAGCTTGTAAGGTGTGATAATTCCAACAGAAACCTTTATGCCTGCCAACTTAGTGACTCGTTGAAGAAGCTCATAATATTGCCTCTCATCTTGTAGTGATTGATAATCATGGCAGACAGAGATGGAGTTGGATTAAACAAGCTGCAGTTCACCACAAGAATCCCAATATCCTTGGGCCTCACTCTACTTTTCTCAAACAGTTCATCCAAGGCACCAAACATCACCATCTCTGCTTCTACACGGGCTTCTTTCATGGTTAGCCTAGGTGGAGAAGCCAAAATGGCTCCTGGAAAGTATGAGTGCTCACCTATGCCAGATCTCTCAAGAATCTTCCTCTGGAACTCCAGGTTGTTATCATCAAAAGCCCTGAATCTCTAGAATGAGACATGAAATAGTCTCTGGTAACCCTGAACTCATCAGAAGGCTTATAGCAGGAAAAGTCCACCAAATATATGGCTCTTGGACTACATATATAATAGACGCAGGCAATGCATCCAACCAGGCCAGATACAGAGAGCAAGCTCACAACATCAAAGGTGGGCTTCTCCCAAGAACTCCATAAATTATTTCTCCTCAACGTTCCAACCTCTGCACTGAATAACACCAGCAGAAGAGGGACAACAAAGAAATACAGAGCATTTCTAATCAAATAATGGTAGCCCAACTTGACATGCCTGAGATTGACAGAGTGTAAGAAATCAGGTAATCTTCTCTGGACTCTAACAGAGAATGTTTTGAATCCTGCATTGGGACCAGAGCTCTCCCAAGACATTTTCTCCAACATTGCATAGATCTCCTATGCCCATGGGTGTGATCTGTCACCTTGAAGGAGAATCCCGAATTTGAGGATGCAGTCGATGTTGAACAGATAACAACAAAGTTGGACAACCTGCTTGTTGGAGGCGCTCACGAAGGCTTCTACTATACTGCAACGTGCCTGCTTGCTGGCTATTTACTGTGCAGGCCGTGCTAAGGATCCCCGACTAGAATACACCCCGCAACACCCAATGAAAGGAGGAAACGCGCCTACTTCACTCGCTGGTAGCTGCGCGCGGCCAGCAGAAGGAACAGGCACGCGACTACACAAACAAACAAAGAAAAACTCCCTCCATTCTCCTCACGCGGCCAGGGCAGGAAGAAGGAAAGCGTTCAGGAGGAAACAAGAAGAAAACGCCTCACACACGCCTGCTTCACTGGCTTGAAGCTCCATCAAGCCGTCATGTCAAACCAGACTGTGCCCAATGCATTGAATGACAGAATCAAAAGGAGATCCTGGTGAAGAAAAATGCCTCCACCGACTCCCGTCTCCCTCACGCAAGGACAGAACAAACGCGGTGGTCAACAGTCGGCAGGTTGGGTGGTTGGGAGGAGACCAAGGTGGCAGAAACGGGATTCGATGCCCAACGTGGCATTACAATTAGAGACATGTTCTGTCATATATTTGCAATGGAGCTTGCGTGCAATTGTTATCTTCTACGTGCAAATTGGAGAAGGGTCGTGTGTGGCTCAATTAGCATGCATGTTTGTAATAATCTTCACTATATTAGAGATTCAAACAAAATACATTTAATGTATTGTTTCAAGCTATGTAAGGATATAAAAGCATGTATTAGAAGAATCTAAGTGCATTACATATTACATACATATATGTATGTATATGTTAATTTATGTGTACTAAATATTTGCCTAGTTAAAAAAATTAAATGTATCATTACACAAATCAAATCGACTTGTAAATTGTAAATAAGAGAGCATGATATAATTATATTTGTAATAACGTTCAGTTTGCTATAGAATTGTAGTTTTCTATTGCATTGTGATTTGAGCAGAGTATTTAGTTCATAAATATTAAATATTTATTAGTCATAATTAAATTAAAACTATTGTTATATAAGTCATATTAGGTTTAAATTTAATTTTGCAACAAATGTCTTCTTAATATTAGTTTTACATTTATATGCGGTAGCCATCTCGCAAAGGCTAACCACACCATTCGAAGCAGAAACAACAAAACAATCCGGGCAGCTGTCGACTTCTTCGATTTTAATTAAAATCGACATCAAAGCACATTGCATGAAATCCGGCATAGTCAAAACCTGCAAGTGCGGGGATTGAATACCGACATGGAATTTTTGGTCGAAAGTTTTCTAACTAAAGGGAGCCCTTCGGTTGCCCATTAACATTATAACTACATTTAAAAAGATGATGTCCTGCTTCACAAGGAAGCGTTACATTGTGTTAAGAATTTTTTTGTTCAAGTTGGTTTATATTTTCCCTCCCAATATTTAGTTCCACCGGTTTTCTTATGTAATGCCACTCGACACTCAATAAATTAAATATTTATCCATTCATGAGAACAGATGTTCATTGTATTGCTACACCTTGTGTATGATATGTATTGCACATAGATTTCAAGAGACAAATATACGCAAGCCAAACGTGCACTATATTGCAATATAGTTACGTAGTACAATATAGAATTGAGGAAAATTTAACTTGGAAAAACATTTTTATTCTCGCAGCCATTAAATCTATGGGCCATTATGATTTTGTGTGTAGATGTAATCTGTATGAGCAGCCAAAGTCCTCCGATTTAAGCATTCATCTTCATCCACATCGTTATCGCATTCCTTCAAATCCTTTTGTTGCTCCAATCCCACGTTGCTAGCAAACTACACCCACCGACATTAATATAAGAACCGCGTTAACATAAAGATCAACTTAAAAATAAAAATAAAAACCTTGTCAAAATTAGAAATCAGATTTTTGTTGTGAGAGTGAAGGAATAACATATATGGGAGATTTTACAGTGTGTTTTAATTCAATTTGATCTTCGGTGAACATCGTTGAAGCTTTTAGGGCACCTGCATGTGACAAATTAAAAACAAATAAGAACAAACAAGTATTAAGAGAAGGAACAAATATTTCGAAAAACGTCAAAAATTTGTTATTCAGTTCTATGAAGTCATACCGTATGTTTTTCTACTAAATACATCTAATTCAAACAAGGCAGAATGAAATTTAAATTGTATGAAGAAGAAAATACCTGTGTCAAGTGGACGTAGAGCCATTACTGTGAAAACAAGGAGCATGATTGACAGCATGAAAAGGCAGACCCTTGCCTTCTGCTCTGAACTTTGACTCATTTTTGGCCTTTCTTTAAGATGGTTGCTTAATTGGAGCTCTTCTATTCCTAAGACTTCTATTGAAGCTAAGGTTTCATATATATACACATGAATATTTACAAAATGTATAATTTATAAATAAAATCATTAACACGTATGCTATCACGTCATGAATATATGAAGAATCTAGAAGCAAGAAATTGGGGGTGCGTAATTAATTGTTAGTTGTTGTAGCTTTCAATCCTACAATTTGCAGGTAATAAAATAAAAACCGTTATCGGTTTACGCGTGTGATAAACAATTGGCGGTAAGTCAGCGCCGCGTAGGAAGCTTCTGGAAATGATGAACTGTGGAAGAATAGCGTAAAACCCAACTTGGAAAGAAGTTTTCGTGGTCCAGTTATTTAAAAATTGATACCATCTACAACGACATTATATTCTGTTTTGTCAAAGTGTTCATATGTGAATTTTATACCGATTTGTCGTCCAAATTTTCACTTGAAAATGACATTTTAAATTTCAGTATGCGGAGGACATGGACAATTTTTTAAGTCGAATGAAAAGATAGAAAAAAAGCAATGCGAATAGCCATATCCAAGATAATAACATGTTGCAGTCATGAACTAACATGTTGTAGAAAAGAGGTGACATTGAAACGCTACGGTAAGCTAATTAGCCTGGAACATTTCCCTGCTAAAGTTCATTTCGTGGGTTTAAGTTATGTTATGGACTACTGAAATAGAACGGAGGACCGTAGATTATTTATGTGTGTTTTATTATAAATGGGATAGTATATTAATATGTTATCTTCTATATTCATAAACTACATGAGTGCAATTAATTTTGTTGACTGATACATTGTGGACCTACTTTCTTTTTCCAAAATCCTTTCTAGATGCCATGAATTCAATTGAATATTCCAAATCTATTTATCATATTTAAATTTAATAATTTATTATTATTATTATTGGTGCATTTTCTAGATATGGATTGTCATTGTACATTGTAGGGAGAAACATTTAAAGTAGATATATAGGTTTAAAACAGTTTTATATTTTATTTTATTATATTTATATTTTATGCATTTAGAATTATTATATAATTGTATTTTACTTTTTATTATATTTAATAGAAATTTTTCTCTCATGTTATTATTGATTTTTTTTTAATATTTTACCATGGAGAGATCACTTTCTTGATTTTTCTTATTTTAAGTGCATGAAAATATTCTAGTTTGAATACTCTTTTTATAAACATAATCTGTTTTAATAAACAAATTTAATTTATTTTGAATACCATAAATTGTTTGGCAGAAATTTAATATATTAAATTTTATATAATTGTATTTATAATTTCTTGTTGCTCAAATTTATTTACAATTACTTTAAAAAAACAATGTTTTTAAAAGCTAGCAATAAGTAAATGTATTATTTTCATGTTCCTTATAATTAATCTAAGATTTCAAGAATGAAGAAAAAGAATTGGAAATAAACATTTAAATCTTCAATATATAGATATTTGTAAACTCTTTTAAAAAAGTTAATATTTGGTTTACAATTTCAAATTCCAAACAAAATATAATCAACATACATGAATTCAAATTGTTTGAATACAATTAACTTTATTTACATAAAAGGACATTAAAAGTATCCACATAGTTGATCTACATTCAATGTCCAAACAACGGAATTTTTCTTTTAATTTCATTTGTATATGAGGGCATAGAACTCTTTAAACAAATTTTAGTTTTTCAATATAATATTTACATACATTAAATTATTTTAAATCTATTATAGAACCGTTATGGAGATTCTTAATTTGATTTAATAAAATGACATATCATCAATAATGTTAATAATTGATTTTGAAGACATTTGTGAAATTAAACAAATACATTTTATATACATTTGAAAGTCAATATATTTAATAGTTCTTTTAAAAATGGATACATTTTTAAACATTCTTATGAACTCTTTTTTTTTTTTTTTTTTAAGATTTCAATTAATTATTCTTATTTTTCAAGATCTTAATCAATTAATTTTAGAAGTTTCATTTGCAATCAAGCATTTTTTCGTTCATTGATATGGAAATTTAATGTATTAAATTTTTCAAACAACTAAGTAAAGAAGTCGAAATAATAGACATAAATTTACAAATATTTAAATGAGTTGGTAAGAAAATACTTTACATTTGAAAGAAACAAAATCAATTTGTAACAAAGTATAAAATCATAAAATTTAATGTAACCAATTTGGAAAAAATCAAATAATCAATTGTATAATGTTTGTAATCTTTAGTTTAGATAGATAGTCGTCTATGGTTAAGAGATTTTAGTTTTATGAAAAAATCATCTCTAACTTATGGTACATGTTTTCTCTTCTTCTTCCAAACGTTAGCTGTTATTGCAATGCGGAAGGGACCCAAAAAAGGGTTAGAATGTTATGCTAGAAAGACTTAGTCACATCCCGAAAGATGTAGTGAGCATTTCTCACATACATGGAATTTTAAGAGCGATAAAGGCACATACATCTCTCCTTTCTAGGTGAGTGTGAGTAAAACTTTGTGCTTGAATAATTGATCTTATTTCAACTACAAAATTTTAGTATCATGTAACTCCAACTTGTTTGAGTTTTATCTTTGAATATATGGATAATTTTAAATAGTTTTTTTGAATGATTTAAAAATTTTATTCCTTTTATAATGATAATCAATGTAGTGATAGTTCTCTAAAAGAGTATTAAGTGAATTATAGGTCTCTAAGGTGTGTAAATTGTGAGTAAATATAGGTGATTTTATTTTTATTTTTATAATATCTAAACCATGAAACATTTCTAGATAAAGTTAATGGAGATATCCGAGTTTGAAAATTATCTAATGTGGATTCTAGATAGTGCTAGTAAAAGGAGTACCTTACAGTAAGAATAAATTATCCTATTTTACTAGTAGTTTAATGGGAGTGTATAAAACGAATATAAGTTTGAATAATGTTTTTAAGGACTACGAGGTGATATTTTCTATATTAGGTTTATGTTTAATATAGATATAAATAGTAAATAGATTTGTCTAATATTTAAAGTGGGCCTATGTATAGAAGAAACATGTGCTCAATTGTCAAATATATTTGAAACATCTAAATGTGTCAAAATTCATTAAAGCATGTTAAAGTTGATATTGTCAAAGTTTTGAAAACTAAATTTAAAGGTGCGTGTATATGTACGTGTAAGAATAGGAAAAATATTTATATATAATTAAAATTAATTATATTATATCCAATATTTATAAATTACTTATATTGAATGGTGCATTTGCATTTAATTATCCAAACTTATAAATGATAATATTAATATAAATACATAAAACATAGAACTTCATAAACACTACACTCCTAAATCTAGTTCACAAGTACACCATACTTATCCTGCTATGCCTCCTCTTGATTATTATTAATTGGTATAATATTTTCTATACCACTTTATCATTAATTATTGTTGTTGATGATACTAATATGAATCATTATATTCTTTTAGACACACTATGAGTTCATACTTTTGTTGTCGAATACACTATATACAAAATGTTTTTATTGAAAAAAGTGATCATAATGTGTTGATTGACAATAGTGATTGACATAGGATGAAAATTTTCGTGCTTCTCACTTCTATTAGATATACTCGAAATAAATGATATTTGATATTAAGAGTAAACTTAGGGACGTAATCATAAGCGTAACGCCGCAAAAAGCGATGCTCACGACGATGACGACAACGACGCCGCGCCACAAACAATCAACCCGAAAATGTGACAATTTTTTTTTTTTTTTTTAGTTCCAGGGTGAGTCCGCATACAGGCTTGAAAACTACAACAGTCACGGTAATGCTTCGTGATCAATGATGTTTAATTTAATCTCATTCGACGTTTCACAAAAGATAAGGAGGGTCGTCATTCGAGTTAATTAGACTAATGTCAGATAATATCGTAATAACAATATTTCTGAATGTTAACTCTAGAGTAAGATATAATTTATTTTGAAGTGAAAACACTAACCACTCGATTTTTATTTTTGTTTAATTGTCCATTTATATTACGTTATCTCACGAATTTAATACATTATAATATATAAAATAACTATACATTAAGATGTATACTTGGCCCTAATTTACTTTATTACATAGCATGACTGTATGTATTTAGATATACATAACACCATGTTTATAGTTAGTATAATTATTATATGGAAATTAAGTTATGTGTCCTACTACTATTATACTATGTAGTATATAATAATTAAACAAACCTAAGTAGCTGTCCGTGTAGGATAAACATATTAAAAGAAAACAAAAACACGAGTCTTTGTCAAGTTTTAGCTTTTCAAACTTGTTTAGATTTTATGGTTGGGGGCGGTGGGTGGCTCAGCCAACATCTGACAAACATTAAAACTCCCTCCCACTCCTTGCGTGCAAGCCATTCTCAACCGGCCGCATCACTTCATTGAATTCTCTTTATTTTGCAAATCAATTAGATTTTTACAGTCGACCTACTGTGTGGTTTTTGTCCTGGCCGCATAGCTTCATTTACTCCACTTAGATTTTGTAAATCTTATGCTCTGTTTGGTCTGCCTACCCTGGCCGCGCAAACTAACGTGGAGGCTGAAGATGGAGCCACAGGCGAGGAGAGAGACGTGCAGACCGTGCTTTTAGACCCAGGCCACGTGGACAGAGGGTGGTTGAATACAAACACGTTACAGGCACTATCTTAGGCGGGATGACTGGTTTCCTCTTTTTACGTCCGGGACGCGTGAGGAGAAAAATTGGTGGTCGAAAATGAATCTATAGTGTATAAGAGGTGTTTTACCTCTTTTCATCCACCCACAGCCACGTGAACTTCCATGGAGATTGTAGATGGAGTTACGGGCGAGAGGTGAGATGTCAGCGCGCCAACAATCCTGATCCCTTCTTTTCCTTTTTTTTTATTCTGAGCGCTTTAAGCATGCAGGTTGTCCATTTCTATTGTTATCTGTTCAGTATTGAATGCATCTTCAAATTCAGGACACGTCTTCAAGAAACTTCAATCAAAATCGATTAAAGGACAGTGAGAATGGTAAGGAGCGGCCTGAAACAGTAAATTGCCATGATTGTCTACTAGAAACGTGAATAGTTTTGGTGTAGGAGAATCTCGCAGGAGGTGGATCCGTTTAATAACAGAATATTCATGAAACCCAATTTGTTTAAAAAAATGCAAAAAAAAACCATGCACGCTTTTTGTACATCTGATGTTCAGTGGAGTAGTTTGTCTCGTGCCAACATGCTCATGGAGCATGGCCTACTTAGCCAAAATAGGTGAACGTCTCCTACGTAGGTTTACTATTGTTTTTCTAGCTGCAGTTGTATTAGTATACTTAGTTAATACAAATAGATATTAATGGTATATTGTTATGATTAGAATCTAAAATAGTAAATACATTAGTTGTAATATTACATAGATATGAATTATATTGAAAATATTAATTTCCTTATTATGTATTAAGGAGTATTGGGTAATGAATCTTACTAAGTTTAAAGTCTTTGCACTAAAATTCATTTCTACACAATTTAATAAACATTGCATGGGATTTCAAATAGGTTGATTTCATTTTCTTTATTAATTTGCAATGGATTTTACAATGAATTCATAAATGAATAAAAACATAAAGGAGCTAGAGCTTAAAATGCTTCATTGGCATAATAAAAGCCATTTAAAAACTTAAGTCTTTCCATCAACTACACAAGAAAAGATAATGCACTATTTTTCCAACCTTTCCAATACATCACTTTCAAGTAACAAAACAAAAATTTAATATGCTTTCTTTTGTAATTTCTTTCCAACATTCCACAAAGGAGTTCAACAACATTTCCAATAAGTTTTAGAGTAAGAATTACTAACATTTCAATACAACTTTCCTTCAAAATCTTGTTACAACATTTCCTACTTCATGTGGAAACAAATTTACAATATTGGAAGTTAAAATACAAAGCAATATTACATTTTTCCTCCACTCAAGGTGGGTAAAGTACATGGTGGTTTCACATTGTCATCAACAAGGTGGCTCCTCCATAGTTTTCTTGATTCACAACAAGATAAGGGGAGAAGCAATGCTCTCCTCCCAACCAAAATACCCAATGGAGAAGAGAAGCCATCCTCTCCATTGGCCCCCGAGCCCCAACCACATCACAATGGGAGAGAATCCAACTCATGGCAACTACAAGCTTCCACATAACTAAACATAACATTTCACATGCATTCCATAATCCTTCAAAACAAGAGAATCAACAACACAACAAGAGGGAAACAATCACAACAACAAGTCACAAGGCTTATCAAGAAATCCACAAGAGTAAGACATATGGGGAGGCCACTTATGCCTCCCAATGGGAATGGGTGCCACCTAAAAGCCTCCAATGCAAAACACAATACCCCTAACAACTCTTATGCCTCCCTCAAGTACCCCTTATCCCTCCATTCACTCTTATGCCTCCCTCAACTCTTATGGCTCCCTCAAAGTAAAACAAGAAGAAAATGCAAGAATTTCTCTTACAAGGTGGGCACCCAACCCAAACTCCCTCCTCAAGAACATGATCTCTTATGCCTCCCTCAATTTAAACTCCCCATAGTCTCCTCCCACTCCCCACTTAGGCATTCTACCCATTCCCAACAAGCATTTCAAACAACAACATTCAACACAACATAAAAATACATTCATATGACAAAAGAAACATAATGCAACCAAAGGGGAAGCTCCTACCTTTCCATGGTAGAGTTTGCTCCAAGTATGAAGTCTCAAATCCCTCCAAGGATCAAGCAAGCATCCACAAGCTCCCACAAAAATTCCCACAAGTATCAACAAGCTCCAAAATCCACAAACTCCTTCCAATTCCTCTCCTCTCCAAAATACACAAGACTAAAAATGAAACTTCTAACCCCCAAAACAAACAAGAGGATCAAATAAATAGAGAAAAGAGAGGGAGGGATGATGTGACTCCAAGTAGGATGCCACGTCCTTTTCCCTCCACTCCACATCATTTGGTCAACATCAAATTCCAATGCACCATTAATAAGTGGTTGAAAGAAAGGCAAGCACCTTACACACTCAATCTAAGCCCACTCCCTCAAAGGACAAAAATTAAATTTTGAAAGAAAGTGCAATTAATATTTTTACCCTTTTATCCCCCCCAAAACACCTAAAAGACCCTAAATTTGGCCTTCCAACCCATAGGTAGGGTTGGCATGGGGTTTTAAGAGGTGTGGGACAAGTTTGACTTGTCCGAAAAGCTTTGAAATTTGGCCTCCAAGGCTAAATTCGAGTTTCCCATGTGGGGTAGAGTGTGCTACACTCAAACTCAAACACACATCAATCCACACAAAATGCCAAGTAAATCAAATCCTAATAAATGAACCTTCTTAGGTCACATCTTTTGATTAGTTTAGGACAACTTCAATTTAACTTAATTAACCCACTACAACCCATGGATAACAAAGGGGTAAACTCCAATCCAAGAAATATGAATAATAACATAAGTAAAAATTTCACTTACTAAGAGCAACACATACTAACATAATAAAAAGGGAAAAATTAAAACAAAACAACACATGATCCCTAGGTCACAATTTTCCCTTTACCAGATAATTCTAACACACACACAATTACTTGTTGCCATGGTGACCTTAGCTGGATTCTTCTCGAATTCCGATGTGGTTGGTCTCCACTCCCCAATTTTTGTGAATATAATATACCTGCAGAGCAGAAAATACCTCCTTCGGCCTGTTGGCCACATTAAAACATTCATGCCAAATATACAATATAATCTAAAATAAACAACACCTGATTTACTATCATCTATGCAAGTACGATATCACTAACACTTCCTAGCACATTTCTATTCCACATATAATTTATATCAAAATGATCATCACATTAGTCCAATTGTCAAGTTCTACTCAAAATGATTAAACATATCACAAGTCATGATAACCTTGTCAAAAGTATACAAATACCGTCATCAAATGTCCACCAGTAAACCATATGCATCATATAAAGATCAAAACAATAACAGTCCAACGTCTGTGATATCTACTAACATGCTAAGTCAAGAAGCCATAATAAATCCATAGTGAAGTAATCAGTCTCGAAAACAACAAAACAAAATGAGGTCGAAGGGAAGTGGGCACTACTGATAGCTATGTCATTGTTGGTTCAACTAATATGGATATCCACTATTCGGTTATTACTTTTTTATCTCATATGATACACATTTTGGTTTTCATTGGTTTCTCTCTTTTCTACATATACCATCTTTATAACATTAATATATTAATTTTATTCACAATTAATAGATTGTTATACACATTGGTATACCATATGAACCCTCCATAACTACTTTACCTTGTCAACTATCTATATGTGTTACTCTTACCTTTGGTGCATCTTCACATATGACTTATAGTGGTTATCTCCATCCTCATCCACTTGCTAGGTATTCTATTCTATATTTCATTTGCGGTGATCTATTTGTCCTAGGCCTCCTACTAGGTACACGATTGTACATTCTACTTGTATCAAGGATCTCTCCTTGAGTTTCTTCTACTAACTCTTTTATTACACATTATACCTTTATTAGTTGTATTCTTACTAAGCATCCTGGTAGGTATTCTATTCCAAATTTTACTTCCAGATCTTCTATCCCTCCTCGGACACATGTTAGGTGTATTATCTTACATTTTACCTCTAGTCATTTCATCCATCATTGGCCTCTTGCTATATCACCTATTATACTTACTAATCATGGTGGTTATTTCCATCCTAGGTCTCTTATGGCCCATACTACAGCCCTTACAAAAATTTTACATCATCATTCTTAATCTATTGTGACACACATAAGGCATGAGTTTCCTTTTCTTTATGGGTCTACCCCATTTGATAATAAGGTCCTTGTGGAGAAGCTCTTATGATTCCTTTCTTCCTACACATATATAATTTAAAAAAATATATAAACATTATAATATTCATATTATCTAAATAAATTTATATATTTTAAAATATACAAAATAGGACCTAAAAATGTGACTTGATCAAGTAACTTATGACTAAAAACATGTTTCCTATCATGATTGGTTTGAGAAATAAATTTATTTTCTATAAAATATTTACACATATTTATTCTTGATGAATATTGAACTTAATGTAAGACATACATAGATTTGGACAAAATAAAATGTTCCAACCTAGACCCTTCATAGTAAATATGATCATTTGGGAGAATCTCCTCCAATATGTATCTATATATTTTTTCATTATAGTTACATTCACATCCTTATTATGGTCAATTACTCATATTTTGTAAATATTGTCTTTTAGACTAACATGTGTGTCTTGTGCCACACTAACTTATCTACCTCAATGTTATTTCTAATTATTGTTATCTACGTGTTTTACATAATTTTATTTCTAGATTTATTTATTGCTTGATCACTAGAATATTTGATTTATTTATTTTATGTGCCCTATATTGCTTCTCTACTTTTCATGTGAAGCTCTATTTTCCCATGTTTATGGATTTCTATCTCTTATGTATGTGACACTTATTATACACTTGTATGGGTGATTACTTCTCTACTTTCTTCTTTAGATGTTGCATGTGTTCCTTTACTATGATTTTTGTATGAAACATTGGTGAACCATTTTTATGTCTTTATGCCTTAGTATTAATATTTCATTTATTGTTTATAATCTTCTTATGCTTATTTGTATCGACATTTTGTTTTGATTACAAATGATATTTATTAGTATTATTTCTTATTTAGTGTTGCTTTCCTTATGCTTTATGGTCTCACGGAATGCACCCGCTACAATGACATGATCTTAATTGTGGCTACCAAGATAACAACCTATATGATCTAATGAATATTATCAAACTTATATGAGATGGGAACTATAACACCCAAAAATTTACTCGAAGGAAACCTAAGACAAATAATGGTTAAATTAGAATATTTATGGAACAATTTTTTTAAAATAATAATTCTTGGTTGCGATGTTAGCTTAAATTTTAAAATTTCATGGTTATTAAATGATCACTTTAACTAATAATTAAATTATGCTACTCATTTTCCAAGTTGGTTTAAAATTCTACATTTCAATAACCCTTATTTAGTTTATAAATCGATTCAAAAGTCCTTAAATCTTTTATCCTAGTGCTTTAAGTCTAATTTTCCCTTCCATTTAAATAGTACATTTTAATTCAATCCACAATTCAATTCATTTAAAATATTCTAACCTACCCCTCACCTAATTTTTTTAGGGAACAATCCTAGCCATTGAATGGGATCAATCTAATCCATTGGATCTAAGGATCCCAAACAACCCTAATCATCTCTATGGAAAGTTTTTATTCCCTCATTTGACTCAATTTCTCATTTATATTTTGCAAGTTCATGGAAGGAGGAAGAGAAGGAAGCTATGGATAAAAATGGAGCTCGGATGGCAGCTCCCATAATATATATTATATTTTGTAACAAGAAGTTATTGAAGGATTTGTCAACATTTTAACTTATAAATTTGTTTTAACCTCTTTAGGGTTTGGCTCAAATTTTCTATTTGTTATTGCTCGATTTCCTTGTATATACTTGTTGATATTTTTCACATAATTCACAGTGCGAAAAGGGTCAACTTGAAAATTTTAAGTTTCTTAGATTGATCGAGTCGGAGGTTATAACTACCCAAAATCACACACACAAACAACGTAGTAAAAGACAGGATAATTTTTTTGAATAAAACTTTTAGGTAACTTCTGTAAGGAAAAGCCACCCCATTAAAACTTACATATAACACATCAATACAAGGTCTTAGAAAGATTTTAATTAACACTTAATTCTCAAGATCCAAGTTTTACAATGCTTATGCCAGTGAAAAGATTGAATAACATTTCCCACAAAGATAAGTTACCAGTTTACCTACAGAAGGACAAGATAACATCTTCACGCAATTTCTGAACAACCCAAGGCAAGAGGTCTTCTAAATTCCTTTGCAATCACTATTACAAAATTTACCTCACATTGGACATTTTTACAAGGAATTTCATAAATTGCACTGATGAAACCTTTACAACTCTTTCCTTTAATCTACTCACACAATCCATCTGCACAAATACTAGCTGGAATCAGTTCGCGAGAACTGAGCATGTTAAGGCTACACATTGCAACAGTAAGCTAACATTTAACAATATCAATAAAGGAATTTTCTAATTCAAAAAGAATTAAATCACAACCTGACTCTAAAATTATTCGCATGAGAAAGAAAACTAAACCATCCAGCAAGGAGAAAATCAAAATACCAGTAAGAACAAAATCACATAAATCAAGGCAAGACCTTAAGGGTTAGGAGCAAGAAGGTTAAGAGTGTTGATATCTCCTTCATGTAATCCTATGGATTATGTGATTGGAATCCAAAACTTACTCCATCCAACTAAAGGGGTCCAAGAGAAGACAAAACATACTAATTATGATCGTAGGCGTGAAGCAAAACGGCGTTATCCAATTCTCGCGGGGGAGGCTTCATAGCAATAGGGTTTGACGCCCTTAAAAGAAAAACAACTCTAGTTTCAGTTTTAACAAAGGAGCTTGACCACTACCTTCTTATAGGATTTCTTAAACGTAGGAATAGTTAACAAACAAAACCACTCTTCCAGAAGCGTACAAAGGAGACACAAAAAGGGCCATTATCCTACCAACAACCTTAACCTAAATGTCAACTCCTCTACATAATATAAGGGAAGGCTAAACCCAAAAGTCGTTAATAATTTTTATATATTTCCGACAATGTCAATAAGTATTAAAATAAAAATTGATTTCCTTAACAAGGCCACAAAATGGGACCTTTTAGTAACCAAGTTTGAAGTATAAGATATTCGAGTTCGAAAACAAAGGGATTGATACACGGAGGGTAAAACACCAACGATACCCCGGACTCAAAAGACCTACCACGAGTGCAAGCACAAAAATAAGAACCAACACACATATTCATCAGGAAGGTTATGTAGTGTAGTTAGGCCTAGAAGTTCTATGAGCTCCTTGTCAATGGTATAGAAGATGAAAATTTTACCCGATCCATGTGGGCTTATCAAGGAAAAGTCTAGCAAATATCAAACAGATGAATATAACATCCACCTATTATATTATCATTGAAATCAGCTGTCATCTAACAGGAAACGAGTTCATGAGTCCAATACCATGGATTCACCTACAACTTTTGTTTCAGTCCAACTATTACTAGCTTGCTTGCGACCCTTAATAAAATTGTAGAGATTTCATTCAATAAAACTTACAATGTTTCCCCCTTGCTTTAATCAAACAAGAGTTTGAACCAGGAAGTAGGTATAGAAATTATCTCGACACGTAGAGGCCAAAATAGATGTCAGGTTTTTCATCCTCTAGAACTAGGTACAATAGTCAACCATGTATAGTTCTAAAACAAAACCCAAATGCCATTTTATAATCAAACAAAAAGTAAGGAATGCCCACAGGCTTAAACAAGTTTTAGAACACAACGTCACTATTAATGTACCTTTTAGCAAAACAGGAGAGCCCTAAACAGGAAATACGTATTTATTCAACCAAATAGAGATATGAAGGCTTAACCTTCCATTTAGTAACCTTCAGTTATAACTACCATCAC
Source organism: Taxus wallichiana var. yunnanensis (assembly GCA_018340775.1). Lineage (NCBI taxonomy): Eukaryota > Viridiplantae > Streptophyta > Pinopsida > Cupressales > Taxaceae > Taxus > Taxus wallichiana. Next base: position 685,893,253 of record CM031244.1, read on the forward strand.
AGAATTCTTTTAAAAGAGAGTCATATAAGCAAACAAAACTCAATAATGTTTCCTTCCCTACGAACTAGATTGCATCACTCAAAATTGCAGTAACCCATTTAGACAAATATGAAATAGAGTAAGCTATAAGGGAGGAAAGAACATTCCAAGAAAAACCAGCGAAATTGGATCGAGATTTAAAGGAACAACCAACACAATCAGGCAGCGATATAAACAACCACGAAAACATTTGTCTAGGTGCTATTCAATAGGAAAGAAAATTCATTTCAAGATACTGAAAGAAGGTAGAAAACTATTACAAGGAGTAGATTTAACATGCCTGTTTTAAACGCTATATCTCATGGCCACGTACGTGCAGACACCTTCTCCCAGCAGTCCCAAAATTATTTCTCCACCAAATTCATGCTTCTCACCCACTCGATGTCCCAAATAAAATGCAAAAGAAACAATAACCATTACGGTAAACTGCATAGACACAAGCAGAAGGAGAAAGTTCATTCTAGAGCAGTAAACCCCAATTCCCAGTATGTAATTCCACGAAACAGCAATAGAAATTTGGAATAATTAACAGGGTTTTGCATGTCCTTGCAATATGCTTTTACTCTTGGGTCTAGATTCTAGAACAAGATCGGAAAGTCTTGCGTTCAACTATTCAAACAACTCATGAATTGCTTTCCTATTTAAGGCATTGTCAATTAGTTTTTAAAGCCATTAGGATGCACTATTACATTAGTTTACCCATCAATTTGTGTGCAAATAAAACATTCCAGAAACTAAAATCAAATTTGATTCATGCTTACCATTGGAAGTCTCACACATTATAGCTTGCTTCAAATAACATCACTTTTATCCTCCATGCTAAGTAGAATTTCTTTGAAGCATTTTGTCAAACAGTTTGCACGTAATCTGCTCCAACGACATGAAGCAACATTGGCCAACATTGGAAAGGATATTTGTCAGATGATGAAGTAGTTGCAAGAGCTCTTGATATTAAATACCCGCAGCCTACCTACCGCTTAAGCCCTAATCCTCCTCAAATTGAGCTGATACTATCTCAATAGAAAAACTTGCTCCACATCTGATAATTACAGAGGTTTTAAACTACGTGGAAGCACGGGTGATGTCCTTACCCTCCAGATGTATTGATCACATTCAGATGAGTTGGGTTGAGTTTAGAGGTGCTGATTTTGGTAGGTGTCATCGATTCTTGAGTGCTGGCTGCAATGGCAGCCCCATCTTGTGGACTCGAGCTCCGCGCCTCGTCTCGATCTTGTGAACAATGTAGTGCATAAATGAGAATTCAACGGTGACCATATAAATGCAAGGAGTAATGGGATGATTTTCATACGAGAAGGATTATTAGGCATTTCCATTATTAGAGAAAAGAAAATGTGCTTCATGAATATTCGATGCGAAAGCAGATCCGCCTCCAGAAACAAAAGGGCTTTCCCCTAGGCTAACTCTAAGACTTGGCTCTCCTGACACGCTCAGGGGACACGAGGAAACCGGAGGCCGAGCCCGTTTTCCGCCACCATATGCCTGTTGGATGAAAACCAACCCGTGCTCACTACGCACCAAGGAAGAAGCAAACGACTCACCCACATGAAACTATATTGAGCCATTGAGACGAGCACCACCAAGAAGGAAGCACCAAGCCCCTGCCGCCAGAAGAAACACGACTTTCAAGTTCCACACCACAGCTCGAAACAAGATCTGAAAAAACCAAATCGCCACCGCCCAAGGATTTAGGGCCTCCAAAATCTAGCCGAGGCATCGCAACAGCTCGGTTGACCATCTATGCCTTTGTCCACAAAGGTTATCAGGTGCAGATCTCTATTAAATTTGATTTTAAGGATACAAAAAAAATACCTACAGATGTGTTGTAGGTCTCATTAGAGAATCTTTGCACTAAATTTCATCAGGTCTCCTGGTAACACTCTCACTGTCACATAGTCGATTTTGGCAGAAATATCTTGAAGGAGAATCTAGAATTTGAGAATGCATTCTATACTGAACAGACAACAACAAAGTTGGACAACACGCTTGTTGAAGCACTCAAACAAGGCTTCTACCAACTTTAACCTACGCCACCTAGCTAATCCCTCTCTATTGCTATGAGGCTATTCTTTGTGGATTCCCGAACAAGAACACACCTCGCAGCACTCAAACATGTTTTCTCTCCTCCCAACCCTGCAGCCCAAGAAAAACGCGCCCAACATCCACCCATACACATTGAAAGAGCAATAAAAGGAATACCAGGTCCTTCCACCCACCGCCAGCTAATCACCTAGTTGACTGCATAGCTAGGCAGGAAAAGGAATGGCGTATAGGAAGGAGAACATAAAAATATGTTTTCTTTATTAAGTTGGTTAAGGCATTAAAAATGCATGGCTAGATTTAATAATCCTAACCCTCCACGCGATCATCCAAAGCACTAATGAGGCCCCTAATAACAAGTGTAGTAGATGTGCATCCTTGGTGGTGCTTGTGGCCAGCAGATGGGTTAAGTGGTTAGGCATGAACAAACGTGTCCAAAATGGGTGAATGCATCCAAAATTTTATCATAAGAAAAAATAAATAAATAAGTTATAGAACAAGGCACGAGAGAAGGCTTGGTCGGCCGAGGAGGAAACTAGTGGTAGAAGTTTCAAAAATGAACACAGGACAATGACCGACCACGGCGTCACAACAGGAGACCCTCTACTTTGCGCAAACCGGTGCTCGGTCCGCGAAGCGACCAACCAAACAATAAAATCGTTCACCGATAATTAACCATAATGTTGATAACAATCGACAATAAGATAATGAAGTTATCGTCGATCGATAATTAAATTAGTAATATTATTATTACTTCTATTACTATTATTATTATAACTTAACAATAATTATTAATCAAATTAAGGACCGACATACAATTTCAACAATTGGAGAACATGGTTTTCCTTTAATATGGGAAAACGCAACAGACGAAGCGGTGCCAGCAAGAGAACACCGATACTGACATATGCAGGAAAGATGAAGAGGGAGAACAACTGATTATTGCATGTGATAAAGGCGAAGCCACTAATGATCGATGAAGGCACAATGACGTTCCATGCTTAGCACTCGATCGCCGAAGGATGAACATGTGTAACGTAGAACAGGGCATTACATTCTCCTCCCCTTAAGAAAGCATCGTCCTCGATGCGACATAACACAGCGGAAAAGAAATGGTTCGCAACCAAGAACAGGCAAAGGAGAAAGTACACCCTATGGTTTAAAATTTTAGTCGATTAAAGCATGGCTACAGGTAGCCTTAGGAACATTTGGTAGAAATTTTAAATTTCAAGGTTCTGTGAAGATTGGCAGTTCCCTCTTATTTATTATTTCATTAGTTCCTTTCCATTAGCATTACTTTTAGTTTAATTTCTTTTAAATTTCATTATTGAAGAGTTTTACTTTATTCCTTATTGTGGGTGCCCAACATGAACTGCTAACACAACACCCTATCAGGTTCACAAGACACTACAGATTCACAAGCACACAAGTATATACTTCATGATTGTATTACACCACAAAAAGGTTACTCAAATACGGTATAGAATAGGCACAGTCCACATAACATAGTACTGGTCACACAACCATGACTGAAAATTATACTACTTGAACAAGGTGTACTACGATTTCCAAACATTCCCTCAGTTCCACGTATGAGGATTTTCCATGACTCATAAAAAAAAAAACTACATGTACGTAGGGTCCACAAGAGTATCAATGACATATCCACAACATCGCAACACATACATCAAAAGGCCACTACCAAAACATCACGATAACTCAACATATATCCTAAAACATAAACCATACACACAAATATCATATGCCTCCCTCAAGTCTCTTATGCCTCCCTCAAAATCTTATTCCTCCCTCAAACTCTTATGCCTCCCTCAAGTCTCTTATGCCTCCCTTAAACTCTTATGCCTCCCTCAAGGAGGCCGGTTGACCCTATGGTCCAAGACACATAGAGTTCGAACACTCCTAACCCAAGTGACATAATAACGCGTGGTTCAACAACCTACTAGTTATCTGTACTCCTTGGGGCGTACCCCTATACAATGAAGCGGGTCCATAGGTCTAACCATTCCATGGTGCATCCCATGACCCTATTCCACACATCACGACAATAGAACCAACACAACAATCCAATCAAAGTGCCAAGTGGCAAAGTACAAGCCTTGGGCAAGGTGGTAAAAATTCCAAATTTAAAAGAAGACCCAAAATCAAGCAAAAATAAATGGCCAAATAGCCATAGTTAGTATCAAAATCCCCATGTTAGTGCCACAAACCAAGGAAATGCCCAAAATTGTAAAGCATGGCTATCAAGAAAAGCTGTTGGTCCTTACAAAATAAAGTAAAAAGTTCAATTTATGAATAAAATCAACTTATAATAATGTCACATTACGATAACTGTGTGGCCTTATCTAGCCACCAAAGGGGTACTCAACGAGTTGCTAGCACTCGAAACATTGAGCCTCAGCTCATAAAATACATATCAATAATACAACTGTCATCACCTCTATCTGAATCATCCCGCCACCACTTCGACAAGGCTAAACATAGTCATAGTTGCACTTAGGTTGCATACATACAACCACATAGGGAGAGAGGAAGGATCACAGGTTGTCTACTAAACTGAGTTTCGGCTCAAGTTATTGACCCATGGTACACCATTCCTCACTCTCAACATATGCTTCTACCGATTTCCCTCAGGGTCGGTTAGCATAAGGTTCACAAAATAACATACAACAACATCACTAACATAACGGTGGCACACACATAACTACCATAACGTCTTACATATGGTGCATATACAGGGTAGATCACGATCATACATTCACCGGGTGTGACACACCACTTTACCACATTCTGCACTCAAAGCGCAATCACCATACAATAGGGTTCATACACTCACCGTATGACCCCAAATCACAACATGAAGCATTACATATTTGCACAAATCATACATACGACGAACATAGTACATCTCAACATAACATTCATTACTACATAACCAGGTGGTACACACATTTCTTCAAAACATGGTAAAAACATCATGATACAACTCATTTCTTTTAACATCAAACTAGTCATACAACACATTGATACACCCACATATCACAATATGCCACAATGCTCCAACACTACGTCATCCACATTATAATTCTTTTCACACATCACGAACGGTAATTCACAAGTGAACTCTTCCTAGAATCCACAAGAAGGAGAGAGAATACTCCCATCCCCAACATATCAACATGATGACAAACACACACTAAGTGACATACACATCACGTGCGTTCACAATATCACAATTACGACAATAATCACATCACGTTTAAAGCACATTACTCTTCCAATATCTACCACCATCATGCCTCATCATCATCATCATGCAAAGTATCATCATGTAACACCACCACCACCATGTAACATCATCATATAACACCAATCCGGCCCATAGGTTCGAGAGCATGAACCTATGCTTTGATACCAAGTGTAACTACCCAAAATCACACACACAAACAACACAGTAAAAGACAGGATAATTTTTTTTTTGAATAAAACTTTTAGGTAACTTCATGTAAGGAAAATCCACCCCATTAAAACTTACATATAACACATCAATACAAGGTCTTAGAAAGATTTTAATTTACACTTAATTCTCAAGATCCAAGTTTTACAATGCTTATGCCAGTGAAAAGATTGAATATCATTTCCCACAAAGATAAGTTACCAGTTTACCTACAGAAGGACAAGATAACATCTTCACGCAATTTCTGAACAACCTAAGGCAAGAGGTCTTCTAAATTCCTTTGCAATCACTATTACAAAATTTACCTCACATTGGACATTTTTACAAGGAATTTCATAAATTGCTTGATGAAACCTTTACAACTCTTTCCTTTAATCTACTCACACAATCCATCTCGCACAAATACTAGCTGGAATCGGTTCGCGAGAACCGAGCATGTTAAGGCTACACATCGCAACATGAAGCTAACATTTAATAATATCAAGAAAGGAATGTTCTAATTCAAAAAGGATTAAATCACAACCCACAACTCCAAAATTATTCGCATGAGAAAGAAAACTAAACCATCCAGCAAGGAGAAAGTCAAAATACCAGTAAGAACAAAATCACATAAATCAAGGCAAGACCTTAAGGGTTAGGAGCAAGAAGGTTAAGAGTGTTGATATCTCCTTCATGTAATCCTATGGATTACGTGATTGGAATCCAAAACTTACTCCATCCAACTAAAGGGGTCCAAGAGAAGACAAAACATACTAATTATGATCGTAGGCACGAAACAAAATGACGTTATCCAATTCTCCTAGGGGGAGGCTTCATAGCAATAAGGGTTCGACGCCCTTAAAAGAAAAACAACTCTAGTTTCAGTTTTAACCAAGGAGCTTGACCACTACCTTCTTATAGGATTTCTTAAATGTAGGACTAGTTAACAAACAAAACCACTCTTCCAGAAGCGTACAAAGGAGACACAAAAAGGGCCATTATCCTACCAACAACCTTAACCTAAACGTCAACTCCTCTACATAATATAAGGGAAGGCTAAACCCAAAAGTCGTTAATAATTTTTATATATTTCCGACAATGTCAATAAGTATTAAAATAAAAATTGATTTCCTTAACAAGGCCACAAAATGGGACCTTTTAGTAACCAAGTTTGAAGTATAAGATATTCGAGTTCGAAAACAAAGGGATTCGATACGCAGAGGGTAAAACACCAACGATACCCCAGACTCAAAAGACCCTACCACGAGTGCAAGCACAAAAATAAGAACCAACACACATATTCATCAGGAAGGTTATGCAGTGTAGTCAGGCCTAGAAGTTCTATGAGCTCCTTGTCAATGGTATAGAAGATGAAAATTTTACCCGATCCATGTGGGCTTATCAAGGAAAAGTCTAGCAAATATCAAACAGATGAATATAACAGCCACCTATTATATTATCACTGAAATCAGCTGTCATCTAACAGGAAACGAGTTCACGAGTCCAATACCATGGATTCACCTACAACTTTTGTTTCAGTCCAGCTATTACTAGCTTGCTTGCGACCCTTAATAAAATTGTAGAGATTTCATTCAATAAAACTTACAATGTTTCCCCCTTACTTTAATCAAACAAGAGTTTGAACCAGGAAGTAGGTATAGAAATTCTCTCGACACGTAGAGGCCAAAATAGATGTCAGGTTATTCATCCTCTAGAACTAGGTACAACAGTCAACCATGTACAGTTCTAAAACAAAACCCAAATGCCATTTTCTAATCAAACAAAAAGTAAGGAATGCCCACAGGCTTAAACAAGTTTTAGAACACAACGTCACTATTAATGTACCTTTTAGCAAAATAGGAGAGCCCTAAACAGGAAATACGTATTTATTCAACCAAATAGAGATATGAAGGCTGAACCTTCCATTTAGTAACCTTCAGTTATAACTACCATCACAGAATTCTTTTAAAAGAGAGTCATATAAGCAAACAAAACTCAATAATGTTTCCTTCCCTACGAACTAGATTGCATCACTGAAAATTGCAGTAACCCATTTAGACAAATATGAAATAGAGTAAGCTATAAGGGAGGAAAGAAAATTCCAAGCAAAACCAGAGAAATTGGATCGAGATTTAAAGGAACAACCAACACAATCAGGCATCGATATAAACAACCACGAAAACATTTGTCTAGGCGCTATTCAATAGGAAGAAAATTCATTTCAAGATACTGAAAGAAGGTAGAAAAATATTACAAGGAGTAGATTTAGCATGCCTGTTTTAAATGCTATATCTCATGGCCACGCACGCGCAGACACCTTCTCCCAGCAGTCCCAAAATTATTTCTCCACCAAATTCACACTTCTCACCCACTCGGCGTCCCAAATACCACGCAAAAGAAACAATAACCATTCCGGTAAACTGCATAGACACAGGCAGAAGGAGAAAGTTCATTCTAGAGCAGTTAACCCCAATTCCCAGTATGTAATTCCACGAAACAGCAACAGAAATTTGGAATAATTAATAGGGTTTTGCATGTCCTTGCAATATGCTTTTACTCTTGGGTCTAGATTCTAGAACAAGATCGGAAAGTCTTGCGTTCAACTATTCAAACAACTCATGAATTGCTTTCCTATTTAAGGCATTGTCAATTAGTTTTTAAATCCATTAGGATGCACTATTACATTAGTTTACCCATCAATTTGTGCGCAAAGAAAACATTCCAGAAACTAAAATCAAAGTTGATTCATGCTTACCATTGGAAGTCTCACACATTATAGCTTGCTTCAAATAACATCACTTTTATCCTCCACACTAAGTGGAATTTCTTTGAAGCATTTTGTCAAATAGTTTGCACGTAATCTACTCCAACGACGTGAAGCAACATTGCCCAACATTGGAAAGGATATTTGTTAGATGATGAAGTAGTTGCAAGAGCTCTTGATATTAAATACCCGCAGCCTACCTGCCGCTCAAGCCCTAATCCTCCTCAAATTGAGCTGATACTATCTCAATAGAAAAACTTGCTCCACATCTGATAATTACAGAGGTTTTAAACTACGTGGAAGCACGGGTGATGTCCTTACCCTCCAGATGTATCGATCACATTCAGATGAGTTGGGTTGAGTTTGGAGGTGCTGATTTTGTTAGGTGTCATCAGATTGCTGAGTGCAACTGCAATGACAGCCCCATCTTGTGGACTCAGAGCTCCCTCACCTCCTCCCGATCTTGTGAACAATGCAGTGCATAAATGAGCATTCAACAGTGACCGTATAAATGCAAGGAGTAATGGGATGATTTGCATACGAGAAGGATTATTAGGCATCGCCATTATTACAGCAAAGCAAACGTGCTTCATGAATATTCTGATCTGAAACAGATCCGCCTCCAGGAAACAAAAGGGCTTTCCCCTAGGCTGACTCGAGACTTGGCTCTCCTGACACGCTCAGGGGACATGAGGAAACCAGAGGCCGAGCCCCGTTTGCTGCCACCATATGCCTGTTGGATGAAAACCAACCCGTGCTCACTACGCACCAAGGAAGAAGCAAACGATTCACCCACACGAAACTATGTTGAGCCATTGAGACGAGCACCACCAAGAAGGGAAGCACCAAGCCCCTGCCGCAGAGGAAACACGACTTCCAAGTTCCACACCACGGCTCGAAACAAGATCAGGAAAACCCAAATCGCCACCGCCCAAGGATTTAGGGCCTCCAAAATCCAGCCGAGGCGTCGCAACAGCTCGGTTGACCATCCAGCACTGTCACAAAGGTTATCACATGTAGATCTCTGTTAAATTCGATTTTAAGGATACAAAACAAATACCTACAGACCTGTTGCAGGTCTCATTAGAGAATCTTTGCACTAAATTTCATCAGGTCTCCTGGTAACACTCTCACTGTCACATAGTCGATTTTGGCAGAAATATCTTGAAGGAGAATCCAGAATTTGAGGATGCATTCTATACTGAACAGACAACAACAAAGTTGGACAACCTGCTTGTTGGAGTGCTCAAACAGGCTTCTACCAACTGTAACCTGCCTGCGCCTAGCTAATCCTGCTGTTGCAGGCTGTTGCTGTGGATTCCCGAACAAGAACACACCTCGCAGCACTCAAACACGTTTTCTCTCCTCCCAACGCCTGCAGCCCAAGAAAAACGCACCCAACATCCACCCATACGCATTGAAAGAACAATAAAAGGAATACCAGGTCCTTCCACCCACCGCCAGCTAATCACCTAGTTGACTGCATAGCTAGGCAGGAAAAGGAATGGCGTATAGGAAGGAGAAGATAAAAAAATATGTTTTCTTTATTAAGTTGGTTGCAAGGCATTAACAACGCATGGCTAGATTTAATAATCCCAACCCTCCACGCAGTCAGCCAGCACTAATGAGGCCCCTAACAACAAGTGTAGTAGATGTGCGTCCTTGGTGGTGCTTGCGGCCAGCAGAAGGGTTAAGTGGTTAGGCACGAACAAACGTGTCCAACTTGGGTGAATGCATCCAAAATTTTATCATAAGAAAAAAAAAAAAATTTATAGAACAAGGCACGAGAGAAGGCTTGGTCGGCCGAGGAGGAAACTAGTGGTAGAAGTTTCAAAAACGGACACAGGACAATGACCGACCACGGCGTCACAACAGGAGACCCTCTAATTTGCGCAAACTAGTGCTCGTTCCGCGAAGCGACCAACCAAACAACAAAATCATTCACCGATAATTAACCAAAATGTTGATAACAATCGACAATAAGATAATGAAGTTATCGTCGATCGATAATTAAATTAGTAATATTATTATTACTTCTATTACTATTATTATTATAACTTAACAATAATTATTAATCAAATTAAGGACCGACATACAATTTCAACAATTGGAGAACACGGTTTTCCTTTAATCTGGGAAAATGCAACAGACGAAGCGGTGCCAGCAACAGAACACCGATACTGACATATGCAGGAAAGATGAAGAGGGAGAACAACTGATTATTGCATGTGATAAAGGCGAAGCCACTAATGATCGACGAAGGCACAATGACGTTCCATGCTTAGCACTCGATCGCCGAAGGATGAACATGTGTAACGTAGAACAGGGCATTACAGAGGTTTGACTATGTTTGGGACAGCCACCTCAAAATAACATACAAATTTTAATTGTTTGGTTTTGGACAATCTTGGAAGTCACGTTTGGATCAAACTCCAAATAGGCTATAGTTACAAAATGCCATGCCTCATAGATGCAACCATTCCATTTGAAACCCTCGTCAAAACTATGTAACAGCCGTAAATGACCATTGCAAGGCCTTAAGGAAGGCAAGAAGGGCAACATGTATCAGACATGAAGTTTTGAAGCTGCGGACAGGGTGTGAAATAAAATTCAGTCATCTAATGAACATCAAAAGGTACATTTGATTTTAATTTATTTCCATACTTAAGTGAATTATTTAAGTGTGTTGAGTTGTACAAGTTCATTATTATCCATTCAAATGAAGAAAGTACATAAAGGAAAGATATACATCTCATTACATGAAAATAGTTCATCTATTCATACCAAATAAAAGTACAATGAACCAACACAAGTCGTAGGACATAATATTCATGTAATGGAAATAAAAGATGCATATAATTAAAGCTACAAGAAACTTCAGAGAGAAGAAACCCATCATTTCATGTTTGGGTCATTCTCTAGTGCTTTTGGCTTTGTTTCATTTTAGTTGTTCCATCCTCATCTCCAGTTCAATGAATAGGTACCTTGAACATATAGTATATATTGTTAGAGCTCCGTGTTTTTTCTCTATCCATGTGTTTACTGATTTTATGTAACTGAATCTTTGAAGGAAAGCACATACAAGATACAAAAAGGAAAAAATCAAGAAGAACATCCCATAGTATAGATGGATCACAATCAAGCACAAAAAAATGCATAGAAGAATTCCATTTTCAAAAGCATGGCAGATGGGATCAAATAGATGATCAAAGTACAAACTAATCACATAGTGTAGATAAATGAATTCAGTCATGAGAATCATCTATTTAATGGATCAAGGAAAAAGGAATTTATAAGCATAGCGTCCTTTAGAAAGAATGAAAAAATCAAACAGATGGACTTTCTCAACAAGCATACCAGAAATTACACAGTACGAGTACGAAATAATATACATCTATTTTCATCTACCTAAAAGTTCAAGTACATAAAGTACAATCATGCCAAAGGATAAAGGTGAAAATTCAACCAATGTGTATCTTTTCAAGAAACAACCATGAATTTTTACAATTTTTAGTGGATCATTACTTTTCACAAGAATCATATGTTTAATGGAAGTTTCTCACACAAGTGCAATAAATGGACTGAAACTACTAGCTAGAGGAAGTGATACAGATCCATCGCCCAATACAGAGTTCCAGGTAAGCCATTATTAGGTACAAATTTTATCAAAACTAGGCTAACTAACTCAAAGGAGAAGAAACAGATCATAGGTTATAATGAATATAACTTATAGGAAGAGTACAAAATCCTTCATAACAAACATATGGGAATATCACCATATTATAACTCAAGGAATCATATAAATTAAAGCACACAACTATACAAATATGCAACATGAAAAGTAATACAAATCTTGAAGATGGTTTCCAAATTCATCACTCTCAAGTATATTATAGAGTTCACACGGTATGCATAAATGGAATGTTATTGGAGATTTAGTTTTCCTAATTTATATGCCAAATTATAGCTTGCTACATGTTTCCACCAATAACATAGGTTTCAAGATAAGTTCGAGGAATAACCCGATTACAATATTACTTGTTACAAGTAGTAGACAGGTTGAGTTCAACTTGTGAAAATATTTCAAATCCTCAAGTTTAAAAAAAAATAGATAAACAAACTTGGATGCTACTCTATGATCATGAATAAGAAATAAATATAGAGCTTCAGAAGACAAATATACTAAAAACATGAAAATCAAATTTTGGTAACCTTTTGAATGGTGCCTAGGTTGCACCTAGATGGAGACCCGTATAGATCAGAAAGAAATAATGCAGATCAGAACACTCAAAATAATAGAAATGTTGAAGTCCCCTCATGAAGGAGATACCCAGATGGAAATTCATATGGATATCATTAAAAATTAAATAAGTCAAATCTTAGAAAAAATGAGCCTTGGTGGATTCACAACAAAATGTTCTCACCATTGTCAACATACAACTAGAGAAATCAAATGTGGATGGAGAAAAACCTCTTCCATGAAGCAAATTCAATAATGTAAGACATAAATACAATTTCTCACAGAAGCTAAAATAGGTCGAATCAGGAGCCAAAAAAAGCAAACACAAATTCTCAAATGCTTAGAATTCGGGTGTTTTTCGAAACCCAAGATCTCAAGAAATAGAAATGGCAATTTTTTTGAAGAAATCTTCGGTGAGCAGACTCAAAATGCTCCAGGTTAGCCATGGAAATAGGAAATGTTCAAATTCCATGAAACAAGATAGATCAGAGCTCTAAAACAATCAATAATGGCCGTAATATATTGACAATCCAACTAAATCAATGGCTCAAGTAAAGAAATAAAAATATATCTTACCAATAATAGTATATGGCCATGAATGGAAGAACAACCAGATTACTAGATAAACCATCAAGGAAAATTTCAGATCCAGGGATATCAAAGTGAAATATGGAATACCCAAGTCAAAATCCTCTGATGATATTATATTTTTGGATTGTTAAAACAAAGCATTCAATCAAAATATGAGCAGATTCAAAGTATTAACAGATATTTACAGAGTAACCCAGATCGAAATCATAAGGACTCAGATCTATCTTCATTTCAAGAAAAGCAAAGAAAAATATGGAATACCTAGAATGGATACACACACATCTACACATCGCGAAAACACAAGAAGGGTTTATACGGAAATAAGCACATCCACAGATGAAAGAAACAAAAGAATCAAATTGTTGTAGGATAAAGACATATTCCATGAAAAGAAGCATAAATAAAAAACTAGGCTTGAAATTTTTTAGATACTCACCAATATTCGTAAAACAACGGATCCTTGGAGGAAGCCACAAAGATTTCATTTTGATGGCCTTATGCAGGGAGAGACCAAATTTCCTCCACAACGACGACCTTATTTATGCATGGTCATTATCAAGCTAAATATCAAGCTCAAAATGCACAGTGAGTTCAGAAAACCCCATCTGTACAATAACCGAAAGCTCAAAACAGAGAAATCCATACCCATATGAGAAAATGAATCCAGAACTAAAATCTCAAGATCAATCATGGCATCCATGTTTTCCAAGCATGAACACATCATAGAATTCCATTGAAGTCAAAACAGCCACAAAAATAACAAAGTTTTGAGCTCAGTAATGCTAAAAGTAGCTATAAACAAAAACAAGCTCAAAAGTAGATTCATGGTGGCTTGAAGAAAATTGGTGGGGTTTCACCAAGCGAGTAGAGATTGATAGTGAAAATTACTAGAATGATTAGGGTTAAGATATTTTTCTACCTAGCTCGGTGAGTTTCCTTAAATCAACCTCCGGATCTAAAGTACACACGTGGAACTTGTACAAAAACCCTAACTTAACCAAGAGTTAAGGAATAATCACTGACATATCAAAGGATCAAGCGCTCGTGGAGGTGGACCAAATAATATTTAGAAAATGATTATTTTTTTGACCTTACAGTAAGGTTGTAACCTTCTAAACCATGTGTAATCATCGTCGGATGGGTCCGAACCTTCCAAAAGTATATAATATTCAAAAGATGTAATGTTCATCAGAATCACGTTTAAACTACAGTCCACAAATACATTATTTCCAAGGACCCAATCGAACTTTAACCAAAATTATCAAAAACCACCTCGGTATAAGTTTCAACCATGTAAAAATCAAAATAGATGCTATGATCAAAAGTGCCATGGTCAAACCAATAGATCGATAAAAGACTAAGGTACTATGACTTTAATACATTCGAAGGGGCCGACAACATATGTCACCAATATCAACAGTCATATGCATGGTGCGATCAGAGAAAGGGGGAGATATTATCATCCCAAATCTCTTTATTAAAGTGACTAAGAGTGCTTGATGAAGTGGCATATTTTAAACCGAAAGGTAACTAAGAAATTAATACAAATTAAGCACGTGCATAGGAGTATCTTTTCATGTGATCACAAGATTAGACAAGGAATGTCAACATTAGAGCCTAAGCTTGAAGGTGGTCCCCATTAGGAGTATTTTTGCATGCCTTCAAAAAAGGACATATCGAAAGAAGAGAAACTTGCATGCACAAGGAAGAATAATTGCTCATCAAGCAATATTTATTGTTAGTAAATTATTCACCCATGTTTTTCTTAAAATAGAACAATCAACTATAGTTTGATTGTATGTAATCAAAGGCTATTAATGCCTCTTTGTATTAGTTTTCTTTATTTTATTCCTTTATATAATAATAAACAAAGGATAAAAATAGGATGCATGGGCGAGTATAGCCTTAGTCTATTTTTAGGAAGGATGGGTGAATCAATTTTGCTACATATTGTGTGCCTTAGCAAAGCATAAGAGGAGGAATTTTTAGATACATGAGTGCTGAAGATTTTTTTCCAGTTTTCCCTTTGAATGTGAAGTATTTTCTTACTTTCCAATTATTTGCAGTCTTGTGTATGTTTCCATTAATCTTGTGAATTTGAATTCCCACGATTAATCATCTTACCCCATTGTAAATTCAAGTAATTTCTTCATGATATTAATGTGTATTTGTAACTTAATAGTATTGTTTTGATTGTATCCCTCAATATATCAAAGTGTTTACCCTTCATTATCTTGAGAAAAATGTTGGCTTGTGCATCGAAATTCATTCCATATCAATTGTGCATGTGCTCAGTCAAATACCTCGTGCAAGTTTGGTGTATCACCTCAATTTTAATTTCATTTTACGGTCATCCTTTACCCTTAAACCATAGAAAATCATTTTAGGATACATCAATAAGGAACTAGCCTTGATATCGAGAGACTCACCTCAAAATAGGTATACCCACAGACCTGAGGTGTTTCCATTGTATCTACGAAAGAGAGAGATAAAATTTGCAAGCTTAGAAAACTTGCAGCCATCTCTCTACAAGGTGCACTTTCGAGAGATAATAGTTTTTGGCATGCTCGGTGGGACAAGGACTAGAAACTACTATTGATGTGTTCTGAAGATTCAAGATCAAAGAAGAACTCATCTGGTGACTCTGTAAATCTGATTTCAGATCAGTACAACACTTAAACAACATCATCAAATTTTCAGCTACAATTTTCAGGTATTTCTCAAGAAAATCAGATCTGTTTATTTGTTGTTATCAACCGTTTTTATGAGCAACAAACCTATTTTTCATAGTTTCAGTATTTTATGAGGTCTTGCAGCCATGAACCCTCATTTTCAACAGTATTATTAGCCAAGCCAACAACCCTTTTATCCAATTTCCCCTTCAGACCAGTTTCATAACCCCTATCAGAATGAATACCCTTATGACCCAAACCTTGGAAATTAGTATGATTGTCAATATGATGATCATTACATTGTTCAAAGTCAAAGTTATGTAGAGGGTTATGCTGAATGTGAAAGGTAAAGAGATCTTGAAATTGAGCTTAATGAACTTAAGAAATCATTTTTAGCTATCAAGGAACTATATGAGAAATCATTAGCAGTAAAAAATGATAGGCATCAGGTTATGGAACCCTATCAAAAGAGTTTTCCCACTTACCTTCCCTATCAAAATTCAATGCCTATATATTCCCCTTTCTAGTCAAAGAAGCCCATTCATCAAATTTTAAATTATCAGGCTGCTGCAATTCCTACTTTTCCTACCCCACAATCATGCATTGAACCCAAAATAAAGTGTCCAAATTGGCGTTTAGATGCTATCCTAAAAACATTTTTTTTACCCCAATCTCTTTTTAAACAACTTCCGAGCTTAAGCATGATATTTTTTAGAGTAGGTATTTACCTTAGCTCATGTTCACCTAGGTACTTTATTTACCTTTATTGTATTTATCCTCACCCACTTATGTGTGTGGATATTTATTTTATCTTATTTAGATATTAGGAGATATTATCTAGTTGTTAGGTATGACTAGATCCTTGATGTCTAGTTCTCTCCTAAATCTTTGGTCTTGACTAGTTCTTTGATGACTAGTTATTTCCTTGATTTATGGCTTGATCTATGACCTCGATTGGTTCTTAGATTGTTATTCCTTGCCTATTTAAGCAAGACACATTCTCAATGTATTACATTGAGTTAATAATATATGATATCGATGCTCATTTGTTTGCAAAGGTTTTATGTAAAGTTATGCTAATGAATTTATTTCATCTTATTGATCATGGTGTTTGATTAGCATATGTGTTCTTGGCTTGGTACGATTTCGTTATAGTTCCTTTCATGGTATCGAGCTGGAGTTTTTTTGACATCCATCTGTAAGTTTAATTTTACAAATAAAGTACCTAGGTGAACATGAGCTAAGGTAAATGCCTACTCTAACACCCCCGAAGTGAAGCTAGGGGCCAAAATAGATGTGGCATGTCCACGGTATGAGTCTCGACAACTAGGCCTAATGAGGTACTCATGTACAATAACTGAGATAAAAGGGACACCGCAAGGTACCCAAAACCAATAACAAAAAGTAAAGAGAGTAAAACCTACTCCAATGCATCCTAAGAATCTCGGCTCAAAAATATGATACAATGTTGAAGAAGTTTTGTGTGCACTATGGTCTGAATCCATTACTCGATCACAAAACTCAAAAATGACTAACACTGGGTTTCACCATAATAGCTCCATACAAGGAGACTTTCAACAAAGTGATGTCGAAAGTGCAAAAAAACACCAAACATAATTTGATCAACTGCTGCAAATAGGTGTGCCACTATCCAAGAATAAAAACCAAAGCAACAAGGAAAGGACACAAAATCTAGAGTGTCACGATCCAAGAAAAGCCAAGGTAACAAAGCAAGGACACAAAACCTAAAGAAGTAGGATGAACACCACAAGATTAGTCCCACTCCTCCTTTACTCATACTTCTAGTCTAGGAAAAAGAGGATCATAATATAATTCAGGAGGGATGGCATTTGAAGAAGAAAACAATAGGTTGGAGTTTTTACAGAACATAGAGCAATGGGCTTCTAAATTTCAGTTTGATCATACTCCAGAATTAGAGGAGCAACCCATTCAAAAGGTATAGTCTGATTTTTTAGTAGATCTAAAGCAGATTAGGGATGATCAACAGTCTTTGTGTTCCAAGAATAGCATGCATGAAAGCACCATACTCCTACAAACTACTAATTCATCCTAGTTGGTAGAACCTGAAGGAAATTTTCAAATCATTTCTAAAGATAAATCAGCTGATCTAAGGGATGAGCACTCAATTTGCAGCTTATTAGTTTCCATGGTTGATGACCAAAAGGAAACAGATTAGTTTCAAAATGATCATGATCAAACAGTGAGTGTGAAGACCCTCATTGTGCTGCATGCATGGAGATAGCTGCATTATTAGGGACTTGCAGTGTTTCACAAGGACTATTAAATGGTACTGCAAGTATTCGGGACTGGAAATTTTTGATTGAGGAGGAAATGAAATGTTCAAAGAACATTGTAAGAAGGGATAAAATGAAAGAATTTGAAAGTTCTGTTGAAATGTCAGTCTTGGTAGTAGTGGATCAGTAGATTGAAGAGGATGAACAACAGTTTGAAGATCTTGAAAATATTTTCAAATATTTTAAGGAAGTAGAACAACCATCTCATCATCTTCACAATGTTATGATTGATGAAGTACAACAGATTGAAGAAGCTGATTACTTTTCATATCAGTTCCAGATTGTCACAAAGAATATACAATAGTTTATAGAGGCAGATCAATTCTCAGAACAACCTTCAAAATAGCTTCAGAAAGAACCCATGATCGAAAATAAGGTTCATTTTTAGTACAAGACAAGAAGATTAGCTTTTCAGCTGTTTGGAGGCCATGTCCTATTCGGTATCTCATTGGTTCACAACATGCCACGAAATACCAGAATTCATGCTCATATCAAAGCCTAAGAATGAGCATCAAATACTCAATAATCAGTTCCAAATCCCTTCAGAATAGTTTTCAGATCAATTAGAAATATTCTTCATGTTTTGGGCTAAGTTTTGGAACAAATTCAAGGTACACATCTCATTTTTCAGTTTTGTCATGCTACTTGTTTTGCAAGCTGAATTCATCGTCTCGGTTCTAGAGAAAAGGAAGCTATTTTTCACTACCTATCTCAGGTTTTATTTAGCCTTGATTTACAGTTGGTTAGAATAGGGTAGATTAGGATTTCCCTTTCAATAAGTGCAGTTCATGCACATTGTAGTTTTCAATTCAATAAGTGCACCTATGCACATGATCTAGTTCACCAAATCCTTTCTAGTTTTGGTGTGTTTTCCAGAAAAAGAAGTTTTTGTTATATGCATTTGACTCCATGGCTAATGGACAAGAGCAAGGCACTAGTCTATAAGCTAATAGGTAGCTTTCCTGCAGGATCGCAAAAAATGTTGACATTTTTCACACCCTATGCGAAAAGTGTCAACTTGAAACTTTTAAGTTTCTCAAATTGATCGAGTTGGAGGTTTGACTATGTTTTGGATAACCACCTCAGAATAACGTACAAATTTTAATTGTTTGGTTTTGGACAGTCTTGTAAGTCACGTTTGGATCAAACTCCAAATAGGCTATAGTTACAAAATTCCATGCCTCATAGATCTGACCTTTCAATTTTAAACCCTCTTAGGTAATCGTGTAACAACCGTAGTAGACAACCATTGTAAGGCCTTGAATAAGGAAAGAAGGGCAACATGTATTAGACATGAAGTTTTGAAGTCAGGATGAGGTGGTATGAAATAAAATTCAGTCATCCAATGAACATCAAAAGGTACATTTGATTTTAATTTATTTCCATACTTAAGTGAATTATTTAAGTGTGTTGAGTTGTACAAGTTCACTATTATCCATTCAAATTAAGAAAGTACATAAATGAAATATATACATCACATTACATGAAAATAGTTCATCTCTTGATATGGAATAAAGTTAGAGTGAACCCACACAAGCCGTTGGACGTACCTTGCATGTATTGGAAATAAAACATGCATATACTTAAAGCTACAAGAAAATGGAGAGAGAAGAAACCCATCATTTACTTTTGGGTCAGTTCTCTCATGCTTTTGGATTTGTTTCATTTTCAGCTGCTTCATCCTCATCTCCAGTTCCTAGCAACAAGTACCTGTGAACATACAATATATATTGTTAGAGCTCCAAGTTTGGTCTATATCCATGTGTTTACAGTTTTAAGTAACTGAATATTTTAAGGAAGGCACATACAAGATACATAAAGGATCAGAATCAGGAAGAACATCTCATAGTATAGATGGAGTAGAAACAAGTACAATAAAATGCATAGAAGAATTCCATTTTTAGAAAGTATGGAAGATGGGATCAAATAGATGATCAAAGTACAAAATAATCACATAGTGCATATCAATGAATTCAGTCATGAGAATCAATAGATCAAGTACAAAAGGAATTGATAAGAAGAATGTCCTTTAGAAAGCATGAAAAAATCAAACAGATGGACTTTCTCAACAAGCATACCTAAAATTATAAATAGTACAAAAATAATATACATCTATTTTCATCTAGCTAAAATTTCAAGTACATAAAGTACAATCATTCCAAAGGATAAAGTTGAAAATTTAATCAATGTGTATCTTTTCAAGAAACAAACATGAAGTTTTACAATTTTTAGTGGATCATTAATTTTCACAAGAATCATTTGTTCAATGGAAGTTGTCTTACACAAGTGCAATAAATGGACTGAAACTACTAGCTAGAGGATGTGACATAGATCCATCACCCAATAAAGAGTTCCAGGTAACCAATTCTTAGGTACAAATTTTATCAAAACCAGGGTAACTAAGTCAAAGGAGCAGATAAAGATCATAAGTTATAGTGAATACAACTTACAGGAAGAGTACAAAATCCTTCATAACAAACATATGGGAATATCACCCTATTATAACTCAAGGAATCATATAAATTGAAGCACATAACTATATAGATATGTAGCATGAAAAGTAATACAAATCTTGAAGATGGTTTCCAAATTCATCACTCTAAAGTATATTACAGAGTTCATAGCAGTATGCATAAAGTGAATGTTATTGGATATTCATTTTCCTTATTTATATGCCAAATTACAACTTGCTATATGTTTCCACCAATAACATAAGTTTGAGAATAAGTTCGAGGAATAAATGGCATACAATATTACTTGTTACAAGTAGTAGAGGTTGGGTTCAACTTGTGAAAATATTTCAAATCCTCAAGTTTCAACCAAAATGGATAAACAAACTCGAGATGCTACTCTATGATCATGAATAACAAAGAAATATAGAGGTTTAGAACACGAATATAATCAAAACATTAAAATTAGAGTTTGGTAACCTTCTGAATGGTGCCTAGGTTACACCTAGATGGAGACCCGTATAGATCAGGTAGAAATAATTCAGATCATAAAACTCAAAATAATAGAAATGTTGAACCCCCTCAGGAAGGAGATACCCCAGATGGATATTCACATAGATATAATTAAAAATTGCATAAGTCAAATCTTAGAAAGAACAAGCCATGGTGGATTCACAACAAAATATTCTCACCATTGTCAACATACAACTAGAGAAATCAAATGTGGATGGAGAAAAACCTCTTCGGTGAAGCAAATTCAATAATGTAAGACACAAATACAATTTCTCACATAAGCTAAAACAGGTCGAATTAGGAGCCAAAAGAAAGCAAACACAAATTCTCAAATGCTCAGAATTCAAGTGTTTTTCGAAACCCAAGCTCTCAAGAAATAGAAATGGAAATTTTGTTGAAGAAATCTAAGGGTGAGTACTCTAAAAATCCTCCAGGTTAGCCACGAAAATAGGAAATGTTCAAATTCCATGAAACAAGAGAGATCGGAGCTCTCAAAGAATAAAAAATGGCTGCATTATATTGACAACCCAGCTAAATCAATGGCATGAGCAGAGAAATAAAAATAGATCTTACCAAAGATAATCATTGTGAATGGAAGAAGAACTAAATTACCGGATAAACCATGAAGGAAAATTTCATATCCAGGGATATCGAAGTGAAATATGGAATACCCAAGTCAAAATCCTCTAATGATATTATATTTTTATTGTTAAAACAAAGCATTTAATCAAAATACAAGCAGATTCGAAGTATCATGAGATGTTTGCGAGTAACCCATATTGAAAGTCATTTCAAGAAAAGAAAAGAAAAATATAGAATACCCATAATGGATACACACACATCTACAAATACCCAAAACACAACAAGGGATTATATGGGAAATAAGAACCTCCATAGACGAAAGAAACCAAAGATTCAAATTATTAGAGCTCAAGACATATTCCATGAAAATAATCATAAATAAAAAATAGGCTCGGAATTTTGCAGATACTCACCAATATTCGCCAAATAATGGATCCTTGGATGAAGCCACATATATTTCATTTTGATGGCACTGGGAGCGAGGTGAGACCAAATTTCCTCCACAAGGACAAACCTTATTTATGCTTGCTCGTTATCGAGCTAAATATCAAGCTCAGAATGCACATCGAGTTCAAAAACCCCATATGTAGAATAACCAAAAGCTCGAAATAGAGAAAGACATTCCCATCTAAGCGAATGAATCAGAAACTAAAAGCTCAAGATCAATCATGGCATCCACGTTTTCCAAGCACGAACACCAGATTTTAGGCATAAAACTCCATTGAAGTCAAAATGGCCATAGAAATAACAAATTTTTGAGCTCAGTAATGCTAAAAGTAGCTATAAACAGAAACAAGCTCAAAATTAGATTCATGCTATCCTGAACAAAATAAGCCAAGGCTTTGCCAAGCTAGTAAATCTTGATAGTGAAAATGACCAAAATGATCACAGTTAAGATCTTTTGCTGCCTTACTCGGTGAGTTGCCTTAACTCAACCTCCAGAGCCAAAGTACACACATGGAACTTGCACAAAAACCCTAACTTAACTAAGGGTTAAGGAATCATCACCGACATATCAAAGGGTTAAGCACTCGTGGAGGTGGACAAAATCATATTTAGAAAATAATTATTGTTTTGACCTTACACTAAGGTCTACAACCTTCTAAACCATGTGTAATCATCTTCGGATGGGGCCGAACCTTCCAAAAGTATATAATATGCCAAAGACATAATGTTCAGCATAATCACATTCAAACTATGGTCCACAAATACATTATTTCCAAGGACCCAATCACAAGTCTAACCACATCGCCAAGTAGAGGTGTCACAATGATCAAAAAGCACCTCAATATAAGTTTCAACCATGTAAAAATCAAAATAGATGTTATGATCAAAAGTTCCATGGTCAAACCAATAGGTGATAAATAAATAAGGTACTATGCCATTAATACATTCAAAGGGGCTGAAAACATATGTCACCAATATCCAAAGTCATATGCATGGTGCGACCAAAGGAAGGGGAGATACTATCATACCAAAGCACTTTATTAAAGTGACTAAGAGTGCTAATGAAGTGGCATGTTTTAAACCACAATGGTGACTAAGAAATTAATGCAAATTAAGCACATGCATAAGAGTTTCTTTTCATGTGATTACAAGATTAGACAAGGAATGTTAACATCAGAGCCTTTTCTTAGATGTGGTCCCCATCAGGAGTATTTTTGCATGCCTTCACAAAAGGACAGATCAACAAGAAGACAAACTTGTATGCACAAGGAAGAAGACTTTCTCATGAATCAAGTTTATTGTTAGAAAATTATTCACCCATGTTTTTCTTAAAATAGAACAATCAATTGCTATTTGTTGTATGTAATCAAAGGCTATTAATTCCTCTTTGTATTAGTTTGATTTATTTTATCCCTTTATTTATTATTAAATAAAAGATAAAAATAGGATGCGTAAGTGAGTAAACCTTAGTCTATTTTTAGGAAGGGTGGGTCAATCAATTTTTTTTTATATTGTGTGTCTTAGCAGAAACATAGGAGGAGGAATTTTTAGATACGGGAGAGAGTGAAGCAATTTTCTTGCAGTTTTAGCCTTTAAATGTGTAGTATTTTCTCCTTTCCAATTATTTACAGTCTTGTGTATGTTACCATTAATATTGTGAATTTGAATTCCCAAATTAATCATCTTACGCTATTGCAAATTCAGTAATTTCTGCACGATATTAATGTGTATGTGTAACTTAATAATATTTTTATGATTTTATCCCTCAATATATAAAAGTGTTTACCCTTAATTATCTTCATAAAATTGTTGCTTTGTGCATCAGAAATTAATTCCATATCAATTGTGCATGTACTCAGTCAAAGACCTCATACAATTTTGGTGTATCACCTCAGTTTTAATTTGATTTTATAGTAAATTTTTTACCCTTAAACCCCATAAAATCATTTTAGGATACATAAATATGGAACTAGCCTTGATACCGAAGAATCACCACAAAATAGGTATACCCAGAGACTTGAGGTGTTTCCATTATATCTACGAAAGAGAGGGATTTAATTTTTAAGCTTACAACAACTGCAACCATCTCTTTAAAGGGTGCAATTTCGAGAGATAACAATACCTATTTTAGTATATGGGCATTTGATCCATTTAATCTAATCTTTAAAAAAATATTTACTTATTGTGGGATATATATACATATGTAAATATATCTCCTATTATATATATATATATATCATTTATTAATATCGAATAATTTTAGAGATAATCACAATTTACTGATCAATCGACTATAGTATCAGCCTTGAGTTTTATCACATTTACAAAAATTGCTAAGTTTTGTGGGAGCTCGATACCCACCCGAATGGTAATATATGTTTAAAGGTTTGTGGGTTAGAGGATGGGGCACTTCCTGCACCCCAACCCATATTAATATCATTTGGGGTGGGGTGGTGACCCTCCTCCAACCCACTAACCACCTAATCAAACATTGAGCCGATAAAGACTTAGGTTGATTCACCAACAGCAGTCTGCAAATATATACACATTTTGTTAAAGTCTTATTCATTACAAAGTTTTATCAATATATATATATATATATATATATATATTAATAACTACTTTAATATTAATAATCATAATGTATATATTAATATTTTCATGTCATTGCTATTATTAAATTACATTAATATTAATATATTAATAAAAATAGAATAATCAAATTTATATAAATCCTTACATATATATATATGATAAGAAAATAGTAATTAGGTTATTATTTATAAAAATAATTTGTAGAACCTTCCTATAAGGTTGGCTTAATCATAGTCACTTTTAAATAGGAATGTGTAGATATACATTTATTCACTTGCACAAATATAGGTATTCTTTTTTTTTTGTTCAATTTTATCTAAGACTAAAATTGGGAGAATAAAATACATATAATTTTCTTTTTACAACTCATTCTACAATATCATAATAGAAAAAGGGATGCTTTCATTTAATCCAAGATTTATAAAAACTAATTTCTTTCCTACAACTTAATAAGAATGTAACAAAACTTTTATCTCCTCCTAAACACTTTCTTTCCAATAAAGAGACAAAACGTATAGTCCTTTTTCCTCTTACGATGATGATTAAAATGACATCCATTTCATATAGTAAGGCATTTTAAGAAAGATTTTCAATATCTTTATAATGAAACATAGCACATGTTGAGAATAATGAAACAACTTAATTTTGAGAGAGATGCATCTCTAATTCAACTTATTTCAAACTTTCTACTTTACCAAAACAATGCAATGATTTGGTAGTTCTCTTTCACATACTAACACATTTGAAAATATAAATTTCTCAATCAACACTCTTAGAAGAGTTTACAATTTATAGATATTTTCAAGTAATATAAGCAAATTATTTTCAGGAATACAATCTTACAATCATCCACTCAAATTGGGAATAATAAAATGAACAATTTACAACATAAAGGATTTCAACAAGGCCAAAATACAAGTCTCAATTTGCATGTCCTCTTCCCAAATATAGCTCCTCCTGTCTCACTTCAATCTTCCACAACAAGGATCACAATACAAAAAGGAAGGGGAGTACGCAGCGCTCTCCGCCTAGGATCAAATCCATTATGGTCACTAGATCTTAGGGTTCCATGCTAACCCTAACTATCCTTATGAAATCTTATTAAACCTTTTTCTTTTCCCTAGCCTCCTCATTTGGTGACTTTTCTTTTGTTTAGTTTGTAGGTTGGAGAAATGGAAGCCATATGAGCAAGGAAGGAAGAATCCACAAATAATCTCACTAGGATCAATATTAGCTTAGTTTACATTATGGATTTATTATTGTATTAATATTCATTTGAAGATTGAAGGGGTTTTACTCAACTCTAGATTTGTGATTTAGTTGATTCATTTTTTCTTCTATTTGGGAAAAAACCCTACTCATTTTATATCCATGAGATTGAATGATTTTAAATACCCATTTGAAGATTTACAAGTTTAGAACAATAAATTTATGCCCTTATAGCTTGTTGGTGATTCTCTCTACAAATTTGCAGGCTTAAATTTTTAAGGAAACTAAGTTTAACATTGCACAAAAATGGATTTGTATTTTTCCACCGATGATGTGGAACCGCTACCTAAAGTAGGCCTATGGTCCTAGGAATAACACCCTACCTAGGTAATGATTCACAAACCACCGCCTTTCATGAGCCATGGTTTAGAGACCGCTACTTATGCACAAGGCGGCAATCCTATTGTTAAAAAATGAGAACCATCATTTACGTAATTTTTGAAAAAGAAATTTTTTGGAGTGTTTTAAAGATTATCCTTAGCTTGAATTTATATTCCTAAAGTCTCCAGTTGAAAGGTTATTCCATTTATTCATTCCATGCTTAAAATTACTACATTTAAAGATTTACTATTTCTATAGTGACAAGAAACACATCTATAAGATTATTTTTCCCACAAAATTGTTTCAACTCAAAGTAAGAAATGAAACTTAATCTAATTCTATATATCATTGTTTTCCTTTTTTACAACAAAATGTAATCTATCAACAAGGAAAATTATTATACTTAGTGCATCTTTTCATTTCTACTACAACCATTTACTCAAGGATAACACAACAACTATTATACATTTAAGATTTACCAAAAATACATTATTATTATTTTACACTTCTATGTTCTTCCTTCACTCTTACAAAAATGTAACTTCCACAAAGAATAATGAACTTTCTCTTTCTTTTTCATTACAAGTAAACTTTTAAACATGATATCCATTCTAATCCATTCCTTTACATACAAAAATTTGAAGAGAAAGTAAAATACACATTCTTTAATGAACTTCCTTCAAATATAATAATACAACTTGGTACATGAAACTTACAATGCAACATTTATTTTAAAAAATACAAGTCTACAAGTCTTCCACCTAAGTGGGAATTACAAGAAATATTTTCTCACAAAGGAGGATTTATTTTTGGACTTCAAAAAATGCTCCCATTTCAAATCACCAATAAGAGCTCCACCATGTCTCCACTTGATCACAACAACAAAAATGGGGGAGAGGAAACACTCTCCACCCAACCAATAATCTAATGAGGAGAAGAAGCTATCCTCCTCATTGGCCCCCGAGCCCCAACCACAATGCAATAAAAGATGGATCCAACTCATGGAAACTACACAATGCTTCAACATCAAAACAAAAATTTCACAACCATATAAAACACATTCAACACAAAATACAACCATAAGAATGTAACTTATAAAAATACATAAGGCTTGAAATGCAAAGCCAATGGAGCAAGGATCTATGGGGAGATCACTTATTCCTCCCAATGGGATTAGATGCCCACCTTAAAAATGCTCAAATATACATCTCAAAACTCTACACAACTCTTATGCCTCCCTCAATATCCTCTTATGCCTCCCACACTCTCTTATGCCTCCCTACAATCTCTTATGTCTCCCTTAGAAGAAGCAAGTAAGAAATGAAAGCATTCTCTCATCCAAGGTGGGGAACTCAACCCAACTCCATCAAAACCTGAAATAAAATCTTATGCCTCCCTACATATAAGATCCCAATACCCTTCTCCTTCACCATCATTAGGAAATCTACCTAAGAACCCAAAAAGCATACATAAACATTCAATAACATACAAATATACACATATAAGAGAAAATAATTAAAACAAGAGTGTAGCTCCTACCTTTCCATGGTAGAGCTTGATCAAAGATTCACACACCAAGCTCCTTGAAGCTCAATCCACCTCCAATGGCTCCAAAATTCAACAAGCACTCCAAAATCCTCCAAGTCCATAATTAAAAGAGCACAAATGAAATGAAGTAACCGCCAAACAAACAAATGAACTTACATAAATAGAAAAGGGAGAGTGGAGAGTGAGGTGGCTCCATGTAGGATGCCACACCACTTATCCTAAATTCCACATGATAAGTCAAACCTCAACCCCAATGCACAATAAATTGGTGGTTGAGAAGAATGACAAACCTCTTACAGACACAATCCAAACCCGCACCCCCTAAGGACAAACTTTAAAACCCATGTAAGAAAAGTGCAAAAATGTGAATTTTTGTCTTACAAAACACATAATGGGGTCTAGTTTTGACCCCTCAATCCATAGATAGGGTTGGTATATGAAATTAAGAGGTGTGGGACAAGCTTAGATTATACCACAAGCCTCCAAAATGGCCCTTAAGTCCAAATCCGAAATTCTAAGGTAAGGTACAATGTACAAAACTCAAAATCACTTACACTCAATCAAAAATCACATAGTATAATAGGCCAAAAATGTAATAAATGACTCAATTTGTCACATCCCCAAATAACTTAATAACCTGATTTATTTACTTAATAAAAACACATTAATAAAAATGATGAAATAAATTGCATTACAAATAAACCACATCCTATACAATAAATAAAATCAAAAGGAAGAATTGCACACATGCCCAAGGTCACAATTAGGGGTCATCCCCCCATGGGAACCCCCTTTAAAAATAAAACATACAAACACAACAAAAGTTTCCGTGGTGACCTTCGTTGTATCCATATAGTATTCTACGATGTGGTTGGTCTCCAATCTCCTTTTAATTCTTGTGATATAATCACCTATAAAATCACATAATACCTCCTTTGGCCTTGTGGCTGCATTAAAACATCCATGATAAAATAAATGCACATAAATCAATAACCATTCACATATATCTAACTCATCATTTCTACTAACAATGCTATCATTTGTCTAAAATTTTGACATCTCAATTTTATCTTTATATCAATTTCAACAAGATCACACGATTAGTTCAAAATGTATATCATAGTCAACATGATGAGAATTCTGAATGTCAGTAATATATATGCCAACAACACATCATCATCAACAAGTATAATATTATCTCTCAACATCTCTAAGACACCACATAAATCAACTATAAATCAAATTCCATCAATAGTCGAATATCTATATCATCTAACATAATGCTAAAAAAATGTTACAGTAATATCCATTTCTAGACTCAAAAGTAATCAAAACCAAAATATAATAAGAGTTGATGAGGATTTGTAAATACACAACCTTTAATCCATTAAGAGAATAATCTATCCCCTTACGGCCCCCAATTCCCAACCAAAGAACCATGAGGGATCTTGAGCAACATTTGACAACTTTTCAACAAATATGGCTTCCACAAACAACATACATTCAAATATTCAACAAACTAAAATGACATACTCAAACAAGTTTTATAACTTCACAAAAATACATAGGTTTGATACCAAAACCAAATGGAGCAAGGAATATGGGAAACCACCTCCTTTTTCCTCCCAAGTGAAGTGGGAGTTTCACCCTAAGCCTCCAAGTGCACAAAACAAACAACACAATATCCTTATCTCTCCCTTGTAAGTATGCAACAAAATGACCATGATTTCCTTTTCACTCCCCATAGGTGAAAATCCCAATCACACTCCCACCAAATGCATGCCTCACAACTCCCTTTTCCCTCCCAAATGGTCCCATAATTCCATTTCTCACACCTAACTTAAGCTATACTACCAAACCACAAAAAAACACATTCACAAAACTCAAACAAACTTAACAAGCACAATATTTCCACATCAAAAAACATAATAAAAAAAAACAAAGGTGGAGAACCTACCTCTCCATCAAGCTCCAAAAAAGCTTCACTTCATAAGTCTTTCACACATCTCCAATCCAAACAATTTCCCAAAAGAAACTCCAACAAGCTTTCAATTTCCAAAAATGCTAAAGGAAGAAAAGAACAAGTAACCCCCATTCCAAGAAAATCCACAAATAAATAGAAATGGAATGTGAGGATGATGAGGTGGCTCCATGTAGGATGCCACTTCATCATTACTCCATTCCCACATTGAAGTCAACACACCATGCCTAAGACAATAAATGAGCATGTAAGAACTATTTCAACCCAAATGGCACACCATGCCTTCAAGGACAATTTTTTTTGTGAAAAGAATAAGGTGCAATTAGTTTCACTTTTTTACACTCTGTTGGTGCTCAATTTCATCTCACCCCATTTGCTCTAAAAATTCTTCAATCTGTGGGATTTGTAGTATTTTCTATTTTCTTTGAATGGATGCGTGAAAGGTTTTATTCATTTGTATGTTGTTGAAGATCTTTATCCATCGTTTTGGATCACATTTGGGCCTTGTATCATTTCCAAATTCTTTACCCTTAAAGAAATATTAAATTCTAGGCACAAATTGTGAAGTTCCCGCATCTTCTTTGTTCGATGGGTGTGATTTCCTGTCAAAATTTATCTCTAAAAATCTGCGAGATACGTGTTCATTCTTAATTGGTTGTAGAACGCTTCAACTCAAAGCTTGTCCACGTGGAGGGCCAGCACTCATTTGAGGATCTGCCTCTAGGTCCTACCTTAGTAGTCGTGCCAAGGAGACACGTGGAGGCTTCCACCTGGGCTTTCCCTACTTAGACTTTTCAATGGCCAATGAAACTTTCTCGGACCCTAGGCACGTGGTGCCTTCCCAGTCCTTGAAATTTTTCAACAAAATTACTAGATTGAGACATGTGGTAAGCCCACACTTGTTTATTGACTCCTTTTTGGGCACCATATCAAAAGTGTGCCAAAGAGACACATGGAGGCTTCCACTGGATCCTTTCTATACTAAAACTTTTCAAAGGCCAAAGGGAAATTTTCTTGGGCCCAAGGCACGTGGATAGATTGCACTTGTTTGAGGTCCCACCTCTAAAATTCATCTTTGAAGTTGTGCCTAACAAACACGTGGAAGGTCCGCGCTCATTTAGGAACCTACCTCTATACTTCACCTTTGCAGTTACACCAGGGAAACACATGGAGGTTTTCACTTTGAATCCTCTTTGCACTTTGACCACTTGGATTTGTAGCTTAGGTATGTGAAATAATTTGTGCATGGAAACTCATTTCTGAGAGGCAGGAATTTAGGCATCCATACAAGGGCACTTATTTCTCATGGTGTATTCTCGAGGGTGAAAAGGATTGTTTTTCAGATCTAGTTATATATAGCCACTTAAAAATGATTAAAAAGGGGATTTCTCGTATGAAATAATAAGAATGATTAGAAGGAATATCAAAAAGTATGGCATGACATCCCATTCATTAGTCAAGGGTATGAGAAACATGATGAGTTCATGATTTATCCACTTGGCAGCTTTCAGTGTAAATTTGTGAAACATCACTTTCTGAGACAAATTGGTAACAAACAAATGTTCCTCAAATAGTTTTTCCTTAGGGGAAAGCTTGATTTAGTCATTTAAAAGGTTAGGGGTTGAATTCTTATGAGAAAATTTGAGAAAGCCCATGTTCTTGAGAGATCATCTCAGAAACCTATTACTATCTTATGTTTTAGTTTTGATCATGTCAAGTTGGTTGCAAATGTACGACCATTGTCAAGCTCGAGATTGTTCAAAGAAACTTTCCCCTGCTGATGAATCTAATCAAATTTGAATTAATCTCTGTTAATCTTGGGAAACTTTGTGTCTACTTTATTTTAGAATGTCTACAAGTAGTTTTTCTTGTTCCTATAGAAATCTTATGCTTAAA
Source organism: Taxus wallichiana var. yunnanensis (assembly GCA_018340775.1). Classification (NCBI taxonomy): domain Eukaryota; kingdom Viridiplantae; phylum Streptophyta; class Pinopsida; order Cupressales; family Taxaceae; genus Taxus; species Taxus wallichiana. Next base: position 685,924,988 of record CM031244.1, read on the forward strand.
TCCCTCCAAATCACACTTCATCTCGTCCCTGTGATAGTTTAGTGGCATTTGTAATTTCATTACGAGAAGAGCCTTCATCATGTAATGAGATAAACAATTGGAAATCACTTTACTATCATTTTGTTGATAAGGGTTGTCTATAAGCCTTTGAGTGTATCTTAGGCATGACAAACAAGGATTTTCTAGTGTTTAATTAAGTCTTTAACTAAAGCCTTCGTGTTAAATTCTTGGAGATTGTGTGAAACCAGTGCAAATCTAGGCCTCCATTGATGCACACCTTCTGGTTGAAGGAATATTTTAGCTATTTTGAAGCATTATGTCATTTAGTTTTCCAATTGTTGTGAAGGTTCTCAAAGATCTAGAAAAATCAAGTTTATCCTGCTTAATCTCCCACCAAAAATTATTCAAAAAAATGAATCCTACAGAACTACCCCTATTTTCCTGTATGTCCACAAATGAATAAATTCTACTACCAAAATATGTAGAAGCAATCAGGATTCCATAATGTCTTTAGTAACCTTAACCCTATTTAGAAAATATCACCATTATTTAGAAGTGAAAACTCGTGAGAGTTAAATTGTGGTGCATTGATCATATTTTCTCAAGCTTTCCTTTCAATTTTTTTCAAAGAAGAATATCTTCATTCTCCTTCACCAACAGAGGTTACAAAATAGGTCCTCTCACCCTGGTCGAAAGACATAGCCTAAATTAGTGAGGATAGATCAAATCCTTTTATATGGTGCTATCCATTTCTCCAACATCTAAGTGAGAAAGAGTCACCTAAATTTCCTCCCAGCCTACAAAGTGACATACATGGGGTCCTCTCACCCTAGCTAAACGTCATGACCTAGAGTAGTGGGGATAGATCAAATCCTTTTATATGGTGTTATCCATTTCTCCAACATCTGAGTGACAAAGAGCTAGCTGATTCACCTCCTTGGCTATAAAACTACATACATGACGATTTATCTGTCTCTAGGCTTCTTGTTAAATCTTTGATGTTGCTCGGCTTGCAAGGGGAATAAATTTAGATACCAACAATTTTGGCGCCATTCTTGCGGGGATCTTCAAAGGAATTATTTTATTTGGCCACAGTAATATTTCTTACATGTTCTAAGTGTAAATATGTTATTTAAATGTCATCCTTTGTTGAGATCTATAAGATTTGCAAAGTTACAAGTTACGCATGCAATATTTATAGTTTTGTTTATTTTTGCACTAAGTTTACATCATCAATGTAAATATGGGTAAATAAGGGTCAAATCTGTGAAGCATTTGCATGAATTTAGTGTTGATAGACATTTGACAGATCATCTTTAGTGCATTTGCATAACTAAGATGAAACTCCTTAGTGGAAACTCCATGTTGAATTAATTTTTAATAAATGTTAGTGTCTTAACCTTTGTCAATTGAAATTTATCACTAATCTTTGCAAATCTGGAACTAAGAGGATCTTTCTTCACTAAAGACCCTCTTTGGAAAGTTGTTTAGAATCGGGAAAGAAAAATTATGAAGGAAGAAGAATCTGGAAAGTTGTTGGAGATCAAAAATCAAGAAAGGAGTTATCAATTGTGGAAACTAATCAGCCTTTCATTGAAGATTTCCATACTTCCTCAAGTGCTTCTGAATCAGGTAGTATTTTTGTAAATCTGAATTCTCCATCTGGAGAGGGTCCTTCTTTTGTATTTGAAAAATTTGTGTCTCATTATGTCCTTGTGTTCGTAAAGCTTATAGGATCTTCCAAGAAATAGATTTTTAGAGAACATTCATTCTAAGAATTGCATTCATGTGCCCCACATACCCCTCACTCCTCATCATTTTGTTTCTCCTATAAGATCACCTCCCAAAACATTATGGCCAGCCCCCACCCAGACCTCCATTTCTTGTGAACACTTTTGGTCCTATACATTTTAGAGGTATAACTAGATATCCGAATGTTCTACCCCAAGATGTTAGAAATAGAATGCTGAAATTTCAAGGAAATAATGCTATTCTTGGTGATTAACACTTAAATTTTTTTCAATATGATGGAAGAATTTGAGACCAAATTTGAGGATGTGTATATAAAATTTTTTATTCATACTCTAGAGGAGGATGTCTGAGAATTGGTATAAATCTTTTCCGAGAAAACTCCATTTATTCATGGACAGAAATGAAGAATGCTTTTAGATTGTAGTATGGAGATAAAACAGACCCTAGGTTTCTTTTATCAAAATTTGAAAATATTAAAAAGAATCCTAATGAATCTATTTATGAATTCAATACAAGGTTCAATAAGACCTGAATAGGCTACTGTAATCTTGAGGCCAAGCTTGATGTTTCTTGTTTAATAAAATAATCTAATTCTTTTGATAAGAGGGTTGATTATAATGTGAGGGATAAGAACCCAACAACATTGAGGCAAGACTTCACCATGGATTTGTAGATTAAAAATAACATCAAGGTAGTTGGTAAGCCTCCTAAGAGGGATGGTATCAAGCTGATCAATCCAGAGAAGCCTCATTCAAGTAAGTCTATGGATCTGGAGGAGGTTGTAAAAAACATTTCTGGAGCTATTAAGGAAATTTCCTATAAAATCAAGCTAGAGTGGAGAAATGGATTGGACAAGGTTGCCAAGGTGAGCACAACCCAAAAGGTCAAGAAATATTTGTAAATCATCCTAAAGGTGATCATAGATCAGATGACAGGGATAAAGGGCCCGTTGTATTAGGAAATAGACACCTCAACCTTGGGAAAACAAATTGGTGCCTAATGCTTTAGCTACCAAAGTTGTTGCTATTAAATAAGCTCATGAACTTTAGTGGTGTGATAGTTGTTTCTTACCACATTCTCCATGTGTTGTTGAAAAGGAGTTGAGGAATAAATTGATGATGATGAGACAGATGATGATGCATGCACGATGGATTGCTCTACAAGTTCATAGTAGGGAGTAACCTCAACTAAGCTGATGAGTGCTAAAATAGTTGAAAAATTATGGGATTGCATTCACCAGGTATTACCTCTTTGTCCCACTCACACTTACGAAATTGATATGGTACAAGATTTTGAGTTCTTTGAATAATTATTTTGAGTACTTAAGGGCATTAATGATTAAGAAGTATGATGGAGTAATTCCTTCAGAAGAGGATAGACAATTGTTAATGAATGTAGTAGTTGGCCATGAAAAATAGTATAATACTAGGAGCAAAGTTTTCAAATGGTTAGGGCCTCAGGCCAAACAAAAAATTTCAGTTCTTACCAGTATCCCCAAGGAAACCGCTAAAAAAGATGCATCGAAAAGGATTTTCACCCCAAATAGAACTTGTGTTCCTCCCCATGCTTAGACTATGAGAAATCTGCGTTCTGAAATCAATTTGTAAACCTTCCTCCGAACATTGCATTACCCAAATATGTTCCTTGTGACATAGCCAAAATCTTGAGTCAAATCAAGATTTATGTTCTTATTGTTGAATTTCTTAGAATCCTTGAGCATAGGAACAGAGCATTCAAATATTTGGTATTTAAAGAAGAAAATTTCACCCAAGGTAAAAATGTAAATAGTGTAGAGGTTCCTCCTGTCATTACGAGTTGGAAAACCCCAAAACTAGAAAAAATAGGCGAGCCACCTAAAGTATATTTGGGAACATCCTTGGTTGAGTCTCAGTTGAAGGTGGATCCATTTTTCACTACTCTGATTATTAAAGATAGGTTGTTAGATAACTACATGTTCGAATCAGGAGCTTCATGTAATGTAATGCCTCTTGAGGTCATGAATGAGTTGGATCTCAAAGTAATAGCATCTTATGGGAAGCACCTTGCTGCCATGGATTCCGAGGAGGTGCCAGTGGTTGGATGTGTCAAGGGTTTGATAGTGCAACTTATAGCCTACCCAGGCAAGAACTTAAAGCTAGATGTTGTTATTGTTGATTTCCCTACCAAATGGGGAATGTTGTTATCAAGAAAATGGGATGCTAGTGTGGGTGGAAGTGTGCAAATGGACATGTATTATGCCACCATACCAATTGAGGGAAGCCTTGTGAAGTTACCTGGTGAAAAGAAAATGTTATATCTCATTGAGGACCCCAACAATGATTCTTATGAAGTATTGCATGCAGACATTGATATTGATAACTCTTGTGAGCTATGTTGTTTTCAAGGATTATGAGATTGATCAATGCAAATATCTTGAGAAGATTGATTTTCTGGGACTTTGATGTTTGATGTAGCCTCAAGAGATGTTGAAAAACTTGACATAGGCATAAAGGATAAGCTTGAAAAAATGTGGTCAGATAGCAACTTGGATGGAGAAGAGAAACAATCATATGACCAGTTGTTAAAGACATAATAGAACTACCTATCATGGTCATATCCAATATTGAAGGCACTTGAAATTTTTCCTTTATTATTTTCTCTGAATCAGGGAGAACACCATTGTATAGTTTATAGTCTTCTAGTTTCATTTTACTTTCGTGTTTTTCTATTTTAGTTCATCTTGGTCCTTGGTGAATTTTTTTTTTTTGGTTTCATAGTTCATCTTGAGAGTTGGTTATTGTGGTTCGATTTGTAATCTTGTTCTTGACTTCATTTCCCAATGGATTTTTGGCACTTGGTCTACTATTTGTTCTTTTAGCACTAGGTGGGAGTGCCCATCCTTGAGTCAGAGCCAATGTTGGTGCTCAATTTGATCTTGCCCCATTTTCTCTAAAAATTCTTCAATCTGTGTCTTTGTCATATTTTCTATTTCCCCGATGGATGCGTGAAAGGTTTTATTCATTTGTATGTTGTTGAAGATCCTTCTCCATGGTTGTGGATCACATTTGGGCCTTATATCATTTCTAAATTCTTTTTCCTTAAAGAAAGATTCAATTTTGGGCACAAATGGTGAAGTTCCCCATCATCTTCTTGTTTCATTCCACTAGGTTTTCCCATAAATAGACTTTTCAACGGTTGATGAAACTTTCTCATATCCTAGGCACATGTCGTGTTCCTTTGGTCCTTGAACTCTTTCAATTAATTTTCGGATTGAGACATGTGGTGAGTCCATGCTTGTTTAGAGTCTCCGCTTTTGGGCACCATATCAAAAGTGTGAGAAAGAGACACGTGGAGGCTTCTGCTTGATCATTTTTATACTGAAATTTTTTCAAAAGGCCAATGGGTAATTTTCTTGGGCTTGGGGCATGTGGAGAGATTGCACTTGTTTGAGGTCCCACCTCTAAACTTCATCTTTGCAGTTGTGCCAAAAAAACATGTGGAAGGTATGTGCTCATTTAGGAACCCGCTTCGTACTTCACCTTTATAGTTGCACCAGGGAAACACGTGGAGGTTTTTGTTGACTCATCTTTGCACTTGGTCGACTTGGATTCACAACATAGGTATGTTAAATAATCCATGCACGAAAACTCATTTTAGAGAGGCATGAATCGGGAATCCATACAAGGGAATTCATTTCTCACGGTGTATTCTTGAGGGTGAAAAGGATTATTTGTCTAGATCTAGCTATATATAGGCACTTGAAAATTATTAAAAAGGGGATTTCTTACATGACAAAATAAGAATGATTAGAAGGACTGTCAAAAAGTATGGCATGGAATCCCATTCATTAGTCGAGGGTCTAAGAAACGTGATCAATTTATGATTTATCCACCTAGCAGCTTTCGGGTGTAAATTTGTTAAACATCACTTTCTGAGACAAATTGGTAACAAACAAAGGTTCCTCAAATATTCTTTTCTTGGGGAAAGATTTAATGTAAATGAGTGTTATAAAAAAGCATGCTTTAGTCATACAAAAGGTGGGGTTGAATTATTACGAGAAAATTTGAGAAAGCCCATCTTCTTGAGAAACCATATGAGAAACCTGTTAATCTCTTATGTTTTAGATTTGATCGTGTCAAGTTGGTTGCAAGTGTACAACCATTGACGAGCTCGAGATTGTTCAAGAAACCTTCCCTGGCGATGAATCTAATCAACTTCAAAATAATCTTTGTTAATCTTGGTAAAATTTGTGTTTTTTTATTTCATAATGTTTCAATTAGTATTTCTTGTTCTTATTGTAATCTTGTGTTATAATCCCTCCGAATCACACAAGATCTTTTCCCTATTACATTTTAGTGGTATTTACAATTTCATTACAAGAAGATCCTTCATACTTGTAATGAGATAAACAATTTAAAATCACTTTATTATTATTTTGTTGATAAAGATTGTATGTAAGTCTTTGAGTGTATTTTAGGTATGAAAAACCAAGGGTATTTAATGTTTAATTAATTCTTGAGCTTGAGCCTTCATGTTAAATTCTTACAGATTGTGTGAAACTATGTAAATATGGTCCTCCATTGATGCACAACTTCGGGTTGAAGGAATATTTTAGCTATTCTGAAGCATTTTGTCATTTAGTTTTCCAATTATTGTGAAGGTTCTCAAAGATCTGGAAAAATCAAGTTTATCCTTAATCTCCCACCAAAAAGTATTTTAAAAAAATGAATCCTACCTAAACTACCCCTTTTTTCCTTGTATGTCCACAAATGAATAAATTCTACTGCCAAAATATGTAGAAGTAATCGGGATTCCATAATGTCTTTAGTAACCTTAACCGTGATTAGAAAATATCACCATTCTTTAGAATTGACAACTCGTGAGAGTTAAATTATGGTGCATTGATCATATTTTCTCAAGGTTTCCTTTCAAATTTGTGTAAAGAAGGATATCTTCATTATCCTTCACCAACAGGGTTACAAAATGGGTTCTCTACCCTAGTCAAAAGGCACGGCCTAAAGTAGTGAGGATCGATAAAATCCTTTTATATGGTGCTATCCATTTCTCCAACATCCGAGTGACAAAGAGTCATTGAATCACCTTCGGCTACAAAACGACATACATGATGATTTATTTGTCTCTAGGCTTCTTTTTAAATATTTTAGGTTGCTCGGCTTGCAAGGGAGATTCAATTTGGATACCAACACACATTGTAGTAAGGATAAATAAGTCAAAAAATCCCCAACCCATAGGAAGGGTTATTGGGTAAATATAAGAGGCATGGGACAACCTTAGCTTGTCCCACAAGCCTTTAAAAAGGCCTCCCAAGTCAAAATATGAATTTTGAATTTGGGATGGAGTAAATCACACACAAACCAACACAAATATTACTTTACAACAAGGACAAACTAGCCTCATAATTATCTATTTGTTGCATCTCTATTTTAGTTAACATATTAAGTAGGATTATATTAATTAAGACACTATTATGAATGTTAATAAAGTGACAACCATTACCAAAAATATAATGCAGAGAACACAAATAAGAACCTACAAATTTTTTTAAAAGGGATAACATATCACCCCATGGCCACACATATAAGGTCACCCCCTATGGTAAACATCCTAACTAGGATTTGTAAAAACATCACACTATAACATTACATAAGTTGTTAAATTTTGGCCATGTTACTCCACACCAAACATCCTTTCGTGGTTGGTACCCTATCCCCTTTCAATGTATGTGATAAATTTCCTACAAAACAACAAAATACCTCTCTACGAATTTTCAGTTGCATTAACAACATCAAGACAATATACATATATAATCAATAATCATCATTCAACATTAGTAATTCTATCATCTAGTATCATATAATTAATTAGATTTTGGCATCCATAAAATAACAATTCTACTCAAAACATCTAACATAGTTTATGCATCCAAATTATGAAATGTTTGTACAAAAATCAAAATATCACAAGTCACCATATATAACTATCTATCATCACCATCTAGTGCACCTTAGTAAAAATCTAAACCACATAATGTGAATAGTCTATATATCTCGCATAGTCCATCATCTACTAATGAAAATATAATACTAAAATGTCTAAGTATCATTCAAACAATATCAATGTCAAAATGAACTAGCGTCGAAAAGGACTAGGCACTACATCCCCCTCCCCTTAGACTCAAATTCCTCCTTGAAGTTACTAGAATAGCGAGGAAATGGGGATAACAATATAGTGACATCCTCCCATGTGGCTACAGTCTCATCGTACCTATCAAAGCTGGACCCACACTGGTTAATCTTGCAGCCTCGAAAGCCCAAGTTCTTGCTCTCTATGATGCACATATGATCCACTGACACCTACCCCTACTCCTACACCTACAATGCAGTCTAATCCAAAACATGAGAGGGATCTGGAATGTATCTCCTACATATAGAAACTTGAAATACATCATGTATTTGAAACAATCTAGGTGGCAATGCTAGATAATAGGCCAAAGGACCAATATGCTCCAAGATCTTGAAGGGAACCACAAATCTAGGAGCTAACTTAAAGCCTTTTCCATAATGGATAGGACTCTTATGAGGTCGAGATGAATAAACACCCTTATGCCAACTTTGAAAACTATGATTTGTCCTCTTATGATCTGCATATTTCTTCTTTCTATCTAGAGCCTATATAACCTCTATCAAATCATGATAATCTGCTACTCGTATCCTGTAATAATTCTAACCCAAGAGAAACCTTATCCTCCAATATGTCCCTACTCAACGGTGTCCTGCACTCGCTACCATACAATTCTGGAAAGGTGCCATGCCAATCGAACTCTAAAAACTATTGTTGCGGGAAAAATCCCCTAAATAAAATTACTTCTCCCACCTAGAATGATGGTCCATGACGTACATCCACAACATATCCTCTAAGATATGATTTACCCACTCTATATTTCCATCTATCTTTCGATGATAAGTTTTACTAAAGTTTATAATCATCCCAAGGGCACGTTACATGGAATTTCAAGAATGAGAGGTGTACAATGGATCGTGGTCATAAATAATCTTTTGTAGAATCTCATGCAATCGATAATATCATTTAAGTATACTTGTGCCACTTTGCACTAGATTTATAGGTGGTCTTCACGAGAAAAATGATCAACTTTCATCAATCTATCCATCATGACCATGATGGCATCGTGGTGGTATCTCGATGTAAGTATCCCAATGATGAATTCCATGGAAATGGTGTCACATTTCCACTCTAGTATGACACGTGCCTAGATAAGGCCAACCGATTGTTGATGCTCAACCTTCACCCTCTAAAAATCTAAAAAATGCAACAAAAATTGAGTTACATCTCTCTGTATACCACTCCAATGGTATAGTTGTCTCAAGGTGGGATGCATATTCTTCACCTAGGTGGATGGGCTGAATAAGGTGCATGATGAACATCTCCCAAGATATCTTGTCTAAATCCTCCACCTTGCGGTTCATAGGTCCAACCTCTGTGTTTGATAAGATCATCTTCCTCTAATTAATATCCATAAAAATTCCCCTCAAGGTATCTCTCGGACTCAATCTCTGATCTGACTTGAAGGTAGAAGTTGTCATGTGGAAGCCACTGTAAAATCCTACTCAATAAATCTATACCCACTAAAGTAGCCATAACCAAGTGTCTTCATCTACTTAGAGCGTCTCCAACCACATTCTCCTTCCCCTTCATATGCTCTATCTCTTTGTTCTACTCACAAAGTAACTCCATCCAACTTCACTAATGAGTGTTGAGATTGGGATTCATAAAGTGGTGACGTAGATTCAAATGATCAGTCCTAAGAATAAATATCCTTCCCAAAAGGAAATTTCTCAATAAAAAAATCATATATAATTGATACAACCTCAAGGTCATGATTTTGATAATTTAGCTCATAATCCTTGAGTTTTTGAGACTCAAAGGCTACCACACAGCCCTCTTGCATCAAAACACCACCTAACCCTACCAAAGAAGCATCCGTGCATATGAAAAACTCTCCATGTGGATCTAGCTCTACAAGAATGGGTGATGTAATAAGGAATTCCTTCGAGTGTCTTGAAGGCCAATTCACATCTATCGACAGATGAATTTCTTCCCTTTCTAGTGAAGGGATGTGATGTGGTGCACAACTCTTGAAAATTCTTGAACAAATATCTTGTAGTACCATGCCAAACCCATGAAACTACACACCTTGGTCATACTAGTAGGTTTTGACTAATCTATAATGGCTCTAATCTAGTAGGTTTCGATGAGAAAATCACACCGCCAGTGGCCCTACCAGTGGAGAATTTTTGGGACATTTTTGGGCTGAAACATGCCATCTTGAGGCCAAAAATTAGGATTTAAGTTATAGTTTGGGTTTTTCCTATTTAAGGGCATTAGACAATTTTAGTCTATTAGTTGCATTATGAGTTGGAAAGTTGGAAATTCCTCTAATTGAGGCATGTAGAAGATGTGTGGAAATTTCTATTCCCGTATGAATAAGCATGTGAACTTACTAAGAATAGTAGGTTCTACTAAATTGCTAAAAATAGTAATTTCCGCCACCTAGAGTAGATTTAATCAAAGTTAGTTAGAGTTTTCTTGGTAACTCGAGTTGGGAGTTTTTTTCCTATTTAGGAAACATTTTAATTCATGATTCAATAACGAAGAAGGAGATCTATTTTCTTTTGGAATTCATATTATTTGTAGTGTATTGGGTTTCTTGAACTTGGCTACATTAAATATTGATATCAACATCCGATCCTCTCATTTTGAATGTATTCTCCTACATACATTGCATGCACTCCAAATGGGGGCATACATTGGGTGAAAAACTAAATGCTACCGCAGCTCGAGCTATAGTAAATATCTACATGGTATAAAATCAATGCATGAAAAAAATTCATAGAATGAACAAGAATATGAGTTGGGTCCAAATAATAGTATATATATTAGCACCCAAAACCAGACACTAGTGTCTTGGTGCTTTGTCCGCTCCTCGGCACTAATGTCTCGGGGATAGAAACAATAATTTTCTTAGTACAAGATACCCTTGAACCGTTTAGAGAGAAACTCTATAGTATCATACTTAGGACTCAAGACACATAATTAATTCTATTTTCTTCGATTGAAATAATCAGAATAATTCAAAACATATTCAAAAAAATTATTATAATCAGAAAAATTCATAACTAATTTCGAACAAATAGGGACAATTGGAACCAATTGGGATATAAAACTACACCTCCCTCCCCAACACTTGCTCTTTAGCGTGAGAATGCCCATTAACTCATCTTTGACATGAGATTGTCCAAAAAACTAACACTCAGCTGGATATTAGCCAAAAAACTCATATGGGTGCACTCTTTCCTTTTTTAAACTCTTTACATTCTTATACACATGTTTCTCTTATCTATCATATACACAAATTTGAATAATTTCTTGCTCTTCTTTTTTGGTCCATCTTTACAAGATACAACAAGAAAAACTTATAGAAGCATAGCTAAAATGCACACACATCAACCCCTAGGGTCTACTTCATTTTCCTAGTCTCCATTCTTCACTTTGTTAGAAAATAAATCCATTATTTTGATAAATTTCCATATAACATACTTGTTAGTTATAGGTGGTTCTTTCATTACTACTTTCCTCTCTAATTTATACAATCTCTACATTGTAATAATTCATTCAATCATTTTTGATCTCTTTTGTGCCAACACTGGTATAAGAGAGAGGTTAAAGGTGAGAAATACATCGTAGCGTGGAGGAAGAAAAAAATGTGTACATATGTGGAATTCCTCCTTGGCGGTGTTTATTATTTCCTTTGGGCGTCGACCTATTTAGTGCAAAAGTATGGTTTAACCCATGACAACAATTTTATTGAATTCATTTCCTTCTTTCCCTTCCTACGTTTATTATGGTATTTTTTTCACCCTTGTGTAGAAGTCAAAAGGTTGTCCATCGATCGATTGTGTAGACCTATGTGAATCATAGGAATAAAATGTCCTAGCAATCATTCTTTGGAGGAGGCACATGTAGTATTGGAAAATCCTTTATCAACATCAACCTTTCGTGTGGTAATCTTCTCCTTCAAATATATTAGATCCAAAATGTTATCATGCCCTCTATCTATCTTGACCATACTATAAACACACGCTTCCCATCCCACTATTCTAAAGGAGTTTCTTAGATACAAAAGCTACGCTAACTTATTATAAGCCAATAAAAGATAAATATATTGTATTTGAGAATGTCAATGGGAATGGAATTGTAATTTGTGCACCAAAACCAACTTCTATGAGGAGAACATGTGATTTTTTATATTAAGCATTACGACCTATTGGTTATGACCTTCTTGGAAATGTTTTCATTGGTGAAAGTGTGGAGACCATTTACTATTTCCAAGTCTAGGGAGGATATAGGGAGTAGCATAGTAGCGACTAGAAGTAAAAATAGCCAGAACTGTGAGTGTAGTCGGAGGAGGAAAATCATTGTAAAATGAGTAGTGGAATAATTTAAAAGGAGAATTCACCACCAAAGACAGATAAGAGAGGATGTGGCAGCAACCATTGGCCAACATAGAAGCACTATGCATAGTTTGGCATGAGTGACAATGACCACTAAAATCACGAGGCAAGCATTGGTAGACTCCTTTCCATAATGTGTTCTCTACTATTTTTCAAATACCATCCCTCTACATTTCCATTTTGAATTCTTATCAAGCCACCAAAAAAAATTACCATGGAAGACATTGTTTTCTAAGAAAGGAATACATTCGCAAGTGCTACAATGTGTGGAATTTTTTTGAATCGATTATAACATAATGAGCCTCAAATCCATATCTTCTAACTAAGTAGCAACTTACTGGAGGATGGAGGATACATGGAGGTTGGAGGACAATTGACATCCTCTTGTCAGTCACCTACGATGGGGTCACATCATTGTTATGGTGACATTTTTGTTAGTGTGTTTTTTTAATTATGCGTAGTATGTTTTACAATAAAAATGCTTTGAGAATTTTCTTGTTTGGTACCTCGTAAATGAGGAACATTATGAGGAGAAAAATCACTAAAGTAGTTCTTGGTTCTTGACAAAGGGCTTTTAAAAATCTAAGAAACCATCTAAGTGTATAGTTAAAACCTCTTGCACCTCCAGGTTTGTGGTCTACCTATAGATAGAAAACCATAGGGGTTCATGGAAATCTAGAGACCACCAAAGGTGTTATCAGAGAGATGTACTCATGTCACTTCTAGGTTTGTGGTAATCAAGAAAGGAATAACTATTGTGTCACGAAGACCATGAAGCCAAAAATATGTCATGCCATATCAAATTTGAATAGGCTATACAAACAGTTTAAATATTTTTTATCATTTTTGGAATAAGTGGGGTTCAATATATGGAAATATGATGTTAAAAACCAATTTATTAAGGGGGGAATGTTAGAAAAATTATCCATTATTTTGATATGGTTCTATATAACCAACATGATAGTTAAAGGTAGTTTCCTCTTAATTACTTTCCTCTCTGTATTTATACAATTTATACAATGTAATAATTCGATCAATCATTTTTCGATCTCTTCTTTGCCAAGACACTTTACAATAATTCCACACTTCAGATTTGTCCACTCTAAATACTATTCACCACACTCTCTACATGATCATAAGGTAATAATTTTTATCTACTTAATGTTATCAAATATTCACTCACTATAATAGAGTGGGGAAAATGTACACACAAAATGATGCACTTTCGTACATTTCATGGTCCTCAAAGCTTGTCATCATTTACATGATACTTAAGAAAGAAAAATAATGGTTAACCACTATATTTGTCCTTTTTTCTTTATCTATTGCTTTCTCTTTGGTATCACACAACCTATAACCTAGTTGGAACTTAACGTGTTTATCTTTAATGGCTTCAAATAGTATTACCCAGTCAAGATAGTAACACCCACATGTTCTTCTCCCTCTTAGGTATGTCGACTCTTTCTTACCTTAATCACACTTTTTGGGTCTCTTTTTATATTTTAGACATATTTTACACTTAGGGGTTGGCCCTTCAGTTGTCAATCAAAAAATTCAAACAAGGGAATTACATAAATACATAATTATGTTTTCAAAATAAAGGACCAAGCACTAAGCATTACTATCGTCATCTAATATTTCATTCCAAAGGAACTAAAGTAATCTAAGTGCATCCATCTAGCATTCATTTAAGGGACAAGGGATGCATACTTTTGCATACACTTCATAGGAAGGGGATGTATATTCTATTTTATCCACACATGTTATACATTTCTACATTCTAGATCTAGCCCGTTATCACTATGCAAATTAAAAAAGAAAAATCCTAGGACACCATTTCTACACACACAAAAAAACTACATGGATTCTGAAATGTAGTGCGGTTCTCGTCGTAAGATCACTTGTTGGGTGAATAATGGGTTGATCTGAATCCAAATTCTACATCTTTCTTTTAAGTTTTTAGGTGGTTTTGGGTATGTGCATCTACTCATCTATTTTTTAATTTATAGGTACGATAAAAGACATACGAGTGAATAACTAGAGACCAACATGAATCAGCAAAAAACGCTTGTGACGTCGGTCCTAAGGTCTTGAAAACCCATTGGTTCCCGGATCTATTCACCATCACCTATGCACCTCTTCCTTTCTCTATTCTTGAGTTCCTAAGTTTATATAGAGCATTTATGACGTTGTTTGCAATTTGTTTAGCACTTTACCTTACGGATCACTTCTTGTTCACTCAATAATTAGCCAAGTACTCATCTCCCTTTCTCACTTAGGATTTGATATCATACATGCTTATTTGTTAGTGTCTTCTTATATTATAGAATTCATAAATTTTTAATTACAATAGTTACTCTAGAATATTAGATTTAATTAATTCAAATTAAATTAAATCAATTTCAATTTATTATATGGATATTTAACACATTTTATGCTACAGTCATACTTAAGAACATCCAACCACCAATCCAAGAGAAAAATATCAAACAAGGGTAGAAATTCACATTTTAAAATATCTATATGTCGAAAAGTTTCCAATTTTTTTATCACCAACAATTTACTCCTTAGCAGACTACTACGATACAAATACAAAGACCTAATCACAAGGAAATTATTTTCTATAAAAGTTTTTATACTTGGATTTGATGCATGAAAGCTTTTAGATAGATGAAACAAGATAATGGGTTCTAAAATCTTTTTCACATTATTAGAAAACACCCTACATTAACATATATCTCGGAAACAAATTGGAAAAACGGCTTGAAAGGCAAGAGACTAGTATATGGAGCATGGTGATAGAAAAGAGGTTTACATTAGGAGTTGAAACATAAAATTTAGTACACCCTATGGGGAGTAGAGGGTACATAAAAGTTTTCCCACATTTTCTTGGGTTGTGTCTGGATTGTTCGAATGAGTTTTGGTGGATGTCATCGTTCTTAAGCAACTAGGAAGACAATTTTGGTGAACATGTTAAGTTTGATGAATCATTTTTTTATCATTGTAAATGGTTATTTTTACATTGAAGGGTCATCTAGATAGGGTTTAAGGGTTTTATTACTCAGAGAAGGATAAAATACCAATTTTTCTTAATTTTATCCAAGTTATTAACAAGCTAGTGAGGGATAGTATTGTAGAGGTGAATGTATTTTAAGTTGTCCTTTTTTTTCTCATTGAGAAAGTAATAATAGCTTCAAATTGAACTTAAAAACATGGTAACTTGATTGAAAGGTTGGAATAAGATGAAAATGTCACTTTTTGCATGTTTTGAGCTATATAGGCATTGTGAAAAGATCCTCACGCAGAAAAATAGTGTCATATTGGATGATTGATCTTGGCTAAGTATTTGTTTGCATTCATTTCTCATTATCTCTGCATCAATATAGTATGAGATATCCGTTAATGGATTTTTCCATCCTAATGGAATATTAAAATTAAATATCAACATTCTCAATTTCTTACATATATCTATAGACTTCTTGTAAAGATTGAAATTTAGATGAAACAATTAAGGCAAGGATACATGGGGCATAATTACTTCAATTCTTATTCATTGCTTTACTCGAATAGATTTGTACATACATTCTTTGAGGCATGGTATTTCACCTCCTTTGATTTTAATAATCATAATCATTAAATGAATCAATTATTACAACACACACCAAGGGCATGTACCATTGGTTACTATTTAAATTTTTGTTACAAAAATTTTAACCTAGGTTTTTTTGTATTGGTGCGATCAATAGGATTGGAACATATGCATATGGCTAGATATTTTATAGTAATTATTCATTCAATATCTCTTTTTATGGAAATATATTATGGATTATAGATTATTTGTTCACTATTATTTCCTCTTTGTAATTGATGTTCGAGAAAATTTTCTTATGGCACCTTTTCTTGATGCCCGATTACGTGAACTCAAATCCTTCCCTACTTAGGATTCTCTTTCATAAAATATTTAGGAATTTCCACTTGTAATCCTTTGGTAGATAAATGTAAATTAGAATTACTATACACAACAAGAACCTTAGATAATCCTTCTTGAAGTGAATAGGTGTAATAGTCCCATTTATTTCATCTCTTTGTTTTTTATTCACAAACTCAATGTTTCAAAGTTATGTGTACATGTTTAAATTAGAGATATACTTCTTTAGACAAAAATTCATGCGCTTAAGTACATTTCTAGGTCCTAAAAGCACACTAGCATTTACATGATTCCTAAGAAATAAAACTAGTCATTCACAACTATCTTTGTCCTCTTTTCTTTATCTCTTGCTTTCTTTTTGGTATTAAACACTATACAACCTTGTCAAAAATTTACTTTTTATATTTTATTTATTTAGACACAAGTGCCTAGTCGGGATAGTAACACCAAAGCATTCTTTTCCCTCCCGGGTGCTCATGACCCTTTCTTACCTTATTCTTTTAGGGTATCTTTTATCTTTTGGGAATATTTTATATAGTGTAAAGTTTCATCGTAAGATCATTCTTTATGTGACTGCCAAGGTCACTTCAGCCTCCCATTTTGCATCTTTCTTTTTAGGTTTGATGTGGTTCATGGGTATGTGTAGCTAGTCATCTATTTTTAATGTTACAAGTACGTCTTTTGACCTATGAGTGAATATAAGGTAACCAACATGAATAAACAATGAAACACTTATGACACAAAAGAAGGTAGATCTTAGTCTCTTACAGAGTCACGAGACACGTAGATCCACTCACCACCGCAGAGCATTTCTACCATGCACCTTTGGGTGCCCCTTTCCCACTCTTTTCCTAATTTCCATAAATTACAATGAGTAGTTATGATGAATTTTTAAATTTATTTAGCACTTTATCTTTCCCAAATCACTTCATGTTCACTCAAAAATCAGCGATGTCCTCCTATGCCACTCTATCATTTAGGATTTGATCACATAAATGTTTATTTTTTGGTGTCTTATTGTATTCTATCATTCACACATTAGTTATTACAATATTTAATCTACAATATTTTATTTAATTAATTCAAAATAAATTCAATCAGCTTGAATTTATTATATGGACATGTAACACACTCTATGCTAAAGGCCATATTATAAAACATGCAAACACTAATGGAAGAGAAAAATATCACATATAGACAAAGTATGTGGCAACACTTAGGTATGTGGCAACACTCAGGTATGTTTTCACTTTAAGTATGTAACTTTTACTTCCACATTTAAAAGGATAAATTTAGAAACTCAAATTGTGTAACTTATCCTATAGTAATGAATACTTTTGGCTTTGTTTCTATACTAATACCTAGTTATAAACTCTACACTCAATAGATATATTTGTCTCTAACTCACATGAATGTTTAATCTCTAATTTTTTTTTCATCTATGAAATAATAATTATCATAAGTGGTAATATATCCTAGTCGTCTTTCCTAGGATCCAAGTCTCTCATCACTAGGTCAGCATACGAGATTGTGTAGTACATTATCTGGCCTTAATATAGTTTGTAGGAACCTATATGGTTATAATGACCCTTTTCTTAATTTAAATATTGTATGAGGATTTTTTCACTTTCCTTTGGTCATCCTTAATGTAACATCTAAGAAATGGAAACCTATTTAAGAAATTAAAATCCACTTCATTACTCACTTGACATTCCCAAGAAATCCTATTTAAATTATAAACAATAAATCACTCAATGCTCTCTTAAATCATAAATCAATAGTAAAGAGCTCTTATTTGAGACCTAGGGAGAGAACCCTAAACAAACAAAATTATTTTGAAGATACCCCTTAGCCATCTATAACAAAATAGACAAACCCAATAATCCTAAACCACTATGAATTCTAACCCAATTTGTTTCCACTAGAAGGAATGTCACAAATTTACTTGAAAATAGGAAAAATTGAACTCAAACAAATATTAGCGAAAAAATTATCCATAATCAGTATGTTAATTGTTTTTATTAACAGATAAATATTCAAATGAAGAATTATAAACATGAATAGAAAGTCCTAATGGTTTAAATCATGAAGGATTATCAAATATATAATGATATTTTACTAAAATGTGGAGGTGGATGGAAATATTAACAAAAGGAAATGATCATATGAGATTAAACTAATCACATGAATCCATAGGAAAGGAGTTACTAGAATTTAGATCAAATGAGTTAACGATAAACAAAAGAAGAAAAAAATCTAAAGAATTATTGAAGATTCAACTGGGATTGAAGAAAATAAATAAATTATGCTACATATACCATCCTTTATCTATCCAAATGAGATGCTACAATATTACAATACACTAATAATGGGAAAGTTTTAGAAAATACAAAGGAATAAAGAACTACATTGATTTTATACTAAGAACTTATGCTTGTTTAGACAACAAAAACAAAACCTAATCACCAAGCAATGATAAAAATACTCAAAGAATTATGATAAGGCCAAAACACTTTCTCAATGATCCATAAAATATAATAGATCCTTACTACCAAATAGTTTTAAAATGGAAAGCGAATAAAATCGTCAATTTCTGATTTTATAGGAATTGAGAACTAATTAATAACTAATGTTAAAACCAAATGTATACTTTTAAAATATTAACCAAAACTGAATGTGAGTGATTAAAAAACTCATACAAATCAACAAAGTCAATTAAAACATTCAAATCGTATTCATTCTCTTTAATTATCCCTCTTAATCATTTTATCAAATTTAATTATGAAATTTTAATGATAATTTCAATATGATATTATCTAAAAAATGAAATAAAAAAGAGGCAAGAGATCAATATTCTTAACAAAGTCTACCGGTTTGGCTACATTTATGAGTTTGTTTGATTGATGAACCTATCCATATATAAATCGTTTAAATTAATAATATTAACCACTTACAAAACGATGATGGAACTAATAACCTATGATGAATCACTGAAAATATCAAGAAGAATGCTACAAAATATTCACAAGAATCACCTCAAATATTTAATCCACAAATGTAAGTGTCCTTGATATATCTAGTATAAATGTCTCCAAAAATATCATTTAGACTCAAAATGCAACTAGGAATAATTATAACTCTTCTCTTGTCTTTAGCATAGAATATCTTCCTTTGAAAATTAAAATAAGATAAAAATATACCAATGGAAAGACCTATAACAAGACAAAAATTAGTCAATCATTATAAAGTCAATAGTTAAATACACATCAAATAGAAATTTCCACCTTTTATAACACTTACAAGTTATATGAGGGTTTTGAAATACCCTTATCCTTTGATCGGGGGTTGTGTGTTTGAATTCAACAAAATTATTTTTGGCATAAGGGTTTGGTAAAATAATACATGTCTCACATTTTAACAATTGGAAAGATAAAAATCACCCCATGAAGATAAGATTCATGATGGCTATGGAAACATTTTGTTTTGTTTCTCCGAGTTTTGAAAAACATGTTGCTAGCTCTTTATGCACTATTTGGGGAGTTGGTTTGTTGAAATATCCTAATTGTCAATTGTACTATTGAGTTGGGTTTGCTAGCAGCTTAGACGTGCTAGTAATGTATATTGGTTAGTGGTTGAAATGAATTGGAATAATATGTTGAAATTTTCTCCTACTTAGGTAAACATCTTTGCCTTGTTGGTTAGATAGAGAATTAGGTGGCGAGGCCATGTGGTGGCCTATATACCCACCAAGTGATCCTCCCCAAAATCACCAATTCACTACTACTCATATCCTACCACATGTCAGCACCAAAATACATGAAATAATATCACATAAAACCTATAGTGTAATTAGAAAAATTAATATTACACTAATATACGATTTTGACTTCCTTTTTCTTTTAACCCTAAACTTAGAAGGATAATCGATTAAAAACATAAAATTGGAAAATATGTTTAGAATTTATTTTCCATCATCGATAGAAAATTTAAGAGCAATAATCCTGATAGGTAGTGGATAGGAAACCATTTTTGGTGCAAGGGATTTTGAAGTAAGCGTGTGTTGAAACCATAACATTAGGGGAAGTGGATTCACCTTGTTATAACTATAGTATTTGTTCTTGTAAAGTATGAATAATATATTAAACATCTTTTGTGATAGAAGATGCATGAAAAACACAAAGGAGTAGATGTTGGATATGTGGTGAGAATTGTAATGGTTGGAATATGAAGCATAACTTGTAGAGACCATAACTTTTGATCCGACCGTTGGATCATCTTGAAATCTTACAAGGTGGTAGATATACATTAGTATTATGCCAAATAAAGTTTCTAGGAAAGGTTGTGGCCATTTCGACACATTTTTGGGTTTGAATTCCTTCATCTAGTGGCCTGATTGGGTCCGAACATTTTTTTTTTTCTTTTGACTAGGTCTTATAAGTTTAATAACTTTTGTGCTTGTTAGAATAAGTCAAAAATTTGTGTGAGCCTTAATTTTTGAAGGCATATTTTGCACAAAAAGTTTGGGGCCCATCTGAGTTATTTTTCTAGTAGGTAATTTTGGCATTTTAGGGTTTTTTTGGCATTTAAGGGTTTTTAGAGTAGACTTGAAATAAAAGGTGGATTGTAGTGATGTAAAATATTGATGTGAATCCAGCTGCAAGAGGTTGAAATACCTCAAAAACACACAAATAAACAAGTTTATATAAAAAACTTGGAGTTTCAAAATATATTTATTCTCATTATAGAATCCAAACTAATCTCTTACATCATTACAATCCACCTTTTATTTCACGTCTACGCTAAAAACCCTAAAATTCCAACAAACCCTAAATTTCTAAAAAAACCC
The DNA here is from genome assembly GCA_018340775.1 of Taxus wallichiana var. yunnanensis. Classification (NCBI taxonomy): domain Eukaryota; kingdom Viridiplantae; phylum Streptophyta; class Pinopsida; order Cupressales; family Taxaceae; genus Taxus; species Taxus wallichiana. The sequence continues at coordinate 685,946,043 of CM031244.1, forward strand.
TAAAATGCCAAAAATTACCTACTAACAAAACAACTCGGATGGGCCCCAAAATTTTCGTGCCAAATATGCCTTCATAAATTAAGGCTCATGCAAAATTTTGACTTATTCTAACAAGCACAACAAAATTTATTAAACTTCTAAGACCTAGTCAAAAGCGAAAAAAACGTTTGGAGCCAATTTTAGGCCACTAGATGAACGAATTTGGACCTGAAACTATTTTGAAATGGCCAAAAACTTAAACAAAATGTTGAACCCAACATGTTACTAATGTATATCTACCACCCTATAAAATTTCAAGATGATCCAATGGTCAGATCAAAAGTTATGGTCTCTTGAGTTATGTTCTGCATTAGATTAGGTATGGAAATATTAGGTTGTGATAAGTGAGAAATACCCAAAGAGGTAGAAATTAAAGATGTGGGAATGACTACCAAGGTTCTTGATAAGGTAAAATTTTGAGTTGATATAATGTGGTATATAGGAGGAGATCAATATTATATTGCTTTGAATTAAACAATTGATCGAGTGTTGGACATCCTCATTAAGGATACCTTGATCATGTTGGTCGGGTTGATAATTAGAGTCTTGTGCTCAAATATGATTATCAATGATATAAAATGAAGTATTGGTGAATATATCATGTGTTGAATTAACAACCTGAGGGAGAAGCAAAGAATCACGAGTAGAAAAATTTATAATATGAGCATTTATGGTGTTTGGTAGAAGGTCGGCAAGAAGTGGTGCCACCTATTGAGATAGAAAGGGTAAATTACCATGACCATTATTACGAAGGGTGGTGCTAATATTATAATCAAAAGAAAAATAAATATGGGGATAAATAATATTAGACACAATTTATAGATAATAAAAAATTGTTTACTTGAGGGGTGGTGTCACATTTAATTTCTTGGCATAAATCACAAAGAACATATTTCTTAAATAAGATGGAAAGAGTGCTAGAAGGATCCATTATAGTTGTAATAAATGCATTAAGGTCAACATAATATTAGTGATACAATGTAATAACAAAGATAAAGGGATGGATATAAGTAAGAATGACGATAAAAAAATAAAGCACACACATAGAAAGATATGAATGTACCCACATGAAAAAACAAAATTATATAATGTTAGAAAATAAGTAGTCTTGAAAAACAAGGAGAGGGTCATATATTATGTTGTGAGTTCAATCAAAAGTTGTTTTGATAAAAGTTTTAACCTGAATTTGAATTTGTATTTCAATTTAATAATGTGATGGTGGCATTAGGATTTGAATATTGATTTAAGAAGGGTGATATAATAAAGACACTAAATCCTATTGATAAATCGTATCGGATAAGATATATTGAAATAAATAAGTTAACTTGATATGAAATTTAAATTACAAAAGAGTTTATAGAGGAAATTATCTTTCCATAGATGAGTTATAGAAAAATCGAGGAATACATAACATAAAAACGAGGATAAGCTGAACTTTCAAAATCATGGAAAAACATTTAAAAGTGTAAATGTGCTTTATTCAGGGCTATATAATAAATTTAAGACCATGTTATATGGTCTAGGACCATAGGTATGGTAATGGATGTACTCTTTTTCATCTTCTACAACTTTATGGGTTAGTCACCTTCTTTGATTTATTTGAACATTACTATTAAACCCTAGTTTCCACGCATGCAACAAATCTATCTAAATGCACTAATAATCATCTAAAACACTAGACATGGATGAATACTCATGAAAAATAAACATTATAACATTTTTTCCACCCTCGTGCACCACTCGGGTTGTCACTACTCCAAATATTCCTTAAAAGACATATCATTTTCCATCTAACATGTGATATCTAGATAGATCAATCAGATTAAGAAATTTCATTAATCAGGTTTTGTTTGAGTTAGATCATTCAAAAACATTTTGGGATAGGAGTTATGATTCTTATAAAAGATAAACTTGGCTTTCTTTACCTGGTTTGTAGGTTCAAACTTCTGTGGGTGTTTCCCTAATACGTCAGAAGTGTAATTCTAGGAGTTAGGGTGCTTTGGATGCCTTTTACAATTGTATTTTGTGAGTGTTGTAGTATATTTCCTTAGGAGTTATAGCTAAGAAAATGATGTATTATTTACTTAATTAATGTTATCTCAAATTTTTCCCTGCAAAAGTTGATCAAACATAACCATGTTCAGGAACAAATCCAAGGGACAGTTCCATCATATGAGCCCACGTTTCAAATCCAACAAAAAGGTTGCGGGTGAGCTCTGATGGAGTAACAAGGTCGGAGAAGGGCCAAGAAAAGTGAGAAAGAAAGAAGAGAGGCTCTCATGAGAGAGCGGGGAAAGGCTCAAATTGTTTGAGCTTTACAAATGATTCAAAATGGGCCCAAATTGGCTAAGTATGGAGGAATTAGTGGAAGCTTCCACGTGCCTCATCAGAGATTCTCCAAAGGTTAAATCCAAAAGCGGAGACTCAAACACGCACCAAGCCTCCACATGTCTAGAGCCCCAAAACTTACACCGACCATTGATAATTCTAAGATTCAACGGAGGTTTTCATGTGCCTTAACCCAGTAAATTCAAGAGAGGGGCGGCCCAAGGGCAAGACTCGGATAAACGTCAAGTCTCCACGTGTCCGAGTCAAACATATGGCCCTAGAAAACAAAATAATTAGCCAAAACATAAGAAAATAGAGCGAAGATGTGGAAGGCACCACATGTCTCTTCTGTGGATCTTCAAAAGCAAAATTGAAAGGCGGTCCCCAAACAAATGTCGGCTTGCCACGTGGCCATGTTGAAAAGTCAAAGCGGGAAGGTGGGTCGTCGGAGGAAATTCAAACTTTTTAGCTCAAAAGGCATAAAGTATAAAAGTGAGTTGTGCCTCCACCGGCGTCTAAGGAGCCACGTGTCAAACCTCAATTGCATGTGGGAAGGCAGGCCTGGGTAGGATTTTTTTCCCAAATGGAAAATGCGGACCGGAACAGGCCCAAATATAGTTTTTTGAAAAGAATGAATTGCGAGGCTGCGAGGCATTTTTGCATTTTGTATTTTTATGCCAAAAGGCGCAAAGTGAGTTTTAAGCCCACGAACCCATTCTGATAAACTGGATTTCACCATTTTTGTATAGACTCGACTCAAACATTCAAATGAACATATATTTCAATCCAGTTCCTGAAAGCCAACAAATTTTGCACCATTGGAAAGGTCTCAACCTCGTTTACTCCATGGAAACTTTAATTTTGATGAGATTAGGTGGGTAAAAATGGGAAAATGTCTTCATGCCATTAATATGCAATCCAATTGTCCCCAAAAACCATATCAGATTTGATTCGATCCACCATTCTTCCTTCTTCAACACGTCGAACAGACATAGAGCGGTGGACTTGACAGATTGTGGGTGGATTTGCAGAAGTATTGATGGCTGCTATCGAGCTCAAAAATCAATTTTCCCGCATATTTTCATCTTTGTCTTCACTACATCTATAAAAAGAAGGAGTTGGGATCATTGTAAAGGGTTAGACATTTTTGTGTTGCACCCTCCTTATCCTGCAGTCGAAGACTAGTTCGTGGAGTCCAAACCTCCAATTCAAGTTGAAATACAAAGTATTTTACCTCTTAGCTACTGTAATGTACTGTATAAAATATGGAGCAATAATATATGTTTGTGGATGATTCTTAACCCTCTCATGTGTTCATTGTTATCTTTTGATCTCTCATTGCAGTTTGGTCATCTTTGCATGGTATTTTTATTTCATTTCTATGGTCTATGTTAAAGTTGTAAAATGAATGTTTAACATTCCTTTGGTGCATCACCTTGTTAGCTTAGGTTTATTTTTCTCACATCTTCTCAACCATGTCCCCTTGGTAAGATAGAGTAGGTTTAGAGTAGATCCTCTGTAATTTATTTGTGTGCACTTGAATAGAGGAATAGGAACCGGCCTTCATCTACGGAGATCTCTCTTGATTTCAAAGTCCCACACTTTGAGAGATGCTCCATGTTATGCTATCACACTGAGAGTCTCAACCCAATAGGTTGTAGACATTCAGGGGTGCTATGATTTTGCACTAACACTTATATATGGATTCATATCTTGTCTCCCTAAGAAAGGATGACCTAGAGGAATCATAAGACCCAATGAAATATTTAAAACATGAAGTGAAGTTGGAAGACATGTTATTCCAAGACATATACAAAAATTAAGTATTATTGAGTGAGATTAGGAAATTGTAAATTGATATTTCTATACGTAATTTTTGTATTGAATTCTAAACATGTATCAACATCTATATGTACAAGTATAAATAAGATGAACAAAGGACATCAAAAAGTTCTAAGTAGGAATGTGTAGCACCCACTCCTCTTTGACACTATTTTCATTATGATGATATTACTATTGGATTGATACTTAGAAATTTTGATTATTATATATTGATCGTGTGGTGATAGACTATGCGAGATATTTGGACTATTGACATGTTGTGATTTATATTTTGATTATGATGCACTAGATGAAGATGGTGGATAGATATATATGTTGATTTGTATTATTATGATTTTATACTAACATGTCATATTCTTGATGCATAACCTATGTTGGATATTTTGAGTAGAATTATGATGTTATGGATGTTAAAATTGAATTAAATTGAATGATGATAGATTAATTTCTAATTTTGGATGACGATTATTGATTTCTATATGTATATTATTATCGATGTTGTTGATATGGCCACAAGGCCAGAGAGGTATTTTTTTGTGTTGCAAGGGAAATTTTATCACATACATTGAAAGGGGATAGGGGACCAACCATGGAAGGATTGTTAGGTGTTGTGCAACATGGCAAAAATTTGAATTTTTTTAATGTTATGTTATGTTGTTGCATGCTTTATTAGGAGGTTCCCATGGGGGGTAACCTCATTTATGTGGCCATGGGTGTAATGTGTTCCTTTCCTTTAATTTTTGTGCATGTGTTTAATTATTTAGGAAATATTTTCACTTTATTAACACTTGCTAATGTGTCTTAATTAACTAGTTTAGCTTAAATTTTAATTAAAAAGGAAGATTTGACATGTGGGAATAAATTGGGTAGATGGTCCTTGAAATCTTGTGGATGTAAATTAGATTTGTGTTGGGTTTTGTGTTGTGTACTCTTTCCCAACTTCAAAATTCGGATTTTGACTTGGGAGGATTTTTTGGAGGCTTGTGGGACAAGCTAAGCTTGTCTCATGCCTCTTAAATTCATCCAACAACCATACCTATGGTATGGGGAGTTAATTTTAGGCTTAATTATGCATTTTGGAGTGTAAAAAGGGTAAATAATTGCACTTGTTACTTACCACATTTAAGTTTTTCCTTGATAAGCATGGTGTGTAAGTTGGAGTGTCATGTGGGCATGTCATAAGTCTTACATGTGCATTTAATTTCTTTGGGCTTGGTGTTTGACTTGTGTGTTGGAATGGAGGAATGATGAAGTGAGATATAAGATGGAGCCACCTCATCATACTCACATCCCTTTTATATTTACCTCATGGATTTTTGTTACTTTCCTTAAAATTACTTCTCTCGCACTTTCAAAATTTTGTCTCACCTTTCATACTTGGATTTTTTCTTTTGGGAGTTGCATCTTGGATTGAGCTTGGGTGAAGGATTCAAAGGCTTGTTTGAGTAAAGGAATTGGAAGCTTGATGGAGAGGTAGGCTCTCCTCTTTTTGAATTTTTGTATTATTGTATTTGATGTAGAAATAACGTTGTTTTTTTTCTTGTGTATTTATTGTGGGTATGTTGTTTGTAAATCCGTAGCTTTCCTTAAGTTATGTGCGGGAGATGGATTTATGGGACCATTAAGGAGTGAAAAAGTAGAAGTGAGGCATGAATTTTGGAGTGAGTGTGAGTTTGATTTCCACCTATGGGGAGTGAAAATGATAACATGGTTATATTTTTCATTTTGCAAGTGTAGAAATATGGATTTATTTATGTTTGGAGTTGTGCACATGGAGGCTTCTAGGTGGAACTCCTACTTCATGTGGGAGACAAAGGAGATGGTTCCCATATTCCATTACTCCTCACCGGCTTGTTTTAGTTAAGCCTTTTTGCTTGTTACGGATATTGTTATTGTTATCTAATTTTAGCCTTAGGAAAATTTGAATAAATAAATGAACTTGCATGCATAGAAAAAATTGAGGGATTAGTTCGGTCATGGGAGCTTGCATTTCAGAATTGGCTAATCGGGTTTCAAGCGGTCGGCAATGTCAACAATATCATAGGGATGAAATTAAAGGAATTTTGGACTTGAGTTGGGAAAAAAATGAGAACTTGAGTCCAATTTTTCGTACTTGAGAGGTTTTATAGCTCATAGTTTGGTAGCGGGAAGGTAAAAATCAAGAAATAGGCCAAAAGCCCAAAATGCCGAAGTTTGAAAGGGTTCCACATTTTTGGGGTCAACGGTGACATGAAATTGGTATTTAAGAGTCTGAAATATGAAGTTCAAATTTCAAAATTTTTAGGTTCGAAGGTTTTAAGTCTTTTGCCAAGAGGAATGCAAAAATGAGAGCTAAAGCTTGAAATCCTTAAATTCTTAAGTTTGAAAGGTTTCGGGTCAATTTTGACTTTGGGGTCAATGTGGTGGGAATTTTTAGACTTTCAAAGTCTCCAATTTCAAGCTTTTGGAGGTTTGATTTTCAAATATTTTTGGGGTTCAGTGTTAGTGACTTCCAAAGCATCAATGTTTGAAGTCCTGAATTCGAAAGTATAAATGTTCAAAGTTTTGAGGGTTACAAGGAATTTCAAAGTTTGAAGAGATAGAGCCAACCACTAGCCATTAACATAGTATAGAACTCCATTATTGAGATGGCCATAAATTTTGACTGGGAGCTCGATTTGAACAAGAAAGGATGTTTTGAAAAGATCTGTGTCCTCTACACGATTCACCATTTTAGAGGGTGTTCAAGTTTCTCATCTACTACAATGATAAACTATGGGCTTCCTTTCTTTCCCAACAAGGTAAAGCACAAGGAGGCATAGGTTTTGGTGGCACCCATCATTGTTGCGAGAAGATTTTAATGCGTTATAGGGTGGTTGAAGTAATATTTCAAACTCTTCTCTCCCCCTTTTTTTATCATTCTTCCTATATATTATTATCGAGGGCATTATTCTAAAGTTGAATAATTTTTCTTTCTACCCTCCCTTCTTCTCTTATCTGTAAGTGAATTTGTGGAGTAAAAACCTCCCATCTAAACTATAAATGCAATCTTGCCTCTTAGCCATTGTAATGTGATGTATCAAGTTTGTGGATAAATAATAGAAGTCTTTGGATGAATTTCAACCCTCTCTTATGTTCATTGTATCTTCTTGATCTCTCATTACAATCACAGTTATCTATGCATGGTGATTGTATTACATTTTAATTGTTTGTGTTCAATCATTAGTGGATCATCATCATTGGATTTATCTGTGGTGTATTCTCATCCTCCTTAACCTGATTGTGGTTTCCATATCCATGCAAAATAGGTGTTCAACATTACTTTTGTTACATCACCTCTGTTAGACTAGGTTTAATTTTCTGTAATCTTCTTATCCCTGTCTCCTTGGCAAGTTAGAGTAGGTTGTAGGATAAATCCTATAAAATTTGAGTGTGTGTATTAGAATAGAGGAATAGGAACCAACCATCATTCGGAGATATTTCACGATTTTAAAGTCCCACACTTTGAGAAAAGCTCCATGTTATGCACTCACACTAAATGTTTCAACCAATCAAGTTGGAAAAATTAAGGGGTGTTGTGATTATGCATCAACTGTTATTTTCTTAATTGTAGTGTTGAATGTGTTATTATGGAATGCTTGTTGTGGAAGCCTATTGTAAAAGTTGTCAAATATTTCTCAAGATCCCTCATTATTATTTTGTTGGGGATTAGGGAAATTAAGCGGATGTATTCTCCTCTTATTGGATTAAAGGTTGGGTGGGGAGCATCACCTATACCCCTCTATTTGTATTGTGATTCAATTTTTGAAGAGTAGAAGGATGGAAGTTGAAATCTATAAAGTTGAGAGATGACTTGGAAACAAGATTTGTTTTTTACCTTGTTGGAAGAATTCTCCATGTTGTAAATCATATTATTTTTCCCACTTAGAGTGGAAGATTGTAAATTTTTAATGCTTCAAGAAAGTTTTGTATATTTAATTTATTCTAAGTTGTAGTGATTTAGTGAAGGTAGAAATACCTTACATTTCTATACATTTTTGGAAAGGACTAGTTTTATTAAAAGAAATGGATTAGAAGTTCTTGTATTGCAAAAGAATGTTATTGCTAACTTGTAGTTATCATATTTGTATTGTATGGTTGAAAAGAGAAATTCCAAAGTATGTTCAATAAAATAAAACTTACATTTCATATTGTTAAAGGTTGTATGTTTGAATGGAAAAGCTATGCATTTGGAAATTTTAAGTTATGAAACTAAGAGATGATGTCAATATATCAACTAATGAATGGAAGACACCTTAATTAAAGTTAATATTGCATTAAACACCAACCTAAGTAGAAAATTGTTGAAAAATGCATGTATTTAAGGTTATGTTTTGGGAAACAAAACCACCTCCTTGTGTAGAGTGGTGGTTTTAGAACCGCGCCCAACTGAAAGAAACTTTCGATCAACCGCCCCTAGGAAAGGAGGTGGTTTCATCACTTTTGATGGAAAAATAAAAATCGATTGTGAAAAACCCATATTGAATTTTAATTAAAATCTAAGCTTTAAACCTTCAAAATGAAACTACCAGCAACTAGTAATTGATCAAATTTAATTGTTTAAGCTTATCAATCCTCTTATGGGCATCCAAATGTGTAAAATTTCATAGATTAAATGAAATGGGGTTTTTCCCCAATTGTTGAACTCAAATAATGTTTACATTAAATAAAAAAAATAGATCCATGGTGGGATCTCTATATTAAGCAAATGAGAAACCTTACAATAGTAAACCCTTGCCTAAATTAAACTATGAAGAGAAGAATGGACGAAGATTTATCGATTTACAACTTGAACTAAGGAGATTTCTCCATGGTTGCACTTCTTATTTTCATGCATTCTCCTCCTTCACCTTCTTCTCCTCTTCCAAACCTACAAAACAACAATGAACAAATGAGGATGATTTTGGGGAAAATATAAATAAAAGAAAACCCAAAAGGATATCTAGGGCCACCCAGATCTAACCGCTACGATAGATTCAATCTAATGGCTTAGATTAAACCCTACATCACTTAAGTGGGAGGTATTTATGGGAATGAAATTTAATTAAAATAAATTGCATGGGTAATGGGGTGAATGGGGCACTTAGTGGCTAGGAAAATAAAGTAATCTTGGTGCATGATAATTAATTAAACTTTTGGAACTTGGTAAAAATATCGTTTTAAATTGTAATTATATTTTAGGAAGTAAATTAATAATATTTAATTATTAATTTAATTTCAACTTCCACAAGCTTGTGTAGAAATACTTTAACCAAGAAATTTATTAATTTTGGATAATGTCTAACCTTGCATACCAATTTTAAAACAAAAAAATGAAATTTTGATTATTAAATTATTAGTTTCAATTTTTTTAGAGTATTTTTTTGTGGGTGTTACAAAATGTACAAGTTGTTTTTACCATAAAATTATTGCATATTCAAATCATGGATTTTATCATCTGTAAATAACAAATTTCGGTGTCTATAAATACACGAATATTTGTGGAATTTGAAGATACAAATTAATGAATACATACAAGGATTTTATACCTCAAGACACACACATGATTACACAACATAAGAAAATACCTAATTCCAAACAATGATCTATTGACATTTTTTGCAGTGTGCGAAAAGATCAACTCAAAACTTTTAAGTTTCTTAGAAGGGTCAAGTTAGAAGTTTGACTATGTTTTGGGCAGCCATCTTAGAAAGGGATACAATTTTAATTTCTTGGTTTTGGACAAGATTAGAATTTCATTCATCAAATTGGTAGCTGAAAGTGTTGCCCCAAATGCAAGTAACACTTTGCGTATACTGCCTCTCCAATGTATCATCTTCACAAGATAGTGTAGTATCCTAGGAAGACTGCTGCAAGGCCTTGGTGAAGGTAGGAAAGATGGCATATGCAGGGTTTTATGTTCTAAAGTAGTAGTATTAGTTGTAAGTTTGAAACATGGACATGTGTAATGTTACAAGAAGTTTCCATTCTCGATGAGGATAAAAAAGGTACACTTGATTTTAGTTTATTTCTATGATTAAGTTAATGACGAAAGTGTTCTCATGGGGGTTCATTAGCTAGGTATTATCCTAGCACATGGGTTCATATTGAGGTAATTAAAATTAATAAAATTAAATTCAATATATCAATAAACTTGAGGGGGTGAAAATATTTAATTTATTAATATATTAAATCGAGTATTGAGGGTAGGTTAGAGAGGTGGGCGAAAGGAAAGGGAGGTTTAATTTTACTATAAAACTAAAAATTTGAACCCTAGTTTTCAAAAGTAAATATCTTAACATTGCAAAAGGAGTGTGTTTGTAAAGTTAAATTATAGTCTCTTTTTGAATAAAGAAATATCAATTAAGAGATTCTTAACTAAGAAATAATAAAATGGTATAAAAATAGGATTGAGTATGTTTTTCAACACAAGTGATATTATTTCACCATCTTAATTATTTGAAGAACTATTGATAAATGATTAAATCTTAACATTTATAAGGTGATTTGTAATAGGTCTTCAATGGCTTCAAACTATCTTTCGAGAGGAAATGCATATTAAAAAAAATTGAGTGAGAAATATGATATATTTTATGTTTAATATATTAGGGTAGAAATAAAAAGGGGTAAATAAAATTGTAATTGAAAAATGGGTAAGTAAGGTACATGAAAAAAATACGGGGTATTATCATTCTAATAATATAATAGGAGGGCGTATTTTCAATTGAATAATTAGAGGTAAAAACTAGAATTAAGGATATTATTTAATACCCTTCAAATGCATGTGCTATACCATAATTTTACTAAGTGAAACCCCCTGTGAGTGTTCAGGTTGTATAAGTTCATTTATTATCCATACAAATGAAGAAAGTACATAAAATAAAATACATACATCTCATTACACAAAAATAGTTCATTTATTCATGAGGAATAATAGTATAGTAAACCCACACAAGTCAAGTCGTGGGAGTAACTCTGATAGCAAGTGCATGCAATGAAAGTACATATACATAAAGTTGTGAATAAAGAAAGGATGGAATCCATCATTTTTGGATTTTCATGATTCTGGTGTGATTTGTTGTCCTCATTGCTCCCTCTTCATCACTTTTCCAACTGCTTCCATTGTACTTGAAAAGGGAAAATGAACAATTGTCAAGCTCTCGGATTTCATGCTTGTTGTATTCACAACTTTAAGCAAAAAAATTTTTAAAAAATGAACTTGAAATCAGTACAAAATGAATGAAATAGCATTTACAAGATATAAAAATTAGAATTAGTGACAAAGAAGAACCTAAGAACATTTCTCATCTTCTTCCAAGTAAGGGTTAGTGCACCGAGTTGGGGGGCAAAAGGGGGTCTTAAGTAGATGCATTTTTCTAAAAAGAAAAATCAACATGTACGAAGTTTTTTGAAATAGTTACACTCAAAATTGAAAAATGTTGTAGAAATATGAATTGTAGTATTTTGAGTCTAGTTTCTAAGCTCTGAATTTTATTGAAAGCAGAGATAATTTTAAGTAGTTCAAACAACTAAAATACCAACAGATTCTCTGTTTTTGTTTAAAAACATAATAGAGTGAATTTTGCACCCCACCATTTTTGAGCACCATTTCGTATTTTTGAAAACCATTTAGTAGAAAGATAGCTAGGAGCATCTAGTTTGGGCTCCATTTTTTTATGTTTTTAGCGAATTTTTTTATTTATGATTTTTCTAGTACAAAAATTTTATGTTTTTTTAGTGAAATAATGGAGCTCGACCGTGAGCCCCCTTACTACCTCAAAAATATTAAAAATTAGTTTTTTTTTAATATATATAGAATTATGCCTAGTTTTGGCTAGTATAATTTTTAAAAATATTTGATCACCCAAAAAAGAGACACACCATGAAAGATAGACATATTTACCCTTAAAAAAATAGCTATAAAAGAACATAGTTAGAAAATAAAAAATATGGAAACCTTATATTAGTCATAAAATTTGAAACATTATATGTTTAGAAAGAAGAAACTCTTCTGTACGTCATGGTGTAATTTTTTTAAAATGGATCGATTGTTTTATTTTGATTTATCATAGAGGAAGTGGCATTTTTACATTTTCTTGCAAAAACACGATGTTTGTTGTGTTTGTACAGGTCCATGCCTTAGGCTTGGGAATCCAAACTGGATCCCAAGCCTTGAGGCATGTCTTGGAAAAAGAGAAAATATAAAACGTGTATGCATTATAACATTTACACATTACATAATGTGTACGTGTTATAACGTGTACGCATTACATAATGTGTATGCATTATAACGCGTGCACATTTTTCTTTGTTTTATATATTATGGCCCCCCAACGTCCCTTTCATCTCTTTCACGGGAATTCTAGAAACATTATATTTTGTTTGGAATTTTCTCTACATTCTTGCATGATTTTATAGTAGTTCATTTTGTCCCCTGCCCCACTAGTTGATTTTTTCTAATCATAGGCAATAAACAACGAGATAAAGATAAGAGGAAAGTCATGAATAAGACACCAAAGCAATTTGAAGAGAAGAGAATAAATAAATTGAAAAGAATGTAAAAACTTCAAGTAGGGCAAGGTAAATGCTGCTCTATGAAATGTAGCTAATGTATTAGAAAATGAGAATGAAATACATAATGAAAATGTGGAGAATAATGATTTTGTAATGAATAATGATATTTAATTGAATGATAATGTTGGTATAGATGAAGAAATTGATATGAATCCAATTGTTCAACCCTTACATGAGAATCAAAATGTTAACCCTAAAATTTATATGAAAACACTTTGAATGCGAAAGTAACCTTGTAAATGAATCTTCACCTTTAAGAACACCTCCTTCCATTTTGCGAAGAAAACCAATTCACTTGATTCAAATTGATGAAAAATTATAAAACCAATGCCTAACAAAATGTTTTAGAGAAATGTGAAAATAAAAGCTAGTGGAATTTGGGATGATTACTTTGATAATTTAAATGACACACAAAGATGTCAATTATTTATTTCAATGATGAAATTAATTAAGATGAGACCTATAATGAAGACCCTAGGGTTAACAACATCTAATTTTGTTGATCAAAATGTGTCTATTGTTGAAAACATACATAAATCATCTGGCCTGTAGGTGGCAAAAGACACACCAAAGATAGTAATGCTACATGGAATGCACTTACTAATTGTATAGTAAGTGATAAAACATTTAATAAATGATTGATTAGTAAAGAAAGCGGTGCTTTGAAGCTAAATAGTAAAAAACTAATGAAAGTAATAGAGAGACGTAAACATCTTGAGTTAGTCAATAACACGACTATTGGGATTTTTTAGTAGACTTCCATGAAAATACAAGAATCCATTTGATATTATAAAATAATTAATCGTAAAATTTTGGAATGAGAACACAAGGGTGTCATCGAATAGAAGAGATATAGTAAAAAGAAGAATAGGTTCTCATAATCATGAATCGTATGTACAATAAAATTCTTAGATATGACTCAAATAGAATTGTTCTCTAAGTCTAATAATGAAAATCCAAAAATTAACATTAGCCAAAGATTTTTGAAATGAGCACACCCTTTTATATGAAAATCAATAACTCACGTACCACTTGTTTTTATAGGCATCATGTTGAATTTTCACATGTGCACATTATGATGTTTTTGTCAAATACATCATGTTTTGCATACTTACATCATGTTATATGAGTGTGGGATAAATTTCCCATAAAAATATTCAAGGGAATTTCTTCCGACAATATTGTGTGAAAAATCAACAAGACAATTTTTTTATAACAAAGCATGTTTGGATGGAATGTGCAATGTATGCGGTGGCTTTCCAAATATGAAAAGTTTTATCCATGAAGAGAGTACATATTCAATAGGAAAAGAATTGGTTGATTTCACCAAATATAAATCAGTGGCATATCAATAAAAATGGAAAAGAATCTAAGAGGTGTGAGCTTGTTAGAAAAAAATTACCTGTATCATAATATATGGTCAAATTTAGAGCGGAAAATTTTTTATGAGTATGCAAGGCACACACATATAGATCGATGGTTGGATGAAGAATTCAAGTTAAGCAAGGACACATTCCCACTTGGTACTATTATTTCAGTAATTGAATGCACAGAGAATTACAAATTACAGCCACAAATGGATGTTTAGTCTCAATATTATAACTCAGTGTAAGTTTCTATTTTCGTGCATATAACATTCATGCACTCTCCTGAAAGCACTGAGAAAGATCGAAAAATATTAAGAGAGTATAATTTCTACATCAGTGATGATCAGACACCTTCTACAGAATATGGACAAGGATGTTTCTAGGTGTTTTATGCTAACTTGAATGAGAGGAACATTAGTTTCGATCGACATTACATTTGGTCGGACAACTCTATATCACAATTCAAGAATGCACATATGTTTTATTGGCTAAACAAGATGCACAAAGAAACAAATGTACAACAGATTTGGAGTTTTCTTGAAGTAGGGCATGGAAAAGGGGAGCATGATGGTGCAGGAGCATGTGTGAAAAGAGCACTTGCAAGAGAAGAGTTAAAGTTCAAGGATGGTGCTAAATTTGTAGATGCAAAAAATATTATTGATTGGTGTGTTAAGAATATGGGCCATGAATTTCAAGACAGATCAATGGTTTGAATATATTTTTGGTTGATAGAGGAACAACATCTAGCAAAATTTGAAGATTGTATGATAGTTGCAGGATCAAGTGATATTCACTCATTCCGTAGTTCAGATGTAAATGCTTGGACTATTTATACTAGGTGCATGACATGTTTTTGTATATCATGCATTGATTTTTCATGGAATGGATATGAGTCATAGTAGTGGGTGGATGAATGGACTTGTAGACGTCTAATTCCACTTGACACACATCAAGTTCCATGAGCATTACAACTTGCAGGGTCTTCAGATCAAATGACAACATCACCTAACTTTGACCAAGTCTTTGATTTAGTGCAACAAGGTACATACATATATGTACATGCCATGTTTTAGATTTATAAATTATTAAATGGTCAACTCTTAATGTATTTTTAAATTGACTGAATATTTTTACTTTGTGATCTATAGGGCACATTTTTGTAGTTATTGTGAGAATTTAACAAAGAGGGAACATAATACTTCTTTTCTTGTTGTTTAGAGGGGGAAAAATTGACTTCCACAATCATTGATGGTGAAGACCTTGAGTATCCCTTTGGATCGGTGGTAGTCACCGGAACTTGGCTTCAACAATATCCTATAAAAAAATCAAACATTTGGTTATTTGAAGACTATGAAGTACATCGAGAAGATACTTCACTTTTCACATTTGGTCCTTGTAATAAATATTAATTGATCAAATATCGAGGTCGGCCATCAAACACAAATCAGAAAAGGTTCGTGAATCGGATCATGAAGCAATTCTTTCTACTGCTAAGAATAGAGTTGATCCTTGTGGTTCATTGGATTGAATTTGCAAAGGTATGTTCTTCATGATTTTAATTTGAATATTTACTTAAATGATTTTGTTTAAATTTTGTATGATTTAAAATTCTATTTAATTGCTTACTAACATGTTTATGTAGGTTAGTGGTGACAAAAACCTTCCACCTTCATGTGGTTGGCACTATCAATAGAGAATTTATTATTCTCGAAGCCAAGTGAAGCTAAGAGAAATTAAATATTAGAAAGGAACAACAAACATAAATTCTCATTTCACCACCTATATTGTAAAAATATCTTATTAAAATTCTCATTTCACCACCTATATTATTCAGGTGATTGGCAATGGATAACCTTACATTGACTCGATCGAATGGATATGCATAAAACCATAATAGGATTTTATAGAGGGCCCTGACATGGAGGTCTCAGATCTGATGAGATGTCTCTAGGTGCCACAAAGTCTGAGAAATCACTTGTCGAAGATATGGTGTGTTTGGGCGTCAGGGCTCTTAAGGGACTACATCCAGATGAGGTAGCTCAAAATCACGGGGAGTGTAGGGAACCAAAATAAAGCCTCAATAGCATTCACCTAGCCACCCCGATGTGTTTGCATAGTTGGTTCGGTCCCACGAGCTTCCGTTTGTAAACTACAGTGTCTAACAAACCTACACCGACTTAGATTGCACTATTTCACACCTTTACAAACAATAGGATAGTGAGAGAACCATATGGATATTGATAAAACCATGATATCATTTCGTAGAGTGCCCCGACATGGAGGTCTTAGATCTGACGAGACATCTCTAGGTGCCACGAAGTCAGAGAAATCACCCATCAAAGATATGGCGTGTTTGGGCCTTAGGGTTCTTGAATATCCATGTGCGTGGCACCTAGATATGTATCTTTAGATCCAAGAGCTCGACGTTGGTTACCTATATGAAATCCTCTCGTGGTTTTATCCATCTCCATTCAATTCTCTCACCTGTCCTATTGTTTGGAATGGTGCGAAACACTAGAGTCTCGAGTCAATATAAGGCTATCAGACCAACTCTATTTGGTTCTCTCGATGTCCTATTGTTTGCAAAGGTATGAAATAGTGTAGTTTTAGTTAGTGTAGGGCTGTAAATGCTGTATTTTGCATTCAAAAGCTTGTGGGACCAAACCAACTACGCCAACATGTTGGGGTGGCTAGGTGAACGCTAGTGGAGTCTTTTTGGTTCCCTATGCTCTCCGAGATTTCGGGCTACCTCGCCCAAGCGTAGTCCCTTAAGAGCCCCGAATGAATAGATTGGCTTAAGAATGAATTTTATAGGGGTATGTCTAAGAACACATAGGAGTTATCAATCCCTAGCTAATCTTTCTTGTTTAGTTCTAGACGGAGTTGACTAGCCTACGGCTTAATGACCTTCCATTCATTGATAATTTATGCTATGATAAACCCATGGATGCTTTCAAAAGCACCTTCAAAAGTATAGGGGTAGTCATCAAGCCTAGTGAAGGGTGTGATGTGATTTCCAAATAACTCGAAATTCCTATAGATTTAAAGGTAAATAAGCGAATTGGATAGGATTAGACAATCAAGAATCATTGAGTGTCCGAATCAGAATTTCATTGCATCTAGAGACATTCTCAAGCATTGGAGTAATGTATATGGAGATACATTCTCAAAATATCAACAGATGAAAGGCATCAAATTTTGATGAATCTCGGGTGTTTTAACAGGGAGAAGACTATGAAGCATAGAAGAATGTTGTAAGTGCATGATAGGATAGAAACAAGTACAAAGAGACCATGAGCAAGAAGAAGCGTAAGTAAGGTAAATACACATATACACATTGATAAATTGAAGGAATAATTACTCATATTAGGTAAATCTTTATATACATACATTATATAAATATTGCTTTCCAAAATTTTATGCATATTATACATTAAAAATGCTAGTACATGTACATCACCAATAAATGAAAAAATAATCCATAATGTCTTAAATATTTTAAAGTGCACATCATATCGGTTTCATGCAAAAATAATCTCAGAAATGTAAGGTCTCATACAAAATTATCAAGTTCCAAATAGTATTTTAATGTGCATAATAAATACAAAAATGCCCAAATAGGTCATATACCATCAAGTTCAAATGCCATATAGTTGTACATACAATGCCATGCACATAGGTATATAAAAACAATGTCATGTAAGACAGTGTATATATTTCCTACTCATCAAAATCTATCCCTCTCCTGGCCTTTCTCGAAGAAGTCCCTCCCTTAGATGAAGATGGAGATCCATGAGGTGACTTTGGATCGTCGACCCCATGCTTCGAGTCCTCTTCCGATGAATACTCACTGTAGATGATCCTATAAACACAAACAATGTTTTTTTGTCGAAATTAATTTAAATATGTTTTCAACATGTATTTAAGACCATGTTAGAATCAAAGTGTTTACATAAATACAAAAACTTACCGCAAGTTGTCGATCACGCCGAATTTACATCTCACACTTAGATGAGTCATCGGGATCTCCTGCAGTATGAACGGGGGTACGAAGACGACAAGATGGAGGATTTTGTGCCCTCGAAGTCAAAATGGAGGGGGTTGAAGTTCCCTACATACACATAAGATCAGAAAATATAACATCAAAATTAGCGAAAATAGAACTAAGTACATGTATGTACATAATGACAATATTTTAACTAATTTTATCAATATAGAACTATTATTTTTACCCCGCCATACATGTGAATCAAATGAACAGGGTTGCTACCTATCATAGGTAACTCCTGTATATACACAATGAAGGACATTATTAACATAATTTAATAATTCTACAATGAAATACATTACTAACATGTAATTTAACATAATATGAATTACAAAAGAAATTTAACAAAATTTACGTGTTGTATGAATTACACATTTATCTACTTGTCGAGAGATGGTGGGGTGTCTAGTGAAGTAAAAATCTTTAAAAACATGAACCCGATTTAGATGGACATACAAGAAAATACATATATTTGACTTGAGAACTAATACACACACACACACACACACACACATGGATGTGAAAATTTTACATAATTAACATTCTAAATTACCACTTTGTGAATGTATGTGAATGGATGGTTTTCGTATTGTGTGGTTGGGATGAAGATGCGCCTCACGAGCGTTATGATATTATCGTGTGCACCCCTAGCACCAGTGCACCAAAATCGATAGACATGAAAGTATCATCCTCCTTGGACCCCAAACATATGCTACCACATGGTGAACAAAGATGTGGCCTCATTCTAGTACTCCACGATGGAATACTTTGTGTTCCTCGATGATCATATGGCTCTTAAATCTCCCTCGTATGTCGAACAAGGGTCATAGATATCCCCGGAAGTGCGTGGAGTGTATCAATCTCTACTATCTCCTTCACTACTTTAGGGACGGTCTCGAGTGAGGGGGTTTTACGTGTGGGGAATCTACCCTAATGAATAGGTGAATGTTGTGTACATATTCAATCACGTGCGATTATTTTCCTCGGCCTAGAAATTTTGGAAATTAAAATAATTCGGGATCTCGTTGACGATAAACTCGCAAGAGAGTTTCCTCGAGAAAGTATAATGGCACCTTGTTGTTATTACAAGGTGGAAAATCAAACACCATCAACCATTGGCCCCAAAAATTATTTTTAATCAAATTGTTATTGCACCAATGGATGGGAAACCATTTACATGACAACGTAACAGGAAAATTAGTGTGGGGGTTCATGAGTAAGGTGCATATAAGGTCTTTTGAAAAAAAAATTCTTTACATCCACATAGACAATTTTTGGAATAATAAACCCTACTGACCCTCTCTCGTAAGTTGTACAACAAAAAAATTTCCCCATTGCCACGTCAATTTGAATAAGTAATGTCTCCAATGTGTTTGTAAAAGAGGCGCAATGGGGGTTTATAGATTGTGAATCCCTCATTATTTTGATTAAATCCTCAATTTCAATTTTATTTTCTATTATGTGGGCTGCTAAATCCTCTTGACTACCCAGGGGATGATGAGAAATTGTGGGAGTGTCGGGGAGGGATGACGGGGAATAACAGGTTTGGTTGTGGTTGATTCCTCGACCTCTAATCCGTAACAATAAAAAGTATGTATTAAATTCAAATTTTAATCTATAATTATCATATTTAAATGCAATTTTGAGTAAATAATTATACTTACATCTTCTTCGTGGCACCATCATCAATATAGATCTTCCGGTGATCCATAAGCAATGCTTTTATCTTGACATCTAGTTGAATGAAAAAACAAGAGGGCACGGTTACGCTCTGAAACTCACGTTTGAGGGAGATAAAATGATAGAGGCTCGGCCTCCTTTTTTATTTATAGAAGGAATAATGCGTACGCATTATGTAACGCGTACACTTTATGCTTCAATAAATCCCAAACCTAAGAAATGAAAATGTGATCACGTTATAATAGAACGCGTATCCGTTTTGTCTTTTTAGATTCTTCTCTCGCTTTTTGGCCCCCAAACTTGTGCACTTACACGCAAGTAAAATTACGATTAGGTTTATGCAAAGATGGTCAAATAATTATAAAAGGTACAATCAATTATGGCAGATCAAATTTTCATACAACAAAATAATTGCATCATCACAGATCAAAACTGCAAAATCAATTGACACTTGTATATGCCTTAAGTACAAGTGCATGATTGAAAGTCCAAAGCTTAATGAAAAGCCTATGGATAGTCATGCTTCTAGAGAAAGTACAAATTACGTAATACTTATGAATGCTTTGAGAGAACAAAGTTTCCAACACTTTCAAGAATCATGGTAAACACAATGTCTTAGATTTCCATCTCAGAAGATATAACTATATCTAGATTTAAACACAACAAGAAAATTTTGTAGTAATGCAACTTGTCAATATACAAAATCAACATTAAGGCAATGTATAAAACACAAGAGTTCACTATATGGTACAAACCGCATGCTAAAAGGTAGTAATAGCTCGAAAGGCAAAATGATTTCAGCAAATTCTAACAAGTGTATAAGAAATAGAAGTGGTACAATTTTGTGGGTAGAACAATCATAAAATAGAAAACCCATTTCACACAAGAATTTAAGTGATCTTGGTTTTCAAAATCCTTATATACTTTCCAAGGACAAAACACAAAATGCAAAAAGATAAGAATCATGTCATGCTACCGTTTAAAGTACAATTTTGAAGAGGCTTCATCGTCCACCAAGAAAATATCAACACAACTTTTGAAGCATTATTCAATGCAAATCAGAACAAAATCCATCAACATGCAAGCTACAATGTCATCCATAAGGTTTCAGTCTTCTAAATATCACCACAGTCATAATAGTTTACAATATGGGGAAAGTGTCCCGAGTAAAGAAAACTTATTTTTCAAACGACATAATACACACATTCATACTCACATCTTTTAGGTTCTCAAAGAGTGATGATGCAGATTCTATCAAAAATAGGTACAACTATTCACGTTCAAGGAAACTTACCCATATGTAAAGATGGTGCTCATCAAGAAGGTTACCACAGGATAAAAGAATCAAAGTACAATAGACCTACTAATGGTGGAAATAGTTGTAATACATCAATTAGATCAATTTTGATATCTCAAAATAGCTAACAAACACGAAAGAAACCAAAAGCGAGAAACAAAAAAGGTGTATTATACACAAGTTTTAATAATTTGTTTGAGATAATTGAAGCCAATTATTTAATAAAAAAACACAGCTTAGTTAACAATGCAAAATTTCAAAAGGAAGCTATCAAGTCAAATAAAGAAGATATTTTTTTGAATCATGTTTTCGGTATTATGAGCATAAAGGAAACACAATTAATCAATCAGATAGTGCACACAGTCAAGCTATTTAATAGAAGGTGCTAGTGATGGTCTGCGTAGTGAAGTATATTTTTTCAAGTATACACAAAAGCCATTAGTAGGAATCACTCAATCCTTAAGAATAAAAATAGAGAAGGGGCCATTTGGAGAAAGAATTTAAGTACTCCATAATAGACAAGAATGGTTTCAATGTACATATTTCATAGATTTTGAAGCAAGCATACATCTCGAGCTCCAAAAGTAAGTATAACAGTTTAATTTTTCAAAACCTAGATGAGTTAAGCGGGCACAAATTTTAAAGAAAATGGGGACCCGAATTAGAAAATGAAGTAACGAAACCGTTTAAATTACGGTTGTGTCATTTGAAGATCACAAACAAAGAGGTAGAAATCTTTGCAAATAAGATTTGCCACATTTTCAAGAAAAGAAGTTTATAATTTCAAAGATTATAAATAAAATAAATGAAGAGGAGTAGGGATACATACTTACCAAGATCAACTTTTTGGCAATCCCCGAAATGAGAACTAAAACGTGAGCTAGGAAAAGAATGGATGGTCTATGTTAGTATCCAAATTCGTTCACCTTTCGAAGTTGAGAAGCATCACTGATTTTACATAGAGCTTAGAGATAGACGGATCATAATGTTTGTCATTTTGTAGTTGGGGATGAGATCTAAGCGGCCCTTTTTCACTCAGATTTTGGAGAGATGGATAGCACCTTGAAGAGGATTTGACTTGTTCTCACTACTTTAGGTTGTGCCTCTTAAACCACGGCGAGAGGACCCTTAATGTAACCTCTATCTTATGAAGGATATGGAGATATCCTTCATTTGCACAAATTTTATGAAGAAAACCTTGGGAAAATACGGTCAATACTCCATAATTTAAATCTTAAGAGTTGTCACTTCTAAAAGATGGAGATAATTTCAAAACAAGGATAAGGTTACTAAAGATATTATGAGATCCTACTTGTTCAAAGATATTTTAGTAAATAGATTATGTTCCTTTGTGGATATATACGGTAAAACCGAGGTAGTTCGGGATGGATTCATGATTTTGAATGATTTTAGTGGGATAGATTAAGCATAATAAAGTTGATTATACTAGATATTTGAGAAACTTCACAACAATGGACAACTCAACAATATAAAGCTTCAGAATATTTAATACATTCCTTCAACCAAAAGTTGTGCTTTAATGGAGGTCCAGATCAACATGTTTTCACACAATATTTGAGAATCTAACATGAAGGATAGAGTTAAAAGACTCCATTAAACAAAAAAATCTTTGATCAATCATGCCTAAGGTACACCCAAAGACTTATAAACAATATTTATCAACAAATGATAGTGGAGTGATTTTAAATTTTTTATCTCATCACAAGATGAAGGCTCTTCTTGAGATGAAATTACAAATGCCACTAAATTATCATAGGGATGAGATCCTACATGTGTTTCACAAATATTTCAATGTAAGATTGCAATAGGAATAAAAGAAACCATTTGTATACATTCTAAATAAAGAAAACACAAATTGCTAGAGATTGAACACAAATTAATTTAAAAATTGCTTAGATTCATCATCAGGGAAAGCTTCCAGAGCAATCTCAGTGCTCTTCAATGGCTATACATCTACAAATAACTTGACATGATAGAAAATCTAACACAAAAATAATTAACAGGTTATCTCAGATTGGTCTCTCAGGAAGACGGCTTTCTCAAATTTTCACTCTTAAGAATTCAACCCCCAACCCTTTGCAAGAGTATTCTCATTGCATTTATACAATTTAGTCACTCAATTTTCCCCCCAAAAGAGAAGAATATTCGAGGGGCCTTTTCTTGTTACTAATTTTCCTCGAGAAAGTTACATTTAACAAATTTGCATCCAAAAGCTACCAGGTGGAATAATTGTGAAATGATCACATTTCTTGGGCCCTCGACAATGACTAGGATTCCATGCCACAAATTTTTGGCAATCCTTCTAATCATTTAATTTTTAATGAGAAATCCCCTTTTAATCATTTTTGGAGGTTACGAACAACTAGATCGACAGTAATCCTTTTCACTCTCAAGGCAACACCTTTTACATCCTTTGTACCTACAACCTTCGTCGTTTCATCATTTTCCTTTTCTTTTTTCCTCTATAATTATGTCCCGCATCCAACTTCTTTGGTAATTCCCATTTTTTCAAGTGCCCGAGCAATTACAACTTATAAATATCAATCTTAACAATCCTTGGAATCACAAATTTAAGTTGAATCCATTCAATGGAACTTTAGAGATATAGATGACAAGGAATTTCATCAAAAATGATGAAAAATAGTGCGTATTCTCATCTCCACGAGTCTTGGAGAAAAAATTACGGAAAAATAGATGCAATACACAACAACCGTTGATTTTACCCCCTTTTTACTTTATATCATATTCATCCACATGTTTCCTTAGCACGAATGAAAATGAGAGGTATAGGGGCAAGATTCCAAACAAGCGCGGGCCTTCCACGTGCCTTGGGCCCAAGAAAAACACCTTCTGGCCTTTGAAAAATTCTTAGCAAAAAAGGAGCCAGCGGAAGTCTCCACATGTCTCAATGGCACACTTTGAGATGGTCCCCAAAAGAATAGACCCTAAACAAGTGCAAACTCATCACGTGTCTCAGATACGAGAAGAGTTGATAAAAAATTGAAAGATCAATGGAAGGTGCCATGTGTCCAGGGTCCAGACAGTTTTCCTTGGCCATTGAAAAGTCCAAACAAGGGAGAGTGAGTGGAAGCCTCCAAGTGTCCTCCTAGTGCTTCTTTAAAATAAAACTTAGGGGTTGGTCCCCAAACAAGCACGGTCCCTCCATGTGTCCCAGGCCTTTCAAAATTACTTTGAAAATTTTAAGTATAGAGTGGAGCCGGTGGAAGCCTCCACATGTCTCTCTGTCGCAATTGTTAAGGTGGGACCCTGACATGGATCCTCAAATGAGCGCCCCTCCACATGTCCATGGTATCCACCAAAAACTATATCGGCCACATGAAAAAATTGTCTAAGTCTGGGAAAGGTAGTGGAAACCTCCACGTGTCTCCTGGTGCAACTCCAAGGCCAAACCAAAAGGAAAATTTTAGATGACGATCGCAAACCCTCCACATGGACAAGTTCTGAGAGTTAATTAGGCCTTATATTTTTCAAAGTGCCTTATCGAGCCACATCCAACCAGAGAGGACCACGTTTCTAGAGATGCTAAGATTTAAATTTGATGGGAAAAACACACCCGTCAAACCGTAAAATGCAGAAAATCACCATTTGAGCCCGGAAATGAATCTTTCTTTCAAGAAAAAGACTTTGGAAATGATATAAGGCCCAAATATGATCTTCCGAGCCACATCCAATCACATTTCCACAAATATTTGGGACAAAAATGACAGGACAACAAAATGTGACTGTGGAAAACAGAAGGAAGGAAAAACCTAATTTTATGCCCAAGTTAGACTCTTTCACACAAAGTGAGGATAAAAAAAAATTCTAGACTTTTAAGTGATCTTTGACCAAGGAAGGGACTGATCATGAAAACCAAATGGAGGAAAGAGTTTTTATGCATCAATACAGGGAGATAGAAAACATGACAGAGCCCGCAAACTGAAGAATTTCAAGGAAAATGGGGCAAGACAAAATTGAGCACCAACATCAGCTCCAACTTGGGGATGGGAACTCCCTATGAGTGCCACAAGAAAAAATAGTAGACCAAGTGCCAAAAACAGACCATTGGGCAACAAAGTCAAAGAATAAGCTTGCAAAGCAGAGAAACCATAACCATCCTCCAAAAAATGAACCGAGAAACCAGCAAAACCAGGTCACCAAGGACCAAAAAAACAAAAACACAAAAATAAGAATGAAAACAAAGAAATATACACTATATAATGGAGTATACCTTGATTCTGAGAAATCAATCAAGGAAATGTTTCAAATGCCTACCATTAACAGGTAATTCAAGCAATTCCCCATCTAAGTCTTTTAGGAAGAAGGTATTTTCACCAATTTGAATATCAATTGAATAAGGGCCCATCCACAATGCATCAAATTTACCATGATTTCCCTTATCTTCATGCCTACTATCCCATAATAGCACAAGATCCCCAATGCTAAAAGCTCTTGGAGTCACCTTCTTGTCAAATAACTTCTTCAACTTTTCTCTAAACTTCACATGCCACTGATGGGATGCCCTTCTTTCTTCATCTAACTCAATAATTTGATTGATTCAAGCATCATATGGGCTAACTTCTTGATATTCAATTTGTTGAAAAAATTGAAATGAAGAAAATTGCAAATGAAGGGGAAGTAAAGCTTGAGTTCCATATACCAACTCAAATGGGCTCTTACTAGTAGCTCTTTTGACAGTGATTCTATCATCCCAAACAACAAACTTCAGTTGCTCACCCCACTTCTTTTTGTTCAGCTCCAAGGTTCTTCTAATGATCTTTAATAATTTTTTATTGTTCGAATCTTATTTTCCATTTCCTGGGGATTGTAGTTAGAATCATATGTCAAATTGATTCCATACTCTTTGCACATTGCCACCAAACATTTTCTTTGAAACTCATGGCATTATCAGCAAAAATTTTAGCTGCACTCCAAATTTGAATATGATTTGATTCAACATGAAGTCCATGATAACTTGGTGTGTTTCCTTTTTGGTGGGGATTTCTTCCACCCACTTAGTGAAATAATTAGTGGCTACAAGAATCCATTTATGACCAACACTATAAGGATCAAAAATTTCAACAATGAAATGCATTCCCCATTGCTTAAATGGGGCTTCAAATGACACAAGCTGCAAAGGAAGGGAGCCTGAAGCTTTCATTCTTCAAGAAAAATGTTGGAAACTTTCACATTTCCTAACCAATAGAGTTGTATCCTTGAAGAGAGTTAGCCACCAATAACTAGCCCTCAAGATTTTATGTGTTGTAACTCTTCCAACTAAATGTCCCTCCCAAAATCCTCCATGGAGATCAACAATTACCTTTGGGGATTCATCCTTAGCAATGCATCTTAAGAGAACTACCTCCAGGTTCTTCCAAGCTAACCCAAAATAAGTAATGACATATTTTTAAGAGGCTAACTTAATAGATATTTTCTGATTTTTACTCAAATATTCAGGGCAACATAGATGTCTAAGATAAAATATTATATCCTTGTACCATTCAGAGCTTACAAAATTTTCAAGGAAATCCACCCTTTCTCCTTCTACTTCATTCACCTCAATAGTTTGCAAGTTTCTCTCATCCATAAGATTAGCTAGGCCCAAACCTCTTATTAATTTTGTGGTTTGGATATCCATGTCATATTCCTACAACTTGTTTACCCATCTACATCTTTTTCTTGAGACCTCCATCTTTGATAATATATCTTTCACCATGGTGTTGGGACCATAAGAAATAACTTTAGAGCTCAAGATGTAAGGTCTGAAAACATTTGTTGCTTTCCCAAGGAAAATTCTTGCTTCTCCATGATGGTGTACTTACACTAAGCTCCTTGTAATGCCTTACTGAAAAAGGCAATTGGTCTCTTAGCCCCTTCATCATCCTTCTACAACAAAAAAAATGCAATGGTGTTTTCTGAAGAAAAAAAAAAAATTGAAAAGGCTTCTTGTAATTTGGAACTACCAAAAAGGGGAATGCTTTAGTGATTCTTTGATCCCATTGAAAGCTTGAATGGAAGCTTCTTCCCATTTGATAACTTTTTCCTTTTCAAGCATGCTAGTAATGGGGATGGTCAGATCAGCAAAGTTAGAGACACAAATCATCTGATAAAGTTTATTTGTCCAAATAAGGATTAAACTCCTTTGTTAGTTCTCGACATTGGAACCTTGCTGATGGCTTCCACTCTCTTTGGATCAATCATGACCCCTTCATTTGATACAATGTGACCAAGTATTTTTTCCTTTTGATCTCCAAAATGGCACTTCTTGGGATTTAATGATATTCCATAATCTTTACATCTTAACAACATTCTCTCCAAGTGTTGCAAGTGATCATCTCTTTTTCTGGAAAACACAGTTACATCATCTTGATAAACAAAAATGAATTCATTAATATAACCAGCAAATGCTATATCCATTACTCTTTAGAAAGTTTCTCCAGCATTCATTAAGCCAAAAGGCATCCTGACATAGACATAAGTTCCCAAGGAGTGGTAAAGGAAGTCTTTATTCTTTCTAACTCCTTCACAACAACTTGATTATAGCCAGAGAAACCATCCAAAGTGGATAACAATTTAGAACCAATTACCAATTGTAGCATATTCTCCATGTTTGCAGAGGTAATTATATTTCAATGATTATTTATTCAATTTCTAAAGTCTACGCACAACCTTATATCACCATTATTTTTTCTGACAAGCACTAGGTTTGCAACCCAAGATGAGTACCTTGTGGGCTGAATGATCCCTCCATCCCTCAACTTCTTCAGTTCTTCTTGCATCTTCAAAGAAAGGAGTGGATTGATGGGCCTCTATTTTTTTCCCGAAAGGCTTAGCATTAGATTCAAGAGGAATTTCATGTTGGAACAAATCTTCCTTGTATTCCTTCAACTCAGAGTAAGACCAAGCTAGGAAGTCTTGATATTTCTTTAACATTTAAACATAGGATTGCTTCTCTTCCTTGCTCAAATTGCTTCCTAACCAGATTTTATGTGGTTTTTCCTTTGTGCCCAAGTCATGCTCTTCCACATCTCTTGAAACCAACATACTTATGTTAATAATGCAATCAACATTATCAAAGTTTGATTCAAGTGCCACCAAACATCTGGGAATGTTTTTCTTCAAATTGGATGATGTCTTTACCAAATAAAGTTTCTTTTCCTTCAGTAGAACACACCATTGGTTCCCAATCTATATTTTGGTCAGAAAAATTTCCTTGGTTATGTAGAAACCATTTCACCTAGGAATAATCATCAAACACTTGCCAATTTTTAACGTTTTAAGGACAACTAGCCTTGTTAGTATTTCAACATCATACTCACAAAATGGAGACACTTTACAATTCCCAAATATAGATCCTAGCAGTGCTAACTTTTCTACAACAACATTAAACTTTCTATCATGGTGCACAATATTAAATGAGTTAAAATTTTCAATCAAATCCTGATCGCATGCTTCTATTGTTTCATTCTCTCGATTTTTAGTAGCATATAGTTTTCTAATCATCTTGACAATCACTTTGAATCTCTTTTGACAATGATATTCTTTATACCATATTTCCATGCAATTCTAAAGTTTAATAAAAATGCTTCATATTAAGAAATGTTGTTAGTTCATTCAAAATTGAGTTTGAAAGAAAAAACAAACTCTTCATGGCCTCGGAGAAATCAAGAACAATACCAAGCACCATTTCTAGACTTGGAACAAGCTCCATCGAATAACAAGGTCCAAGGAAACCCTACTTGTTCAAGACATTTACATTGATCAATCTTGTGATCCTTTCCATCAACAAACCCAACAAATTTATCTACATATACATAAGCATACAACACTTCATAAGAAGCATTATTGGGATCTTCAATAAGGTGCAACATCTTCTTCTCTCCATACAACTTTACAAGGTTGCCTTCAATTGGAATGGTGGAAAAAGACATATCCATCTGAAAAATTCCACCAACACTTGCATCCCACTTTCTTGATAACAACATGCCTCATTTGGCAGGGCAATCAATAATAACAACATCAAGTTTTAAGTTCTTACCTGGATAATCTTCAAGTTGTACCACCAAACCTTTTACACATCCTACAACTGGCACCTCTCTAGAATCCATTGCAATACACTTGTCATAAGCTGCTATCAATTTAATGTATAATTCATTCATGACTTCTAGAGGCATAACATTGCATGATTCTCTGGAATCAAACATACAATTGTGTAGTAGTCTGTCCTTAATAATCAGTGTTGTAAAAAATGGATCAACATTTAATTGAGACTCAACCAAAGATGTTCCCAAGTAAACTTTAGGTGGTTTGCCTATATCTCCTCTAATGCTGGTGGTTTTTCTATGTATGTAATGGTTGGAGGAGGAGTGTTTACATTATTTATATTTATGCCTTGGGAAATCCTATCTTCTTTTAACTCCAAATACTCAAAGGTCATCTTCTTGTGCTTAGAATCCTAAGTAGTTCAAAAATGGGACAACAATATTGATCTAACTCAAGACTTGGGCAATGTCATAAGGAATGTATTTGGGAAAAAAGCAGGATTTGGAGAAAGATTGACAAACTCATCGATGGCACAAGATTTTCCTTATTTTGGGCATGGGTGGGAACACCATTTCTACTTGAGACAACAAGGCCTTTTCCAGATGCATCTTTCTTTGGCATTTATTTTGGGACATTGGTGAGAACTGGGGTCTTTGGTTTGGCTTGAGGCCCCACCCCTTTGGCAGCTTTACTTCTTGTGTTATACTTTTTCTTCAACAACAAAAACATTCATTAACAATTGTCTATCATCTTCTGATGGGATTCCTCCATCATACTTCTTGATCATTAGAGCTCTCAAGTACTAGAAATCATTATTATGAAGTTCAAAATATTGTACCATATATATTTATAAAGCATGAGATGGAGGAAGAAGAGGTACTGTGAATGCAAAGTCCCAAAACTTATAGTAGTTCTAGCACTTATTACTTTTATTAAAGATTCTCCTTGATGTGAGCTTGTAGAGTAGTCCACCATGCATGCATCATCATCGTGTATTATCATCTTCATCAGCTTATTATACTTGTTGATCTACTTCACATGATGGGTGGGGCAAGAAACACTTGTCACACCAAAAAAATTCATTTTTCTCTTCAACAACAGTGGCTCTAGTATTTAGAGGATCAGGTACTACTCTATTTTCCCTAGCTTGTGGTTGTCTAGATCTAATGGGTCCTTTACCTCTGTCATTAGACCTCTGATCATTTCTAGGATGATTTGTAAGTCTGTCTTGTCTTTTTTTCCTATGCTGACCTCGAGAACCTTGTCTAATTCATTTCTCTACCCTTGCTATCTTGTACGAGATTTGTTTGACAACTCTATCCAAAGTCTTTACAACTTCCTCAAGATCCATAGCCTTACTTAATTTAGGATTTTCTGGGTTAATCAATTTAACACCCTCCCTCTTAGGAGGTTTTCAAACCGCTTTAATGTTCTCAATTTGTAGAGCCATGGTAAAGGCCTGCATCAAATTTCTAGAGTTCTTATCCCTCAAATAGTAAGCACCTTTCTTATTAAATGCATCTATATACTTTATCATACATGATTCATCACATGGCCTCAAATTAATAGGAAGTCTTCTCAATGTTTTGTTAAATATTGTATTGAAATCATGCACTGATTCATTAGGATTATTTTTTATATTTTCAAACTTTGATAAAAGAAACCTAGGGTCTGTTTTATCACCATACTGCATTCTAAAAGCATTCTTCATCTCTATCTAAGAATCAATGGAATTATCTGGCAAAGATTTATACCAGTCCCTTACATCTTCTTCTAGAGTATGGATAAATAATTTAATGTATACATCCTCAAATTCTATTTCAAATTCCTCCATCATATTGACAAAGAGCTTCAAGTGTTGATCACCATTGATTGCATTATTTCCTTAAAACATAGGCAATCTATTTCTTACATCTTGTGGCATAGTATTTGGATAGCCAACCATACCTCTAAAATTGATGGGACCAAAAATATTAAGCAAATGGAGGTCTAGGTGGAGGCTAAGCCATATTATTTTGAGGAAGTGATCTTATAGAGAAAAAAATGATGAGGAGTGAGGGTCTATGTGGTACATGGATTCAATTTTTAGAATGATTGCCCTCTAAAGGCTCTATTTCTTGGAAAACTCTATCATATTTGGAAAATACCGAGGCAGATTGAGATGAAATTTTTCAAATACAAAATAAGGACCCTATCTAGATGGTGAAATCAATCCAACAAAGAGACTACCTCATTCAAAACCACTCGAGGAAATATTACAATCTTCAATCACAAGCTGATCAGTTTCACCAATGGAGATCTCTTTTCTTGATGTTTGATCTCCCATAACCTTCAAAATTCTTCTTCCTTCTGAATTAAACTTTCCCAACTCTTGAAACAACCTCCTACTAGGGTCCCTGGCAAAGACATATCTTCTTCCTTCCAACTTTGTAGATATTAATGACAAATCTTACTTGATATATATTAAGACACTAGTATTATAAAGAATTTAAAAAAGACATGAGTCACCACTAAGGATTTTCACCTTAGTTTGTGTAAATGTGCTATCAAATGTCTGTTAATACTAGATTCATGCAAAGCTTACAAGATCTGCTCTTCTTCTACCCAAATTTATCAATGATGATACAAAATTTAGTGCAATAACTATATAAGCTGGAAATATTGCACTCAGAACTTAAAAATTTGAACAATTCTTACATATCTAAATAGATAATGATGTTTCAACAATGTATTAGCACATAGATCATGTAAGAGACATTACCAGGGTCTGTACATGTACACCTTTGTTTAAATAGTCCCGGAAATGGCGCCACCGAGTGTTGTTAATGGGCCAAATGGATATGAACTGACAATAAATTAACAAATCAGGTCCCAGCTATGGCTCCACGAGTGTTCTTGATAGGCCATTTATGGATATGAATTGGCAAGAAATCAAAAAATCAGGTCCTCAAGAATGGCGCCACGAGTTTTCATATCTAAATTCATTCTCCTTTACAAGTTGAGCAAAAGCATCATAGATTTGACACAGAGCTTAGAGATAGATATATCATATAATGTGTGTCATTTTGTAGCCGGGGGATGAGATCTAACGGCCCTTTGTCACTTAGATTTGTTGAGAGATGGATAGCACCTTCAAGAGGATTTGACTGTCCTCTCACTACGTTAGGTTGTGCCTCTTCAACCAGGTGAGAGGAACCTTAATATAACCTCTTTTTAATGAAGGATATGGAGATATCCTTCTTTTGCTAAATTTACTGAAGAAAACCTTGGGAAAATACGGTCAATACTCCATAATTTAACTCTTAAGAGGTATCACTTCTAAAAGATGGAGATACTTTAAAAACAAGGCTAAGGTTACTCAAGACATTATGAGATCCTGATTGTTCTACATATTTTAGTAAATTGATTATGTTCCTTTATGGATATATAAGGCAAATAGGGGTAACTCAGGATGGATTCATGTTTTTGAATGATTTTTGTGAGAGATTGAGCAGGATAAAGTTGATTATACCAGATCTTTGAGAAACTTCATAATAATGGATAACTCAAAAATAGAAATCTTCAGAATACTTAAGACGTTCCTTCAACCTAGAAGGTATGCTTTAATGGAGGCCCAGATCAGCACGCTTTCACAAAATATTTCATAATATAACACGAAGGATCGAGTTAAAAGACTCAATTAAACACCAAAATATCTAAGCAATCACGTCAAGGTACACCCAAATACATATAAACAATATTTATCAACAAATGATAGTGGAGTGTTTTGAAATTTGTTTATCTCATCACAAGATGAAGGATCTTCTTGAGATGAAATTACAAATTCCATTAAATTGTCACAGGACAAGATCTTATGTGATTTAAAAATATTGCAATGTAAGATTGCAATAGGAACAAAAGAAACCATTTGCAGACATTCTAAAACAAAGCAGACATAAATTGCTAGAGAATTAACACAAATTAAGTTCAAAGTTTCTTAGATTCATCAACAGGGGAAAGCTTCCAGAGAAATATCAGTTCTCCTCAATGGCTATACATCTACAACCAACTTGACATGATATAAAATCTAACACAGAAATAATTAACAAGTTATCTTGGATTAGTCTCTCAGGAAGATGACTTTCTCAAATTTTCACTCTTAAGAATTCAACCCCGACCCTTTGCAAGAGTATTCTCATTGCATATATACATTTTACTCACACAATTTCCCCCCCAAAAGAGAAGAATGTTCGAAGGACCTTTGTTTGTAACCAATTTGCCTCTTAAAGTGACATTTAAGAAATTTGTATCCGAAAGCTTCCAGTGGACCGATTGTGAATCGATCACATTTTTTAGGCCCTTGACAAATGACTAGGAAGCCATGCCGCAAATTTTTGACAATCCTTGTAATCATTCTTATTCTATAATGTGAGAAATCCCCTTTTAATAATTTTCCTGAGTCTCTACCAAAGCCGGATCTCGATAGGTAATCCTTTCACTCTCAAGGAAACACTTGTTTCCATCCTTTTGCACTCCGCAACCTTCACCATTTCATCCTTTTCCCCTCTTTCCTCCTCCGAAATTCTATCCCGCATCTAACTTCTCTAGTAATTCCCATTTTTGCAAGTGCTTGAGCAATTCCAACCTCAAAATATCGATCTTAACAATCCTTGGACTCACAAATGAATTTATGAATCCATTCAATGGCACTTTATAGATAGAGATGACAAGGAATTTCATCAAAAATAATGAAAAATAGTGCGTATTCACATCTCCAAGAGTCTTGGAGAAAAAATGGTGGAAAAATAGATGCAATACATAACAACCATTGATTCTTCCCCTTTTCTACTTTATATCATAGTCATCCACATGTTTCCTTGGTGCAACTGCAAAGGAGAAGTATAGGAACAAGTTTCCAAACAAGAGAAAGCCTTCCCCTGCCCGGGCCTAAGTAAAAATGTCTTTTGGCCTTTGAAAAAGTCTCAGCAAAAAAGGAGCTAGTGGAAGCCTCCACATGTTTCAATGGCGCACTTTGAGATGGTCTCCAAAAGCAGAGACCCGAACAAGCGCAAACTCACCACGTGTCTCATTTTGGTAGAGTTGGTTAAAAAGTTGAAAGAACAAGTGGAAGGTGTCATTTTTCCATGGTCCACAATAGCTTTCCTTAGCCGTTGAAAATTCCAAGCAAGGGCGAGTTCGCGGAAGCATCCAAGTGTCCTCCTCACACTTCTTCAATATAAAACTTAGGGGATAGTCCCCAAATAGGTATGGTCCCTCCATGTGTCCCACACCTTTCAATTTTTTTTTTGAAAATTTTAAGTATAGAGCGGAGAGCCAGAAGCCTCCCATGTCTCCTTGTCGCAATCTTTAAGGTGGGACCCGCGGCAAAACCTTGAATGATCGATTGCCCTCCACATGTCCATGGTCCACCAAAAATTATACCAGCCTACATGAAAAAATTGTCTAAGTCTGGGAGAGGAAGCGGAAACCTCCACGTGTCTCCCTGTAACTCTAAGGCTAAACCAAAAGGCAAATTTTCGGACGAGCACCAAACCTCCACATGGACAAGCTTTGACTTGAAATGGGCCTTAGAGTTTTCAAAATTCATCGTTGAACTACATCTAACCATAGAGGGCCACATTTCCACAGATGCTAAGATGTAAATTTGATGGGAAAAACACACCCGTCAAACCGTAAAATGTAGGAAAATTATCATTTGATACCGAAATGAATCTTTCTTTCAAGAAAGAGACTTTGGTAATGATATAAGGCCTAAATATGATCTTTCGAGTAGCATCCAACCATGTTTTGATATATATATTTGGGACAACAAAACGTGACTATGGAAAATAGAAGGAAGGAAAAAAACCTGAGTTTATGCCCAAGTTACTGAGACTCTTTCACACGAACATAGGATCAAAAAACAAATTATGGACTTTTAAGTGATCCTCGACCAAGGAAGGGACTGATTATGGGAACCAAATGGAGGACAAATTTTTATGCATCAATACGGGTAGATAGAAAACATGACAAAGCCCACAAACTGACGAATTTCAAGGAAAATGGGGTGAAACCAAATTAAGCACAGCCGGTCTCTATTACCAAATAGCGGCTAATGTGTAAACCTAACAAATCGAGCTCTCATATACAAGAAAATATCCTAGAAGTAGAAGAGAGTATTAGAAAAATACATTCTAACAAGAGATGAATAGATCTAGAGGAAGAATAGGAAATTTTCTCTCGTAAGTGGTATGTACGATAGATATGGGCATGAATCGGAAAAGGTAGATTTACTTTCAAAACCCTCCAAAAGGTGATTGTAAATTAAAACACCCAAAAGAAGATCCTTGGAAGGAAATAAGTGACTGAAAGATATGGTTGTAGAAGTCGTTATTACTCATAGTCATAACTCGAAAACAATCACTAATCGCAACCACCTTTCCAAATCGAGTAAAAGAGTCCCTCATGCCAAAAAAAAAAAGCACAATCAAAGGTAAAGTTGAACATATGAACAAATATACATGCCCTCGGTGAGCTCTAACCGGAGTAATCACGGCTGGCCGTAAAATTTCCAATGAGTTTCATTAGCTTGAAAGGAGCTCGTGAAAATTGTGAAATAATTAGGTTAATTAGTTTTTCCCACCATTTCAACCATCGAGTTAACTTAACTCATCCTCAAGGTTATGAAAAGTATAGATGTGTCAACTCACCATAAAACCCTAAACTAACTAGGGTCACAATCAATGGTGTAGATCAAACGATGCAAAATCAATGGTAAATAATATAAAGCGTACTTATGACCAGGGTTGAATAAATGTTATGTGTCAAGTGACGATAAAACCCTAATTAGGGAATGCCAATTCTCCACCGATAAGCTGCCAAAGGGTCAATGTCTCATGAGAAAGGGGGAACATGTTTTACCACTTAAATGATTATATTCTACCATGATTTGTGCCTAACAATAACATATGTAATGATCAATGTAAAATTTGACCACATATGGCATGTATTAGGTTCTAAACCATTGAACTATGTCCCATGCCAATAAATCCAAATGGGAGGTTAAAGATTAATATATGTCATTGACCAAAAAAATTTCATCATCTGATTTAGATCACCCTTTAAATAAAGAATATACATGCCTCAGTAAGATAAGACAAAGCAA
Source organism: Taxus wallichiana var. yunnanensis (assembly GCA_018340775.1). Classification (NCBI taxonomy): domain Eukaryota; kingdom Viridiplantae; phylum Streptophyta; class Pinopsida; order Cupressales; family Taxaceae; genus Taxus; species Taxus wallichiana. Next base: position 685,982,423 of record CM031244.1, read on the forward strand.
TACAAGTAGAAGGGTTAACACGAGGTGGTCCTCACATGGGTGTCACATCAAAAGGAGTATTATTATTTCATATATATAGGTGGTCCCCATAGTGGTTGAGTAGTTTGGTAAGGATGAGATAAGAATTATTTTTCTTGCAGGAATGTTATTATGGAATTAAAGATTTCATTATAATAAACATGAATAGTTAAGCATGTGCACAAATATCAACATCAGAACTTGTAGGTGGTCCAAACAAGAAATAGAATTCTTGGGCGATTGTTTTCCTAAGTATTGCACATAAAAGAATTATTTTTTCTCTCCAATAGGGAGATAATTTTTTGCATGTGCATCTAAGGGGTGGAGTTAAAGAATGCTAAAATTATCATTACAAAAGGATCAAATTGCAAGTTTCACATCAAACAAGTTAAAGAAAAGTTCCATGCATTGGAGGAGACTTACTCTGCAAGTAAGGGCTATTATTAGCCAAATTATTCATCCATCCTTATTAAAAATAAAATAGTCAACTACAGTTTGACTCGGATGTATTTTATAATCAAGGCTATTAATGCCTTATTGAATTAGCATGTTTATTTTTATTCCTTTATTTATTCATGATAAAGGATAAAAATAGGATGCATGGGCGAGTACAATTTTTAGTCTATTTTTAGGAAGGGTGGGATGAATAAACTTGTTATATATTGTGTGCAATTGCAAGGCACAAGGGAGGAACTTTTGGACACAGGAGTGCTGAAGCAGATTTTTCCAATTTTTCCCTTTGAATGAGAATTTATTTTTGCCTTTCCAATTATTTGCAGTGTTGTGTATACCTTATTATTTCTTGTGAATGTCAAATTACCTAATTAATCATCTTACCTTGCATAAACAAGGTACTCATAATATTCTCTAAAAATAACAACGTACTCATAATATTCTCTCAAAATAACTCAAAGGAAGAAGAGATGCCAACCTGTCATCTCTAAATGAAATTAGATCATCCATCAACGAGAGGATAGAAAAGATCATACTTGAATAAATTCTACCAAATCAACCTTAAAGTGAGCCAAGCATTTCACCAAATTTGAATGATGAAAAAGTGAAAATAGTAATTCATGATGGAAGATACATATGCATCTTTTAAATTAGGAGGATGGATGTAGATGATTTTTCCATTTTTCAATCAAGCTAATATTTCACCTTGGGATCATTATGACAACTTAATTGTTATTATTTCAAAAAATCAATTTTCTCAATGTGTTTTGGTAGACCAAAATAGGAATATTTTTGAAATAATTATCTTAAAAAAAGCAATAATATTTAAATATAAAAACGTAATTTAGAGCCTTATTGATCAAAATATAAGAATGAAACCACCAAAATAAAATTCACTAGAATATTCTAGATATCTCCACGATTTTCCCCTAAAATAGAACTAACATATAGATCTCCTTCCAGTCTTTCCAATGGTGTCATTATTTCCTTCATGAAACCGTGTCTCAACCATTATGAGCAATAAATAGAGCCCTTGATAATTTTAATAGAGTTATGAATTTGACATCACCGACCTCATTTTCCTTTGTTACATGGATGTCAAATTTTATATGATGTGAAGTTCACATACTAAAGCACCTACTTCCATGTATTCCTCTTTCATATATTTCTCAACTCAAATATTTATTTTTTATGTTCCATGTGGTGACCATTGATGCCACTACTTCTAATGAACCATTCAAATTTTTCTTTGACTACCCCAAAATGACGTAAACAATTTTTGTGCCAACATGACTAATGATCTAGAATATAATTTTTTAAAATCTAATTTTGAAATCATTAAATATCTATTTTTAGATTTTATTTTGAAACATTTAATGTATTTCTTTCCGAGGGTCCTCGCAAAATTTTTGATATTCAAACTCTATGATAATTTCTGAATTTCTATCTTCTTAGTGTATTTTTCAATTTATTGCCATCATATGTACAATGGATAAAGTAGCTCAAAAAATAGATCAATAGGCTAGGAGATATGAAACCAACAATGCATAAGAAAAATAGTAATAATAAGATATATTCGAAATTTTCCATTCATATATTTCTTAATGCACCCCTAATGTTGATGTGAGTGGTCTTCATGTAGGATAACCTTTCAAAGTGCCATCTTAAAATCCTTCAAATTCTACAATTTTACTAGTTTTTATGTTCTCCACTTTATAGTTGTTAAAAAAATGAATAAAGACATAGATCTTCGATTGTACACGTCTCTTATAGAGTTTGCGAAATTGTACACATTTTGAAAAGTTGTAAATTTAGTTTATTTATATATCTATTTTATTATGAATTGATTTTTGTAACACATGAGCATTATGGTTACTATGTTGTCCACTAGATTGCAATTTAATTTGTATCATCTAAAGAGGCATTAGACCTCATGGAGTTGTCAACGTATAGATATATTACTACATGGATGCCACCACATTTAATAATCTAATCACTTGATAAGACTTTAAAATGGATTGGCTTGTTTATGATAAACTTATATTTGAGTAATATTGGCTTGGGAATATTGAATCTTGAAGAATATTAAGAATGATTCAATCCTATGTAGGGGCTACTCCTAATGTGTGTTAGTTTGTTAGGGAAGTTTTGGAGATCTTTGTATGAATATTGAGGAACATTTACTAGTGGAGCTCTTAAACAACTTCAGTATTTCCATATAATACAATGTGTAAATAAAAATGTTTTGTATAGGACTTTGTAAGTATAATTTCGCATTAAGGATGCCCCATAGTTAAAGTAGTGACCCACAAAAATATTAAATTTAAAAAACAATAGTTGGGTGGACATGGATGAAACAATTAAATACTTTTGTCATACTTAACGGTATTTTATAGAGGGAGGTATGAAACTCGTAGAGTTATATGCTTGGCAATTATGACCAATGGATTTCCTATAGCTATCGTAAACTTTTATATGTGTAAATGTATATTGTAATGAGAAGATAAATTATTGCAACAAGACTACGACATAAACATTATGCATAAAATAGATGCATAAGTCATGATTTATGGATTAAAAGAATACTAAAATTATCAAGTGATAGACTACCACATTTAGGTAACTACATGAAGAAAGTACTTGTAGTTGTTTTTCTTTATAACCATAAGAAATAGTAACTAGCTTCTTGTTTTGGATTTAACACACATGATCAACAAAGCTTGAATGCCATATTTAGTCAAACTATGTACTAGTAACTATTAGCAAACCATGATTATCAAATATTCCTTGTGTGTATGTGTGTGTGTGTTTATATATGTATATACACACACACACACACACACACACACACACACACACACACACACACACACACACACACACACACACACACACACACACACACACACACACACACACACAATCAATATGGAAGAAGCGGTAGAAATACAATTGTGTAACGATTACACTTAAGTGGGAATCAAAGTCCCTTTTTCGGAAAGGAAACAAATTCCTCTAATTTTTCCTTAAATGAATATGGGAATATATATATTCCCATATTCATTTAAGGAAAATTAGAGGAATTTGTTTCCTTCCGAAAAGGGACTTTGATTCCCCACTTAAGTGTAATCAATCGCACATAATTGTATTTCTATATATATTCCCATATTCATTTAACGAAAATTAGAGGAATTTGTTTCCTTTCCAGAAAAGGGACTTTGATTCCCCACTTAAGTGTAATCGTTTGCACACAATTGTATTTCTACCGCTTCTTCCATATTGATTAAAGAGTTTGTTTTCTTCAATTCATACAAGTATAGTTTTTGAATGTGTACTTAGGTTTACTTCTTCAAGCTATTAACTACTAAACACTCTAATTGTAATCTTTACATATTAAGGACCCATGCTTTGTGGATCAACATAAATTTTAGTTAAAAAATCCTCAAATCCCTCCACTATGTAAATTAGGATATCTCTCATCTTGTAAATTTCATTATAGGATTGAATAATTTAATTCGAATGTTTATAGAGGGAGAGATATAGGAAATGTATGTCAAAATTTGAAAATGAAGTACTTTAGAGGGGCTAGTAGTGGTGCACCCAAAGTTTAGGTGTCCATATCGCTAACTATATGTGATGTAGGATAGTAAATTTTGCACCGATATTTATCTCAAGGTTTTTGTAGCTTAATTTTTTCTTTATAGTGTTTAATTGGAGGAAACTCATATTTTGAATTGATTTAAAACATAAAGTTTTAGTTGCACTAAAACATTCATGGATACCAATATCTACAGATGAGTGATGAGTGTTGTACATTTGTTATTTAACAATTCTAAGTCCTACATGTCATGATGTTATTGGATACTCTACACCATTATTATGAGAAAATTTAATTTTAACCTTTGGATTGTATAATGAGAACTATTATTTTTATTATGACTTATATCCACTATTAATATATCTTCAAGTATTGGCCCCTCTCATATACTAGCAACTCAAATTTAAATTTAGTTTTTCTAGTTGGATGAGTAGCTAGACAATAGGCATGCGAGACCATGTCCTAAAATGAATTTCTTCACATAGTCTTGTGACAATGTTTCCAATCAAGTCAGCTAATAATAGTGCAACATGAATAAGTTCGGTTTTAATTTTCCCAATATTTAGTTTTCGACATATATTTTCATTTAAATTTATGTGAAGCAAGTGCTACTCGATTGGTAATGCCTCTAAACACTAATGTAGGGGTTGATTCTAATGTATGTTTGTTTGTTCGGAAAATTTAGGTGATCTTTGTATGACTCTCTCGAGTAACATTTGTTGGTGGAGCTCTTGAACATTTTAGGTTCTGCAAAATTATTAAATGCGGGCATCAAAATATTTTGTATAGTATTTCGTTTGCATAATTTCACATTAAGGATAACCTATAGTGAAAGTATCAACCCATAAAAAATATAAATGGAAAAAGTGATAGTTTTGTGGACATGGATGAAACTATTGAATAGTTTTGTGCTACTTAATAGTTTTTGTAGGAGGAAGGTTTGACACTATAAAGTTCAATGCATAGTAATCATGAGTAATGGATTTCCTATAACTATTGTAATAATTGATATGAGTTAATTAAGGTTGTAATGAGGAGATAAAATAAGAATGCACAAATAGATCCACAAATCATGATTGAGGGATTAAAGGAATACTAACATTATTAAGTGAGAGTATACCAAATTTAGGTGAGTACATGAAAAAGGAATTATAGTTTTTCTTCTTCATAACCATAAAGAATCATAACTAACTTCTCATATTTTGACTTGACACAATCAAACAACCCGAGTTCATTTCCATATTTAGTCATACTATATAATAATAATTATTAGCAAGTCATGATTATCTAACATTCCTTTTATATACATATATATATATATATATATATATATATATATATATATATATATATATATATATATATATATAATGAAAGAAAACTAGAGGAAGTGTTTTTCCTTTTCGACTTGCATAACTCACTTAAGTGTAATCATGTGCACAATTGTATTTGTCCTACTTTCTTCATAATTAGAAGTATTGTTTTCTTCAAGTCATAGTAAATGTGTATTTAGGTTTACCATTTTAAGTTAACTATGTAACACTCTTATTATAATCATTGCATATTATCCTTAACCACAATCCTCTTCCATGTTGTAGACAACATAAATTAAGATAATATCGTTATTCTTATAAATTTCATCTTAAGACTGAATAATTTACTTCATAATGTGTACAAACAAGAGATTACGTATGTTGAAATTTAAAAATTAAGTAGGGGAGAGGGGCTAGTAGTGGTTTGCCTAAAGTTCAGTTCTCCATATCACTAATTATATGTTATATAAGATAATGCATTTTGCATTGATAGTTAGCTCAAGCTTTTGTAGCTACCATTGTTTTAAAGTGTTTAATTGGAGAAAAGCCATATTTTGAGTTGATCTAAAATAACAAATTTAAGTTGCATTAAAACTATCGTGGATACCAATATCTATACATGAGTGATAACTGTTGAATATTGAGTATTTAATAATTCTAAGTCTTACATGTCATGATGTTATTACATTATTATTATGTTAAAATTAAATTACTACTAAGACAACTATTATTTGATATTCTGACTTAAATCCACTATTCTACCATATTGAAATATCAGACCCTCTCCTACATCGACAACTCACAATTAAATTTAGTTTTGCCAGTTGGCGGACATAGGCACGTGAGACCATTTCCGAATTGTGTATTTTGGTTTTCTTCAAACAGTTTGGTGACAATGTTTCCAATCAACTCAGCCAATAAGAGTGCAACATGTATAAGTTTCTTTATAATTTTTCCCAATATTTAGTTTCATACGTATTTTCCTTTACCTTTGCATGCGGTAGGCGCTCGATTGGTAATGACTTTCAACACTAAATAAATCTTCTTTAGCCGCTGTCTTGCTTTTTTGTAAGCAATATACATCTGTCCGCATCATTATCACCTTTCATCCCAGGCTCCAGCCGTTAATTGCTCTATTTCAATGTTTCTCAATGGTGTACACAATGCACATATATGTAGGATCTACACGGAAGAAAATCCGTGCACACAATTAATATTGAGTTATTATAGTGGGGCTCACTGAACTATCTTCAAACTTCTAATTTGTTGTCAAAACCAGGTTTCAAACTTTTAGTATGCTACGCTATCAAGGGAAAACCGTTGAACTGTGAGATGTAAGTTATAAACGTATGTAAATTATATTTAGGAGGAAAGTGAAGATATAGCTGCAAGTCAGCGCCGCATAGGAAGCTTAGGAAGCGTGTGAACGAAGTGCGCGTAAAACCCAACTTTGAAATATGTTAGTAAGTTACCGTTAATAATGGAGAAAGATATGGGCAATGGGCATTTATTGTAATTTTGTCAAAGTTTTCGTACTGGATTGTGCTCCATACTTTCGCTGAACATCACATGTTATTTGAGCTGGTTAGCACGATTAATACCTATAGAGCATTTTTTCATGTCAAATAATTTCATAAAATAGTTTGGGATCGGATATTCTTTTGTCTTTTATATATAATAATTTATTTTTATTCCCATACTACCATTTTGAAACTAAAATTTAATGGACTATTTTCCAGTTAGAATTTTTCGGTAAATATTATTAATTTTACAAAATAATTAAATAAACTCTAATATAATAATGGTTTTGGTAGTTACGTTAATTGTGTTATATGTTATAATAACTATCAATGAACTAATTTTTAATTTTTTTGAAGTAGAATAAAAATAAATGCAACTACAAGGTTTACAAGATGAAATAGTATTCAAAAAAACACAACCGCAAAGTATACAAAATGAAGTATTGGTTAAAAGAACACAAACTTCTATGGTGCCTCGATAGTACAAAAATCATTACTATATGAACCTCACTTAACTCAAAAAAATGTTCTACTTTGTAAACCTAGATAATGTAGACCTACATTCACAATTGTAGTTTATTGTTTTATCAAAGGAAAAACGTAAAATATGTATTTGTAAAGAAAACAACAAAACTTCGCAAATAGTACATCATTAGAAGAACAAAACACAATACTAAGTAATACACATCGTTGATTAGATTCATAAGTAGAATGCAAATAAAAATTATGAATCTCAAATTAATAACATGATGTAATGAAAATACACAATATTAAGTAATACAGATCTTCTAAGTTCTTCATATTGAAATCTCCAATCTTATTAGAAATTAATAATAATACAATGGGAAGAATTCAACCAGTAATGAAATATAAAATGAATCGGATCGAGAGTCTAGAATTTCAGCAGAGTTTGTGCAGAATCACACAATAAACTTCATTATTTATTCATACGGGATATTACATCTTTATAGGAATAATATTCCTATAATCATGGAGGTTATATTTACGCCAATATCTCAACCATATCTCTAAGAATACTCAATCTAACAAATAGTTTATATGCGTAATATTGTTGTTACACACAACAATATAACTCTCAAGTATTCTAACAACTAACCAGAATATACATACGTGATTTATAATTTTAAATCACTTACATACTAAAATGGAGCACTAACGTATATTCCTAACATTCCCTCCTTTAGTGTGAACATGGGTGAAAAACAACAAAGCACTTCCGTTGTAGCTTGCTACCCATACGTGCTCAAGATCTTGGTTCACTGATGGTTTTGCGAAGGCTGGCCAACAACCTCGTATGAGCCCCCGCTAATCTGTTATGAACCCCGTTAACCAAAAATGGAACCATTGTTCTAGGTACAAACCCATGTTCATTATATGAACCCCTATTCTAGGTATGAACCCCTACTTATCCTCTTCAAGATACAAGATGCTTCTTTTATTTTTGCTTTCATCTTTCCAAAATATCGCCACATCAGGAAAGTACATAAGAATCTTCTCACTTTATTACAATAGGAACATACTATACAATTAATAATAACAAGTACATGGAATTGAAAAACACATTGAAACTAAATGCCAAAACCTTGTTTTACGGCCCCATCGCTTGTGGTGGCAAGAGGATGCCACTTGTCCTCCATCCTCCAAAGAGACGATATTGCTTACTCAACAAATAAAAACATGAAGCGCATTTGTTTCCACATTGACATTATTATTTTCTTCCCTCCCGCAATGTGAAACATTTTATTTTTCAGACATCGGGTAACACCGAAAATGCGTCCATGAGGAATTTTGTACTTTTTGTTAATACAACTTTTACAATGACACTTATAATAATGACTCAAAATTTAGACTTGATAACATACTAATTCAAAATGAGAAATTCAGTTTTTAGCTCTAGGACAAAGAGATGACTCAAATTTGACAAGATAACACTTGACTTTATAATGACCCAATAGATTACCTTTTCAATGAAAATAACTTTAAATTTTATGACACAATATAACATGTTTTTTTGACACATTGACAACTTTGGCTAACATGACAACACTACCTTTAATCAAACATTGAATTGGAAAACATGACTCACGCCTATTTTTAATATAAAATTATACTAAACAAAACTATAGTAATTAACACGACATGAATTAAACACATAGACTTAATTTGACAAAATCACAATTTGAACAAGGACACAGAAATTACAACGTTGTTTTATTCTTAACACCTAAAACAATATGAATCTAAAACCTTAAATACCGAAACATTAAAACAATTAAACCAAACTAAAATACGCCAACCTAGAAGACTTACAAAAGATTAATAGAAGATGAGAATGGATGGTGGAATAATTTTGGAAGACACGGGAATAATATGCTAAGTTGAAGACATGACATAGGTGAGCTTCAACAATGCGTTATTGACTCACAGACACTATTCATATTTTTCCGATTCATCTTGAGGATCTCGATCAAGATGCATAACCGTTTTGCCTTCCATGACACAGGATCTCTAGGACCAAGATGAATGGATGCATAGGTGAGAGTAACAACCCAATAAATGAACCAAAATATGAATGCTTCCGCAGACCATGATGGCTAAAAATTTGATTTAGAATAATAACACCTTCTTCTAACGTCTTCACCTAGAATATCTCCTTTGGAATACTTCAATTGCATGCTTCTAATAGTTGTTAGATATATTTGGTATAAAACATTTAAAATGGCACATTTAAATATATCGCTTATTAGAATATACGAATGCAAGGTATGACACATATATACACCTATATATATACTCGGTGAATGCTATATATCGTGTAAGGATAGATAATATGTAGTGTCCATGTTCCTTCGACACCATTTTTATTATTGTTTTTGATACTATCGATCGCACTTATGGTTACACTATAGTTTTGATTTAGCATGCTAGTAGATATGAGAGAGAACCGAACCGTTATTGATTTGATTCTTATATGATGCATATGGACATTGGAGACATTTGTTGTTGATCTTGATATACTTATGACATGATTATTTATCTGTATTTCGACATGTGATATATTTAATCATGTTTAGAAGACCTTTGATAAGTGGATTAATGTTGTGATCACTTTGACGTGGATAACATGTGGAATGGAAATGCGCTAGAAACTTTAGTGATATCGTATCTTGCATAGATGATATTAATTCGTGTATAGCTGATTTCAAATTTATATTACATATTTGACATGAATGTTTTAATGCAGCCACAAGGACAAATGAGGTATCCTCTGTTTTGCGGGTATATTATATTCACCACAACATCACGGGATTGGAGACCAATGACATCGGAATTCGAGAATAATTCCACTAGGGTCACCATGGCAACATGTAATTGTGTGTGTATTAGAATTATTGGTTAGAGAAAATAGTGACCTACGGGTTAAGTGTTGTTTTGTTTTAATTTTTCCCTCTTTGATAATAATAGTATGTGTTTTCCTTTCGTAATGAAAATTCACTTGTTTTAGTATTTAGAATTTTGGATTTGTGATTACCCCTTTATTATTCATGGGTTGTAGTGTCTTAATTAAGCTAATTTAAATTTGTCCTAAACTAATTAAAGATGTGACCAAAAGGAGTTCATTTATTAGGCTTGATTTACTTTTGGATTTTGTGTTGAGTGAAGTGTGTTTGAGTTTTGAGTGTAGCACACTCTACCCTTCATGGGAAACTCGAATTTGGCCTTAGAGGCCAAATTTGGAAGCTTGTGGGACAAGTAAAACTTGTCCCACACCTTTTAAATGCCCATCCCAACCCTACCTATAGGTTAGGGGGTCAAAATTAGCATCTTTTAGGTGTTTTGGGTAGTTAAAAAGGTGAAATGTTAATTGCACTTTCTTTCAAATATTTAATTTTTTCCTTTGGGGGAGTGGGCTTAGATGGAGTGTGTAAGGTTCTTGTCATTCCTCCAACCACTTATTAATGGTGCTTTGGAATATGAGGTTGACCAAGTGATGTGGAGTGGAGAGGAAATGAGGTGGCATCCTACTTGGAGCCACATCATCCCTCCCTCTCCTTTCTCTATTTATTGAATTCTTGTTGCTTGTTTTGGGGTTGGATGATCATTTTTAGTCTCTTGAATTTTTGGAGAGTGAGAGGATTTGGAGAGATTTTGTGGATTTTTGGAGCCTTGTGGATGCTTTCTTGATCTTTGGAGAAGCTTGGAACTTCATACTTGGAACAAGCTCTACCATGGAGAGGTAGGAGCTTCACCTTAGTTTTAATTATGTTATTTGTTTTATTGTATGTGTGTATATGTTGTGTTGAATGTTGTTATCTCTTTGAAATTTTGGTTGGGTGTGGGTAGAAGGCCTAAGTTGGGAGTGGGAGGAGACTTTGGGAGTTTGGGCTGTGTGTCCCACCTTGTTTTGAGGGATGCTTGCATTGTCCTTTTTTTTGTTCTTTTTATGAGGGAGACATAAGAGATGTAGGGAGGCATACGAGTTATGGAGGTATAATGGGTACTTGAGGGAGGCATAAGATTTGTAAAGGAAATTGTGATTTTTATTGGAGGCTTTTGGGTGGGCACTCATTCCCATTGATAGGCATAAGTGGCCTCCCCATAGGTCTTACTCTTTTGGCTTTCTTGATAAGCCTTGTTATATTTTTGTTTTGATTGATTTTCTTCTTGTTGAGTTGTTGTGTTTCTATGTAAATGGAATGAATGTGAAATTATATGTTAAGTATTGTTGAAGCTAGTAGTTGCCATGAGTTGAGATCTTCTCCAATTGTAATATGGTTGGGGCTTGGGGGCCAATGAAGGGGATAGCTTCTCTTCTCCATTAGGTATCTTGGTTGGGTGGAGAGCATTGCCTCTCTCCCTATGTTTTTTTGTGAATCAAGTAAACTTCTTGGAGGAGCTATCTTGTTGGTGACCATCTGAAACTTCCTTGTATTTTACCCACTTAGAGTGGACGAAATTTTAATAATGTAGTTCATTCTTTATTTACATTTTTACGGATTCCCACTCAAGTGGAGGAAATTGTAATGACTTTGTAAAAGAAAGTTGTAATCCAATTGTAATTATTGTTATCGTATTACATGTGGAAAGAAACAAATGAGAAAAGAAAGTATTTTCTCCTTGTTGAAATCTTGAATTTATTGTGAGAAAAATAGTGATTGTATTGAAAGATTAATCTATTTTACAATGGAAAAGAAAGTATATTTTCATTGAGTATTTATTGTATTGTAAATGTGAGAAAGAAGAAAATGTAAAAATTATTAGAAGTTGAATTTGTATACAAAATATTATTGTATGGAAAATAAATTTAATATGGTTATTTTGAATAAATGAACATTGTAGTAAAATTAAAGGGAAAAAAATTTAGATTATATTTCATTTTGAAAGTTGATTTTATATAAGGAAATGGCAAGTAATGAAATAGATTTATTTTTCCCTCTTGTAATGGAAGAAATAATATAGTTAAACAAATAGAAATTATTCTTATAAGTAGACGAATTTTATTAGAAATAGAAACACTTTAAAATGACTAGAATTAACTAAGAGTAAATGAGCAACTAACCCAAACTCGGAGCTTTAAAATGAACAAAGACAACTTAAAGTGCATTTTTAGACCTTTTAGCAACTTTAGTTTTTGGAAAATTCTTGGCATCAAGGTTTTGTTTTTCTTAAAAAGGACCGCTTACCTTGTGTAGAATGACACCTGTGAATCGCCGATAAAATAATGGTGCATTCTCAAAACCGACGCCGGTAGGGTGGTGGTTATGCGTTTGTCACCTGTAGATAAGGCGAAAGTTTCACAATCGCTGCTCTGAGGGTGGCGGTCTAGCATTTATAACCCCTGGTAGGGCAGATCCTAGAACCGCTGGTCTACTTTGGGTGGTGGTCCTGTCACTTATGACAGAATTCCACAGACCCACACCTGTGCATGAAATTTAACAATTTCTTACTAATTCCTAAGTTGTAAAATTTAACCTATTACTACCAGCAAGTAAAATAAAGATAAATGCTTAGGAATGGGACAACAAAACACTCAAATGGTGAATCTAAAAGCATTCTTTCATTTATAACAAAGGGGGTAGGGTTTTCCCCAAATTTAAACCCAATACACTAAAATCTTGGAATAAAAACTAGATTGGAGGAGGAAAATCCTCCCAATCCTTGAAGGAAATAGATTACAAAAATAAAAGACAAAACTAAGCTAAACCTAGACTAAATCTTTATAAAGAATGCCCTCTGTGGATTCTTCCTTTTGGTCCCATGGATTCCTCCTCTCTAACCTACAAATTTGACAAAAAAAACCAAATTAGAAGAATAGAATGAGAAAAGGTTTTAATATACTTTCATAAGGATTTTAGGGCTTTGTTGAGAACCCTAGGATCTAGTGGCTAAGATGGATTTGATCTAAGGGTGGAGAATTGACCCTACCTTTTAAAGAAATGTATTGTAAATGTTTTAATTTAAAATCCTTAAGGGTATATGTAGAGGGGTGAGTGGGGCCATTTAATTACCTAGGGGTGTGATGTCCCTTTTGAACCCTTAGTTTGTGTAAAATTTAATAAAGGACCCTTTTAGCTATTAAGGTAATGAATTTAATAATTTAGCATAAGGTTGACCTTGTTAGAATTGAACTTAATCAAATAAAATAAAAAATTTTAATTAAGTAAACTAATCCTTCTTACCTTTCAATAGAACTATCAATTAATGTACCCTTGCTGCATCCTTGTATTGTAACCTTCTCTTTTAACCTAAATAAAAAAAAAAATTAGTCATTTTTTCAGGTTAAGTGTTTGGTTGAAGCGAGTTCTAGAACATCATTTTTGTGGGCGTTACACTTGGTATCAGAGCCATGGGTTCAAAGTTTGGACCCTTGGGCACACCTACAAAAAAATGAACATTTAACCTATTGCAAACTTGATTCTTTTAAATCTAGAAAACCACAATGTTTGATAATTGTATGAAATGGAAAAGTTAGAAAACTAAAACAAGACCTAAAACAATGGACTAAATCTCGCCTTGATCTGTGTAGGAGGAACAGATAGGAGAGGGGTCTTTTCATATAGACCTATATATACCACCGCCCGAGTAGGTCAGCAGTTGATTCTACCTCTCAGATTTTACAGACGCCGCAGGACGTTAATGCCACCATACACGGAGAGCCCTTAGGGGGATGATTTTATAGACATGGCATGGATTTATCGGAGAGGCTCATGCATCCCCTCGGCACGAGTAAGGAGTATAGGGTAGAGAACTTCCATGAAGATTTGGATAGGGCAGAGTCTTTACAGAGAGGACATGGGGAAAAGATCTCAGGACATAGGGACAGGTCTTAGAGCCCTAGAAAGAGGGATGATCATACAGAGAGACCTAGAGGTCATCGAGACGTTAGCAACAGACCATATCAAGGAGATCTTGAAGCCTTGACCATCTAAATATTCATGTGATATAATAGGTTTTCGGGAAGAGGCTTGGTTGGTGAGTTTGAGTGGATGCTTCAAGCTCTGTCCTGTACTAGCAACATGAAAGCTCTTGTTGTGATCCATCTTCTGAGGGATGGAGTAGGAGTCTGGTGGAGGATCGAGGAGTAAAATCTCCATGTTTATTCAGAGATAGTTACATGGAAGTTTTAGGAGGGTTTCAGTAGCAGGTATTTGCCCAGGAGGTTTATACAGCAGTGGATATACGAGTTTCATGACCTTCATCAGGCATCAATGACTATAACTGAGTATGAGAGTCGATTTCTAGACCTACCCGGTCTGCGTTGACTCTATGTAGGATGAGAAAGTATGGATTCACAGGTTCATCCAGGGCTTGAACTTGGATTTTGGTGGCACGATGCACATTCACTTCCCATAAACACTAGCAGAGGCCGTTGAGAAGGCCTATATTGCAGAGGAGACACGAAGGAAGACACAGTAGGCTAGAGATAGAGTTGGGAGCTGTATCCATTAGATGTAGGATGGTAGATCAAAGGGTTTAGTTCCTCCATGGGGTGGATAGTGTTCGTGGTAGGCTTCATTTAGGCCAAAGGCTACAACAAAGCAACAATAGTAGGAGACTCACCCACTTTGAGACCTCCTTAGAGATTTGATGTGCTAAGAGGATGGAGTATGGGACCTCCTCCTGGGGCCCCACTACGACAAAAGGTGTGCCGAGAGCTCGGTCGGTAGGAGCTCATCACGAGACCTCAAGAGTCCGTAGCAAGATAATCGGGATCCACACTTAGACATCTAGGTTATTGGCTAGATCTACATTCCAATGGAGAGGGCTGGGCAGCCGTTATGGATGTGGTGTTGTTAGACATAATTGGAGAAATTACCCATAGAACCCTAACAAGGGTAACACGTAGATCTCGAGCCTAAGGTTGGAGATATGGCATGGAGTCATCGGATCTACGTAGCAATCTAGAACCATCGGGCTAAGCACCAAAGCATCGTGATTCGGATGACGAGGTAGTATTGGTGGTATTTCCACCGAGCTATATTATTTTATTCAGGTCTTCTGATTCTTTTATTGTACCATCCTTATTAGAGCATTAGAGGATCGTGGCGTTAGATAGGGTCGTAATTAGGACATTGAGATGGCACGGAGCCAAAATTTCTATAGACTCCCTAGTTAAGGAGTGTGTAGTGGATTTGGGACACTTCACCACTACTTCGGATGCTCGAATCCTTCTATTAGGGTCTTATGGTGTCATTTTGGGCATGGACTGGTTGTTTTCCCACAAAGCTAGAGTGGACTATTACTATAAGACTATTACATGAATAGATGATCTTGGAGTGGAGTCCCTGATATCAGGAGTAAGGAGGCCCGTTTCCATTCACACCATATCCACTATGCAGCTTAAGCATTATCAGACGTGATTGGGGTTGTCGGTTGTATGCTATTACGATTAGTGATAGATCAGAGGATGAGTGTAGTGGACCATGCCTTGATGACCATCCCATATTGAGAGAGTTCGTTGATTTGTTTCCAGGAGAGCTACCGGGGTTACCTCCCCCACGTGAGATAGATTTCCACATAGATCTAGTTCCAAGCACAAAGCCTATCTCACGAGCACCTTATCGGATGACTACTCTTGTGCTATGTGAGCTCAATTTGTAGCTTGAGGGACTTCTGAAGAAGGGCCTAATCCATCCTAGTGTATTCCCTTGGGGTGCACCGGTGATCTTCATGAAGAAGAAGGATGGATCTCTACCATTGTGTATTGATTACCATCAGCTAAACAAAGTAATGATAAAAAATCATTACCCCCTTCCACACATTGATGATTTATTTGATCAGATAAAGGGGGCTATAGTTTTATTAAAGATATATCTTAAGTCAGGGTACCATTAGCTCAGGATTACAGAGGCATATATTCATAAGACCGCTTTCCACTGGATATATGACCACTATGAGTTCACAGTGGTACTTTTTTATTTGATGAATGCCCCCACAATGTTTATGAGTTTGATGAATGGGGTATTCAAAAATTTTATAGTTCGCTACGTGTTCATTTTCCTTGATGAAAGTATGGTTTACTCATGCATTCTTGATGAGCACGAGGAGCTTCTTCGCCAAGTTCTTCAGTCTCTTCGTGAGCAACATATTTATAGGAACTTGGAGAAGTGTGTGTTCTTTCGAGATAGAGGTGTGGTATTTGGGCCACATAATTTATAGCAAAGGTATCACCTTCAATCCTTCCAAGATTTGAGCCATCATGGATTGAACAACACCCACTAGTGTTTCTGAGGTGCATAGCTTCATGGGTCTGGTGGGATATTACATGAGATTTGTTAAGGAATTTTCTCAGATTGCGCACCCCATCACTTCCCTTCAACGGAAAGGGAAGAAGTTTGTATGGTAAGATAGATGTGAGTAGGATTTCAAAGTACATTGAAGGAATGCCTCACTACAACTATTCTTGTAGTACCGAGATCCTCGGGATGAGTTCTTTGGAAGGACTTGGGGGTGTGTTGATGGAGGAGGGTAGAGTAGTTTCTTTTGAGTCTCACAAACTCAAGGATTATGATCTCAATTATCCAACTCATGACCTTGAGTTTACAGTAGTTTTGCATGCCTTAGTGCGGTGGAGACATTTTCTTCTTGGCCAGATATTTACACTCAGGACCGATCACTTGACTCTTCAACACCTCTTCACGCATCCCAATCTCAATATTGGTCGTGGCATTGGATGGGGTTACTTTGTGAGTATGACATGGAGATAGAGCATGTGGAGGGGAAGAAGGATGTGGTTATAGATGCCTTTATTAGATGGATACATGTGTCCATGGCCACTTGGTGGGAACATATTTACGGAGCGGGATTTTGCAAAGCAGCTTCCTCGGGGTAGTTTCTACTGCAGTAGCTAGAGTAGAGATTGAGTCACAGAGACCCCTTGAGGGAAGATTTGATTGGTTTTCATTAGAGACGGATGTCCCTCTAACACATAGAGGTCAGATATATGTTCCTAGAGATGGAGGTGTGAGATAGTACATTTTGTTAAAGGCTCATCATGCACCTTATTCATCCCATCCTCGGGGTGAAGAAGATGCACACCACCTTTAGACAATTATACTTTTGGAGAGGACTTCGGAGAGAGACATGGCTTTGTTTGTGTCACGTTGTTTAGGGTGCCGAGGGTGAAGGCCAAACACTAGCATCCCACTAGCCTTCTCTATCCTCACACCATACTAGAGTGGAAGTGGGACACCATTTCTATGGACTTCATCATTGTATTACCTACATTTAGATACCACCACGACGCCATCATGGTCACGGTGGATAAATTTATGAAAGTAGCTCATTTTCTCTAGTGAAGACCACCTATATAGCGGTGCATTGGAATGGGTATATCTTGATGAGATCATCAAATTACATGGGATTCCATGGAAGATCATTTGTGAACACGATCCTTATACACTTCCCATTTATGGACCACCATGCAAAGTATGCTCTCGGGATGAGGATCAATTTCAGCACAACATACCACCCTGAGACAAATGGATAGACAAAGTGCGTGAATCAAATCCTGGAGGACATGCTTAGGATGTATGTTATGGATCACCAGTCGAGATGGGAGGAGTATTTATATTTGGTGGAGTTTTCCTACAATAATAGTTTCCAGATTTTGATAGGCATGGCTCCTTTTCAGGAATTATATGGTAGAGAGTGCAGGACACCTCTTAGTTGGGATAGGTTAGAGGACATGGTTTCTCTTGGGCCAACATTATTACAGGATATGGAGTAGTAGGTTACCTTGATTAGATAGAGATTATAGGAGGTACAGGACAGGAAGAAGAAGTATGAGGACTAGCAAAGGAAATATCGTAGTTTTGAGGTGGGCACGAAGGTGTTTATCTATGTTAGACCGCATAAGAGCCCTATCCATTATGGAAAAGGTTCTAAGGTTGCTCCTAGGTTTGTGGGACCCTTTGAGATCTTGAAGTGCCTCAGTCCCTTAGCCTATTATGTGGCATTGCCACCTAGATTGTCTCGCATCCATGATGTATTTCATGTTTCGTTCTTAGGAGATATATTTTTGATCCTTCTCACATGCTAGATTAGCTTTGCATTGCTGGTGCAGGATCATGCACAGTGACACGGTGGAGCCCATATTTATTATAGAGTGTAGAACCCTAGGCCTTCATGGTGAGAGATTGACCAGGTTCAACTTCAGAGGGATAGATATGAATGATGTTGTAGCTACTTGGGAGGATGCTACTTTACTGCGAGTGTAGTTTCCACACCTATTCCAATGACTTCCATTAGGAATTCGAGTCTAAGGGGAGGGGGATATAGTGCCCAGTTCCCTTTAACACCTTTCTAATTATTGTTTTTGATATCTGTCAACTACACTTGTGGTTATATTATAGTTTTTATTTATCATGCTAGTAGATATCGAGAGATACTAAAATGTTATTGATTATCTTCTTATATGATGCATATAGACATTAGAGACATTTGATGTTAATCTTGATATCTTGTTGACATAATTATTTATCTCTATTTCGACATGTGATATATTTGATCATGTGTAGTAGACCTTTGATAATTGGATTAATGTTGTGATCATTTTGACATGGATAAAATGTGGAATGGAAATGTGCTAGAAACTTTAGTGATATCGTATCTTGCATAGATGATATTAATTCATATATAGTTGATTTCAGATTTATATTGCATATTTGACATGAATGTTTTAATGTGGCCACGAGGCCGAAGGAGGTATCCTCTATTTTGCAGGTATATTATATTCACAACAACATCGGGGGATTGGAGACCAACCACATCAGAATTTGAGAAGAATTCAACTAGGGTCACCATGACAACATGTAATTGTGTGTTTATTAGAATTATTGGTTAGGAGAAAATTATGACCTAGGGGTCATGTGTTCTTTTGTTTTAATTTTTCCTCTTTGATAATGTTAGTATGTGTTTTCCTTTAGTAATGAAAATTCATCTGTTTTAGTATTTAGATTTTCGGATTTGTGATTACCCCTTTATTATTCATGGGTTGTAGTGTCTTAATTAAGCTAATTTAATTTTTTCCTAAACTAATTAAAGATGTGACCTAAAGGAGTTCATTTATTAGGCTTGATTTACTTTTGGATTTTTTATTGAATGAAGTGTGTTTGATTTTTCTGCAGTAGAACACTCTACCCTTCATGCGAAACTCGAATTTGGCCCTAGAGGCCAAATTTGGAAGCTTGTGGGATAAGTAAAATTTGTCCCACATCTTTTAAATGCCCATTCCAACCCTACATATGAGTTGGGGGTCAAATTTATTCTCTTTTAGGTTTTTTGGGAAGTTAAAAAGGTGAAATGTTAATTGCACTTTCTTTCAAATATTTAATTTTGTCCTTTGGGGAGTGGGCTTAGATGGAGTGTGTAAGGTTCTTGTCATTCCTCCAACCACTTATTAATGGTGCTTTGGAATATGAGGTTGACCAAGTGATGTGGAGTGGAGATGAAATGAGGTGGCATCCTACTTGGAGCCACATAATCCCTCCCTCTCCTTTCTCTATTTATTGAATTCTTGTTGCTTGTTTTGGGGTTAGATGATCATTTTTAGTCTCTTGAATTTTTGGAGAGTGAGAGGATTTGGAGAGATTTTGTGAATTTTTGGATCCTTGTGGATGCTTTCTTGATCTTTAGAGAAGCTTGAAACTTCATAATTGGAAGAATCTCTACCATGGAGAGGTAGGAGCTTCACCTTAGTTTTAATTATGTTATTTTTTTATTGTATGTGTGTATATGTTGTGTTGAATGTTGTTATCTCTTTGAAATGTTTGTTGGGTGTGGGTAAAATGCCTAAGTTGGGAGTGGGAGGAGACTATGGGGAGTTTTATGTAGGGAGGCATAAGAGTTTACCCTTTTTGTGGAGGGAGTTTGGGTTGGGTGCCCCACCTTGTTTTGAGGGATGCTTGCATTGCCCTTTTTTTTGTTCTTGCTATGAGGGAGACATAAGAGATGTAGGGAGGCATAAGAGTTATGGAGGTATAAGGGGTACTTGAGGGAGGCATAAGAGTTGTAAGGGGAAATTGTGATTTGTATTAGAGGCTTTTGGGTGGGAACCCATTCCCATTGGGAGGCATAAGTGGCCTCCCCATAGGTATTACTCTTTTGGATTTCTTGATAAGCCTTGTTATATTGTTGTTTTGATTGATTTTCTTCTTGTTGAGTTGTTATGTTTGTATGTAAATGGAATGAATGTGAAATTATATGTTAAGTATTGTGGAAGCTAGTAGTTGCCATGAGTTGAGATCTTCTCCCATTGTAATGTGGTTGGGGCTCGGGGCCAATGAAGAGGATGGCTTCTCTTCTCCATTGGGTATCTTGGTTGGGTGGAGAGCGTTGCCTCTCTCCCTATATTTTGTTGTGAATCAAGAAAACTTCTTGGAGGAGTTATATTGTTGGAGTAGGAGAAGGGAGTCTTGTTGGCGGCCATGTGAAAGTTCCTTGTATTTTTTTACCCACTTAGAGTAGAAGAAATTGTAATAATGTATTCATTCTTATATTTACATTTTGTATGGATTCCCACTTCAAGTGTAGGAAATTGTAACAACTTTGTAAAAGAAAGTTGTCCAATTGTTGTTATTGTTATTGTATGCATGTGGAAAGAAATATTTGAGAAAAGAAAGTATTTTCTCCTTGTTGAAATATTGAATGTATTATGAGAAAAATAGTGCTTGTATTGAAAGATTAATCTATTTTACAATGGAAAAGAAAGTATATTTTCATTGAGTATTTATTGTATTGTAAATGTGAGAAAGAAGAAAATGTAGAGATTGTTAGAAGTTGAATTTGTATACAAAATATCATTGTATGGAAAATAAAGTTAATATGGTTATTTTAAATAAATGAACATTGTAGTAAAATGAAAGAGGAAAATAAGTTAGATTATATTTCATTTGGAAAGTTGATTTTATATAAGGAAATGACAAGTAATGAAATAGATTTATTTTCCCTTCTTGCTCTTGTAATGGAAGAAAGAATCTAGTTAAACAAATAGAAATTATTCTTATAAGTAGATGAATTTTATTAGAAATGGAAACACTTTAAAATGACTAGACTTAACTAAGAAATGAGTAAATGAGCAACAAAACCCAATCTGGAGCTTTAAAATGAACAAAGACAACTTAAAATGCATTTTTACACCCTTTAGCAACTTTAGTTTTTGTAAAATTCTCAGCATTAATGTTCTATTTTTCAGAAACAGACCACCGCCATATGCAAAACAGCGGTCCCATAACCATTGCTCAAGCAGTTGCGGTAGTCTCAAAACCACCGCTCAATAGGGTAGCGGTCCTATGTTTTTCACCTGTAAGGCAACGGTTTCATAACCGGCACTCTGGGCGGCGGCGGTCCATTGTCTGTCATCCTGGCAAGGCAAAGTGGTCCGAAAACTATTGGTCTCGCTCTGGGTGGTAGTCTTGTCACTTATGAAATAATTCCACGGACCCGCTTTGTGCGTGAAATTTAACCAGTTTTCACTAATTCCTAAGTTGTAAAATTTAACCTATTACTACCAGCAAGTAAAATAAAGATAAATTCTTAGGAATGGGACAACAAAACACTCAAATGGTGAATCTAAAAGCATTCTTTCATTTATAATAAAGGGGGTAGGGTTTGCCCCAAAATTTAAACCCAAATGCACTAAAATCCTAGAATAAAAACTAGATTGGAGGAGGAAACTCCTCCCAATCCTTGAAGGAAATAGATAAAAAAATAGAAAGACGAAAGTATGCTAAACCTAGACTAAATCTTTAGGAAGAATGCCTTCATGGATCCTTCCCTTTGTTCCCGTGGCTTCCTCCTATCCAACCTACAAATTTGAAAAAATAAAAAGAACCAAATGAGATGAATAAAATGAGAAAAGGTTTTAATGTACTTTCATAAGGAGTTTAGTGCTATGTTGAGAACCCTAGGATCTAGTGTCTAAGATGGATTTGATCCAATGGCGGAGAATTGACCCTACCTTTTTAACGAAATGTATTGTAAATGTTTTAATTTAAAATCCTTAAGGGTATGTGTAGATGGGTGAGTGGGGCCATTTAATTGCCTAGGGGTGTGATGTCCCTTTTGAACCCTTAGTATGTGTAGAAATTTAATAAAGGATCCTTTAAGCTATTAAAGTAATGAATTTAATAATTTAGCATAAGGTTAACCTTGTTAGGATTGAACTTAATTGAAGAAAATAAAAAAATGTAATTAAGTAAACTAATCCTTGTTACCTTCCTATATAACTATCAATTAATGTACCATAAGCGCCTCCTTTTATTGAAATCTTCTCTTTCAACCTAAACAAAAAAAAACAGTCATTTTTTTAGGTTAAGTGTTTGGTTGAAGCGAGTTCATAGTAACGTTGTTTTTACAGGTGTTACATAATAGATTTATGTCAATTCAATATCCACTCAGGGTACCAATGCTTCTTAAATATTTGTACCATAACCACCCAAGGATGCACCATAAATTAAAAAATTGGTGCTTAGAAATGACCACGCTGAGGAAAAATGTAACACCCACAAAACGACATTCTAGGACCACGTTAAAACCTAACACTAATCCTGGAAATTATGGAAGATATTCTTTAAAGTTAAAAGGTTACAAGGGTGTCAACCCTTAGCATGCATTAAATTTATTTTCACCAATAATCTTTCCTTTACAAGGGGTGAACCAAGTCTAAGTTAAGAGATTAAATTTTATCTAAGGTCAATTTATTAACATTCAACTAGGAATATGTCGTAATTTAAATTTACTTGGTTGAATGTTTTATTCCTCCATAACTAATATTGACACCCTAAAGCTTTACCTTAGATTGAGTTACTATAATTCCATTATTTAATAACTTAAGGGTCCATTACATTATTTTTCTAAAACATGCTAGGAACTAGATTAGTGACTTCCACACCAATGTGATTAAATGGCCCCATTCACCCATCTACACATACCCTTAATTTTTATTTAAAACATCTATAAATTGTATTTCTAACAAACAAAAGTAGGTTTGATCCTCTACCCTTAGATCAAATCATTTATGGCCACTATATCCTAGGGTTCCAACCTAACCCTAAATATCTTTACAAATTTTTATTTAATCTCTTTTTTTTTTATCAAAGTCTCCTCATTTGGTCACTTTTCCTTTGTTTAATTTGGGTTGGAGAGAAGGGAGCCATAAGAATAAGAGAGGAAGAAATATGGAGGAGTCTACAAGGAGATCAAGCTTAGATTAGTTTAGTTTGTAGTTTTATCAATGTAATTTATTTCATTCAAGGATTGAAGGGGTTTTCCTTTCCAAACTAGTTTTATTTCAATCCATTTGTATTTGGGGTTCTCTATTTGGGGAAAACCCTACCCCCATTAATATAAATGAAAATGAGTGGTTTGAATTTACCATTTGTAGATGTATTTTCTTGAAACAATAATATTTAGACATTATTTATTTGTTGGAATTATCCTTCGTAATTTTACAAGATTAAAATTTTGATTAGGCCAAGTTAAAGCTTATACAGTCATGGATATGGGGATTTCTATCGAAATTTGCAGAACCACCTCCCAGAGCAGGCCGACACTCCTAGGACCTCCACCCTATATGGGTGACAAACCATGAAGTGCCACCTTACAGAGCGGTGGTTTTGAGACTGATGCTTCGCTTGAGCGGAGGTTACGAGACCGCTACTCAAGCACAGGGCGGCGGTCCTATTTCTTAGAAACAGAACCTAAAATTCTAAATTTTTCTAAACACAAAAGTTTGTACGTTACTCAAATGGTCATTCTGAAATTATTTTTACATTTCTAAGTTATTCATTTACAAGGTTTAAATTCATTTTCTCATTTCTATGGTAACAATTTACTCAATTTAAACATTTCCTATTTTGATAATAACAACAACATCTACAAGAGTCATTTCCATTTTATTTAACAAACTTTCTTTCAACAATGTAAGGAATGAACAAGATAGTGTAACTTATTCTTTTGCATGTTTTTCAATTAACACAATGGAATATACTATTTCTTTCCTCTTTCAACTACAAGTTTCAACCATTCTCACAACCAATTTTAACAAGGTTTTTAATAAGTTTTGAAATGAAAGTTACTAACTTTTCCATAAAATCTATACACTTTTGTGAGAAATAAAACAACTACCATGAGATAAGATGATTCCCTTTTATAGCTTCTTTTCTATTTCAACAATACTAGCTTTACAAACACATTTATTTCTTTCCCTTTTCAACATACAACTACAACAATGAAGGTAAACTTCCTCTTCCCACAATACAAATTTCAACTAAAATTTTACACATGATTTCCATTTTGATTATTTTCTTTCCATACTACAATTTTAAAGAGAAAATAAGTTTTACAACTCTTCAATGAGCTTCCTTCAAATAATATTACAACTTACAAAGAAACATTTCCTTTAAAGAAAAACACA
Organism: Taxus wallichiana var. yunnanensis; assembly: GCA_018340775.1. Taxonomy (NCBI): domain Eukaryota; kingdom Viridiplantae; phylum Streptophyta; class Pinopsida; order Cupressales; family Taxaceae; genus Taxus; species Taxus wallichiana. The sequence goes on from CM031244.1 coordinate 686,007,263, forward strand.
ATATTACAAATTTTCCACTTATAGTGGGAAAAAATGAGGTTTCTCACAAGAACGAATTTCTTAAGGACTCCAACAAAAGCTCTAAGCTTCACATCACCAACAAGATATCTCCTTCATTATTTTCTTGATCCACAACAAAAAAGGGGGAGAGGCAACACTTTCCACCCAACCAAAATATTCAATGAGGAGAAGAAGCCATCCTCATCATTAACACCCAAGCCCCAACCACATTGTAATGAAAGGTGGATCCAAGACATGGGGAAAAACAAGATTCCACAACAAAAACCAAGTATTTAACAACAATTCCAAGAACATTCAACTCAACTATAACACAAGAAGAAAAAAATAACAAAATATATAAGGCTTCAAGTATGAAAACCCAAAAGAGCAAGAACTTATGCCTCGAATGGGAAATTGGTGCCCACCGTAAAACCTCCAAAACATATCACAAAACTACAACTCACTCTTATACCTCTCTCATGTACCTTTTATGCCACCCACATACTCTTATGCCTCCCTCATTCTCTTATTCCTCCCTCATAAAAAAAATAAGCAATAAATGCAAGCATTTCTTATCCAAGGTGGGTTACCTAAGCCAAACTCCCTCTAAAACATGAAATAAAATCTTATGCCTCCCTACATGAATTCTCCCCATAGTCCCCTCCTACACCACACTTAGGAAATCTACCCAAGCACCCAACAAGCATTCCAAAACACTCAAAATAAGCACATATACACAAAATAAAATAAGAACATTAAGCAAGAGTAAAGCTCCTACCTTTCCATGGTAGAGCTTGTTCCAAGAGTCAATCTCCAAGCTTCTTCAAGCCTAAGAAATCATCCACAAGCTCCAACAAAGACCACAAGCACTCCAAAATATACTAACTCCCAAAATTCAAGAGCACAAAAGAAAGAAGTAACCCCCAAAAAAGTAAAAACTTCAATAAATAGAAAAGGGAGAGAGGAGGGTGAGGAGGCTCCATGTAGGATGCCACATCACTCATCCTCAACTCCACCTCACAACTCAAACCTCAACCCCAATGCACAATAAATTGGTGGGTGAGAGGAATGCTAATTTACTTACACAATCTAAGCCCACACCCCTTAAGGATAAACTTAAAGACCCATCTAAGAAAAGTGAAATAAATGTCACTTTTTTACTTACAAAACACATAATGGGGTCTATTTTTGACCACCCCAATCCATAGGCATGGTTGGCATAGCAATTTAAGATGTGTGGGACAAGTTAAACTTGTCCCACAAGCCTTCCAATTTGGCCCTTAGGGCTAAATTCGAATTTCCATGAAGGGGTATAGTGTACAACACTCAATATCGCAAGCACTCAACTTACAACACAAAATACAAGAGCCATATAGTCTAATAAACAAATTTTTTGACCCATTCATAATTTAGTTCAGAAAAATATTAATTACATAAAAGATACACTTGATCCTATTAATAATAAAAGGGGAAAAATACACCAAATTATAAATAATAATACAATAAATTACATCACTAAAAATCACATACTACCATTAAATAAAGGAATCTAAAATAAAAGACAACACATAACCCCTTGGTCACAATTAGAGGTGATCCCCCCCATGGGAAACCCCTAACAACAATTCAAACACATACACAAAAATACATGTTGTCATGGTGACCCTTGTCAAATTCACCTAACATTCCAATGTGGTTGGTCTCCAATCCCCCATTGTTTTTTGTGAATATATTTATTTGCAAAACACATAACACCTCCTTTAAACTCGTGGTGCATCAAAATATCCAATATAAAATATGAATTTTAAATCCACAAACATCTACATATGAAACAAATCATCATCTAGGCAATTATGATATCATTTAAAATTTCTAACAACATATCTATTCTACATTTCATCCATGTCAAAATGATCACAACATTAGTTCAATTATCAAGGCCTACTCAGTGTGATGAAAATATCACATGTCGAGATATATATAACCATGTCAATATAATATCATCATCAATATCATAATGTCTCAGAGGTCGACACACATCATACTAAGAATCAAAAAACTAACAATAGTCTCAGTATCTCTAATATCTAACATCATGCTAAGTCAGAATAATACAAAATGTCCATAAGTAGAGTTAATAAAATTGAAATCAATAGTATTAGGTGTCAAAGGGAAGTGGGCACTACAAAAAATTACATAGGTTATTTGTACATGAAATTCTTATGGATACATAGAAGAATATATATGCATGTGAGAATAGTGAAATAAAGCTTGTAGGAAAAAATATTAATGTCTCTCTCTTCTTTAAACTGCACTGCTCACACTATTCTAATTTATGAGATTTCCATGACAATCTTTCATAATTGAGGTGGTATAAACTCTAAATCTGCCGCAATATTTATTTCATTTCCTCATGTAACCTTGGACATGTGATTACTCCGGTACCAAATCTAGAATTTGGGTAGAGATTGTGCTGAGAAATCATCGAGTAAAATTCATTATTTATTCATATGGGATATTACATATTTATAGGAATGGCATTCTAATAATCATGGAGCTTATTTTTTCCAATATGTCAACCATATCCCTAAGAATACTCAATCTAACATATAAGTTATATGTGTAATATTGTTGTTACTGAGACAACAATATATCTCCCTGAGTATTCTAACAACTAACAAGAATATACATACATGATTTATAATTTTAAATCACTTACATACTAAAATGGAGCACTAACGTATATTACTAACAAAGAGACACTTAGTAGTTCTATCACCATCACCCCATTCAAACCGCATAAAACAACAATGATTCATCCATTGTAATATAATATGTCAATTATTAATAACCAAGGATTCCATAAAGTTTATTTTTTAATCATGTGTTGGATTCATACAATGTTGACGTGTCCACTAGAAAGAAAGAATAAGAGAAAATAGAAATGAAAGAAAAGAAAAACATTCTATCCATACACACTACATAATACCATTCACATTATAATGTAACTTCTCTCCATATTGTTCACATAAAACAAAAAAGTTATTTATTACAAATTTAAACTAAATACTAACATTTTATGTATGTAATTATTTTCAAAGATAAAAAGATAATCTCATAACAAGGTTCAATTTTAATGACCTTTTAAAAACATTTATTTCATAAAATTCAAATGATTTTATTTATGCTACTTATATTCTCTATGAGGTTGTTTCTATAACAATTTCTACATCTACTAATTTTGAGTAGTTTCGATGGATTGGTGAATACACTATTAACCGAAATCATAATATATAATGAGTACAACCAATTTAAGGTGGTGTGCAAATTCCCACTCCACACATTGTTGGTAAGCTATAAAGAAAAAAAAAGACCTACCGATCAGCAATCTAATGTGTTGGTGCTCAAAATAGTCTCTTCCCATTTTACCTTTGTAATCCATCAATTTACGGCCTCTGCCATATATTATTCCCCCGTGTTGTGCCTGGGAGATCTCTTCTTTCTTTTTTTTTCCATAATTAATCTTTTCCTGGGTTAAAGTTCATGTATGGGTCCATTTATGTTTCCTCATTTCTCTGTTCCTCTAAAGGTGTCTGTAATGTGGGTCTCCTGTTCTCTGTTTATCTAAAAGCTCAGGATTTCCTATTCTTTCCATCTTTCATAATCGTGGATTTCATACCTTTGTTTTTTTGCCCTAAATACATAAAGGAAAATGAATGGATGTAGCTTTGAAGAGCATATTTGAGCCTTGTAACATTTCTAAATCCTTTGTCCTTGGAAAAATTTCATCTCGGGCTCTAAATTTTATGGTTTGGTGGGAATTTCTCCGATCAAATTTGTATCCTTGCATCGACAAGGAACGTGGCCTCTTTTGGTTGGACATGGCTTGGTAGGGTACTTCAGAAATTTTATGAATTGCCTCCACTTAGAAATTTTTCCACGTGGAGGAGTGACACTCATTTGAAGATTTACTTTTTGGTTTGGCCTTGGAGTAGCGCCGAGAGGACATGTGGAGGTCTCTGCTGCTCCACTTTGACTTAGACAAATTTTTATGTAGCTAATACAGTTTGGTGGGACAGGATATGTGGCGGGCTGTGCTCATTCAGGGTCTCAAACTTGGGATCCATACTTATACTTCCCATGCTTATTCTTTTTTCAAAAGGTTATAGGAATTCTTGGACACATGAAGGAACTGTGGATGTTTGGGGACCGACCCTTGAGTATCATTTTCAAGAAGCACGAAGAGGACACTCGGAGGCCTCCCCTCACTTTACATTTTGCTTGGATTTTTAAATGGCCAAATGAGATTTCGCGAGACTCTTTCAAGTGGCACCTTCCACTTGAGCTTCAAGCCTTTGAAAAATCTTTTTGAACCAGAACACATGGCAAGCCTACACTCTTTCAAGGTCTCAAATTTTTGGAAACATCTCAAGATGCGTCATAATGACACGTAGTAGTTTGAAAAGTCAAAGAGGAGGGGAAGCAGACCATTGAAGGAAAATTGGATTTTTGCCTCTTGACATCAAAAGGATTAAAATCTCAAAATGGCCCACAATCTTGATAAGGAAAAAAGTCAAAGCTTTCTAGTCAATGGCAGAGGTGTGGACTCTCAGGGGAAATTTGAAAAAAATCCTTTTCGGAGAAGAAAGTTAGAAATGAAAAGGGAAGTAAGGTTCTGCTAGGACCCACATTGGGACACGTGTCAAGCATGTTTTTCAAGGGTGGACCTATGGGGAAAACTTGAAACATTTTCCCTTTTTCTAAAAGGAAGTAAAATGGTAGAATTTGGCCGCGGTTCCACTAGGACCCACCTTAAGACACGTGTTAGGATCATTTCCCAAGTACGAAAGTGTGGAGCAAAATGGAGATTTTTTCCGTTTTTCTAAAATGTTGTAAAAAGACAAAGGAAGCCCCCGAGCGTGTTTTAAATTTGAATCTTCGAAGTGGATTACCCAAATTCAAAGAAAGGATCAACAACAACTGTGAGTTTGAAATATGATTTTCCCCCATTTATGTTGAAACACACTAGGAAGTGTGACTCTTCATGATTTCTTAGTATTTCCTACGTAAGAAAATAGAGAAGGGAGTAAATTTTGAAATCTATGTTTGGTGGGAGAGATCTAGAGATATCTTTTTCCATTAAAATGGTCTACCTCTCGGGCTCGATCTGATTTTCTGTTTTTCTTCTCCCGAGCACGTAAGGAACAAAATTTACAGATTAGGGGTGGAATTGGTTAGTTAGTTGAAGGAGGAGTGTTCTACCAGATGAAGGAGTTGAATGATGAGATTTTCGAGAGATCTGCCCCATGAGCACCTGACAACTTTTATAGATCTGATTCTGGGAATCACGATCAAAATCATGGTGAGCACTAGTGCATTAAATGTTTTTGTCTTTTGGGGAAGAAGGGGCTCTGTTGTAAATGTTATAAATGGCACAATTTTTTCATTTAAATTTTTGGAGGTTGGAGTGTTAGAGGTCGAAGAAAATTCCCAAGAGGAAAATTTGAGAAATCCTGTCTTTTGAGAAGCCATCTGAAAATCCTATGTATGTCTTTTGTATTAAGGTTGATCATGTCAAGGCGGTTGCAAGTGTAAAACCATTGACAAGATCTGAAATTGATCTAGAAACTTTCCCCTTATGATAAATTTATTGAAACTTGAGTTATTTTTTGTGAATCTTATGCAAAATGTGTTTGTTTTAGTTCTCAATGTATGCAAATAGTTTTCTTGTTCCTGTTGCAATATTGTATCAAAATCTATTCAAATAACATAGGTCTCAATCCTTGCGAAAGTTTAATGGCATCTCTAATTTCATTCTCGGAAGAGCATTCATCTGGGAGTTAAATAAATGATTTCAAATCACTTTTCTTTCGTCTGCATTTGACAAGGATTGTTTGTAAGCCTATGGTTTTACCTCAGGCATGGTTTGGCTCAGATCTTGATGCTTTGTTGGGTCTTTCCAACTCGAACCTTCGTGTTAGAGTCTTATAGATTGTATGAAAAAGTGCTAAATTGGGCCTCCATTGAAGCACATATTCTTGTTAAAGAAAAATTTAAGCTACTCTGTGGCATTCTGTTGGTTTAGTTTTCCATTTTCTGAAAGTTCTCAAAGATTAGGTATAATCAAATTCATCCTACTTCACCTCCCACAAAATTCATTTTAAAACAAATAATCCTACACATACTACCCTTGTTTGTCATGTGTGTATACAAATGCATAAATTTTACTACCAAAACATGTAGAAACAATCGGGATTCCCAATGTCTTTAGTATCCTGAACCTTTCCTAGAGAATATCTCCACTATCTAGAGTGACAACTCGTTAGATTTAGATTTTTTTGCATTGATCATATTCTCCCCAAGGTCTCCTTAATAGCTCCATCTCGAAGGATATCTTAGTCTCCTCCATAAACAACATGCTACAAAAGGGTTCTCTTACCTTTGTTGAAAGGCACAACCTAAAATAGTGAGGATAGATCAAATCCTCTTGAGGGTGCTATCCATTTCTATCCATCTAAGTGACTAAGGGCCAGCTAGATCAAATCACCAGCTATAAAACTACTCATCATGATCTATCTATCTCTAAGCTTCCTAATAAACTTGTGATGTTGCTTAGAATTTGAAGGAGAATCAATTTGGGTAATCGACATAATGAATTAATTTTGTGACACAATTCTAGGGGTTGTTTTTGTTACAAAAATCTAGGGGCATAATAATGATACATTAATTTCAAGACATTTTTAATTCACCTATTAATATTTTGAAATTAAATCCCTATTAGTGGGGCTCAGAATGGATTAAAATTGTAAACTTTGTTGAAAGTGCCACCTGATGGATGGGTGAATATTAATTTTGATTGTGCCTCAAAAGGTAATCATCTGTCTTCTAGTGATGGTTGTTTGGATCGTGACTCTCATGGGTAAAATGTTTTTATCGTGTCTCGGATTATGGTAGATCATCCAATAATATTGTTGGTGGTATGGCTCTTCTTCATGGTCTCAGAGAGATTAGCTCCTTCCATTTGAAGAAGCTTTGGATTAAAGGTGACTCTAAAATTATCATTGATGATATATCTTCTTTCTCCTCTAAGGCTTGGATTTCAAATTAGATTATTCAAGAAATCCATCAATGAATGTGAAGATTTGAGGAAGTCTGTTTATCTCACATTTTAATGTTTGGAAACTCTTTGGAAGATCATTTAACTAATATGGGGGTTGGATTGTTGGGAAGAGAGGGTATTGTATTAAGGAAATCGAAAAATAATTTCCCATTGGCCTTACAAAGGACTTAATTCATTATCTAAGTCATTAATTTGAGTGGGTTAGTATCCGAGCCACCATTGAAGATGAAATGCTATGCTCATGTGGCATGTTCAACAACAAGGATTGCATTAATTAAAATAATAGGTGATTTTCATTGATCCTCCACGTTACCTTTAAATCTGCGGCCTAGGGGTCATTTGGAACAACATATTTGGAATCCTATAATTCTATGAATATATCACTCTAGATATTGTGAGAAGTGGAAGATGAAGAAAGAATGTTAATAGTGAGGGCTAGGCCCATCAAGTTACATTGGGAGTTCTTGCCACTTTTCCTTTCATAGCTCGATGCAAAAGCTTTGTTTGAAGATTGGTTAGATGGGAAGATTTAAAATCCTGTGTGTGTGTGGTGGCTCTTAAAGATTTGGTAAATTTCCCTTAATGTCTATGGATGTGAAGCGGAGGATATTTGAGCGAATTTTTATGGTTTAATGTTAGAAATTATATAAAAAATTGGGAGGTGAAAAATATTTTATGTGGCAAAAGGGATTTGGGATGCCAATATGCTATCAAATAGCTCGGCCTAGTTTTGTTTGTACTTGGATCACATCAATTTAGAGAAAGTAGTGGAAAAGATGGGAACCAAGGCCAATATTCATGTTCATGCCATCCTTAGGCACTAAAATCCTCGGGTGTAGGACAAAAGGCCATACCAAAGCACCTAGGTCGGAACTTCCTCCCGAGGCAATAGCTAATTTCCCTTATGAAGGCATCTCCAGGAGTCGGACCAAGCAATGTCCATGGATTAAGATGTGGTATTCCTAGGGAAGAGAAGTGGCAAAGGATCTAGTGCTCGCAATCTGTCATCATTTTCTATAACTATGTAGTTTTTGGTATCTCGATTATGTAAGCAACTTGGATGTGTTTTGATGTATCAAGTTGTCTAAATGGGCAATGTCTTATTCCCAGATCCTCCCACCTTTTTCCCGATAATGTGTATATAATAAGACTACCAAAAGATGAAAGATGTTATCTTTGGCAACTTCATGTAATGTTTTTTTTGTGGGCTCAGGCCCTTTTCCTTGGTAATATAAGCAAAAAAACTATTATGAACTTAAATTTTTGTTGTTGTATTAAATGGATTTTATATTAGAGCAATTGCACTAAAAGTGTAATGTATGTTACATGGAATTTAACTAGTTATTAAAATGAGATTAGATAGTTTCTATGATTCTAATGTACACAACCATTTACTATGTCCAAATTTTATAATGAACACACACAAATAAACTACTACAATAATAATTACCTAGTTCTATACCGACATCATTTATCTATATTATTATATATAATAGAATTCAAAGAATTTCATGTTATATTTATTTATGTGTATATAAAGTTTATAATTTTATTCTTAGACATATGGTTGTGGGTGTAACTTGGAATTTACCTCTTTGTATTGAATTTATAAATCTATTGGCTAGTCAAAAACATAAAAATCACAAGATGGAGAACATATTATCATATGTTCACTAGAACATAATCAAAAATCTTTTTTTACATGATAATCAATCAATGCTATTCAAAATTTAACTATTATAAATATAACGTATTATAAATTTGAAATATATTCTAAAACTACTTCTTTTCATCCAATCTTTTTTTTTATTATATGTCATTTATGTAATGCACTAAATATTTTATAGGGTGCATTAAATACAAATAGATATAATAATAGTGTATAGTCATAAAAATTATTTTACATTAAAATACTTGTTATATAGGATTAATTAATGTAAATTTCCTAAAGTGTATAATGTATATTTTGATACAATTGTAAAAACAATATCCATTGAATACAATAAAGCTAAAATATTTTCCATAGGAATAAGAGACTATAAGACACTTGCTAAGTATTTTATCGAGGTTATTTAATTTTATTTATTATATTAATTTATTATGATTATATTTGTTTTATGTGTTTCATTAATTTCACATGATGTCATGCCCTCGAGATCCCATTCATAAACCCTAACACAAATAATCGAACCATAAGTCGTCTTCTTGCGGTGGTAGTGAAAGTGCTCACCTGTGTGAGCTCTTAGCGGGTGGACTCGTTGGTAATTTACATGTGAAAAAATTAGGAAATGGTTATAATGGCCTCTAGAAAGCTCATGATCTGGTTAAGTCAATGGATCTTTTCAGTTCATGTTGGCTCTAGTGGTAGCAATTTGGCTTGGCCGAGTAGTTATTGGAGCTCAAAAGTTAGGTGGATGCTCCCCTGTCGCACATCTAGAAGACAAATCACATGCTTCCCCTTGGTGGCGACAGGCCTCCCTTAGTCTAATTTACAAAAATGGATTAATGGGTAGCATAAATCTCGATCTGTACACTTCGACTTGAGGAATGGTCCTTGATTTTTCCCTTCTACATAGGACCCCGACCTCTAGTTTGGGAGGCAATGCTCCTCCTACTAATGCCTCATCTGCTATTGGGGACATATTGATGGCTCAAATTGTAATCTTGTTGGCGAGTTATTTCAAACACATAATGCGGGGTAAGAGTTCCACAACCCCTTCCACCATTACACTTGGATCACATTGTTCATGAAGTCTTAGAATATTAATGCTATCTGTTATGTCGAAATAACATCACCCTCTCGAATTACTGGTTTGAGATGGTACATTCACTATGATTGCATAACATAGAGCTATCGTGAGTGTGTGACATTACGAAGCAAGATAGCTCTCCAGAGAAGGATGGTTCCTGCTCCTAACCTACCTACCACTAACTACTCCTAATGTAGGAAAACTACTGACTAATCTAATTTAATGCTTCTAATGGGACATGGAATGAAAACCTACACTACGATCGGTGATAAACCAAGAAAATAGAGTTGATCACGTCCCCTAACCCTATAAAATGGAGAAAGAATGAATCTTGGGGAGGTTGGACAAATACAACACAAACCCAAAAAGTAAACATTTACCATTTCATGGTAAACACAACCACCAAACCTGTAATAGACAAGAAATAAACACAGATCCTGTAAACATAGAGAGAGGTAAGATGCAAACAAAAAAACATAGAGGCTAGAAAAGATGCAACACAAATATGTTTTATTGCTCCATAGAAGTTTACACAGTACAATGTTATATTTGAGGAAGGATTAAAGCCCTATTATCACCGAATCACAACACCCCTATGTTTATACAAGTGCATATACTTGAACTCACGGTGTGATTGGATAACATGGGTACTATCTCCAAGTTGTGGGACTTGCTACTTGAGATAGACCTCCAGAGAAAGCTGGTTCTTGCTCCTAAACTACCTTACATTCTACTCTAATGCAAGGGAAAATAACTATTCTAATTTAAATTTCTAAGGACTGGGAGAGAGAATGCATAAAATGAAATCTTACACTAAAGCGGTGATACACCGAGAAAAGGAGGGTGTGAGAGTAGTCTCTAAATGCGTGAAATACGAAGCAAAGTGCACACTAGAAGAGGTGATGATACTTCTCCATAATATAGCGAAACACATTCACAACAATATTTCAAACATACACAATGATAGTGGATCCCTGCATGAACATAATAATAGACATAATATTCTTGTAATCAAGGATGAAGGGGCAAGAAGAATGGAAAAAACACGGTATGGGAAGATACACCCACAAACTTATATTTTATCGCTTCATGATATGCACAGTTCAATCTATTACAAGATACGGGCCTGGATCACCATGCAAGGAGTCCACAACAAGGGCCTATAACACACTAGCTTCACAAGGAAATTTTGACAAAGCTTTGCTACAAAAACTACCCCCTTTACAATGAGCCCAACACTGCAATTTATAGAAAAAATGAGAAGAGAAAGAGAAGGGAAAATGGAAATCCCGAAATCTATCCTTCAACCACTTGTAAGAGGCATTAAATGGAGTAAAATTATTATATATTACTTGTAAAAGGCTCCCCATACTGTCCCAGGTGCTGCAGCAGAGAAAGAATGATGACCATGCCTCTTAATTGCACTCCCAACCACCAAATAAAACACTGTTATGAACCCATCCACGTTTTGTGAAAAATCCCCACCAATATCTCATAAAATCTATAATTTCTTGATTTTTTTGTGTTAGGCTCAGAGCCACAATTCCAATGGTACCAATTTTGTGTGATTTCGTTGAGAAATGCAAAAGTTATGGCTTTACGAATGCGGGCAGCTATTTTGGGTCAGCGAGGCATTTTTGTCATTTGACAGAATGAGCATTAATCGACTGGAGCGGAATATGTTTCTTTTATTTAAATATATCTAACCTTGTTAAAAATAATAAATCTATTCTTTGCGGCGTAGAGGACGTCATGCTCGTTCCAGAAATTCCAATTTTGTGAAAATCGGAGCTCAGAGTCAAAAGTTATGGCCGTTTGAAGTTTCACGGCTCAAACGTTGACTTTTCTTCTTTATTACAGCTATTTCAGAAAATCGGCCGATTCACATTCCACGCGTACTCCTGTCCCGGCTGTCCCAGATGAAAATCTCTGCATCGGCCGATTCGGGCTTCCTTGTCCCTTTTGCACCCTTTTCACCTTTTTGCGTCCCGCACGTCCCTCGCATACTTTTGTCCCCGCTGACCCAGACGAAAATCTCTGAACTGCCCGAAATGGACTGTCTTGTAGCAAATCGGCAGATTCATGTCTCACGCGTACTTTTGTCCCGGCTGTCCCAAAAGCGTATCACGACACAAAAACTTGATGATTTTCCCTACTCGACCATTTCGGCACCGCGTCCCTCGCGTCCCAACATCCCAACTATCCCGTGGACTGCCTGGGACACAAATGTCCGACTTAGCCGATTTTTTTGTTTTTTGGCCCCAAGCTTGGTACGACAAACCTTAGTACGACACTGAACCTGGTATGACCCGAACCCTTCAGACCGAAATGCTTTAAAGCAGTCCTGTAACCTTATTTTTTGCATTTTTTCCATTTTTTCCAACTCATTGGGATTTCTTCTTGGATGAGAGAGTTAGAGAGAAGACAACGGGGCCCCAAAAACATGATTTCGGGCCTTGAATCAATCTACTTCCTCGGGACTGAATAATTTGATGCATGTTATCAAAATTACCTTAAGGGGTGAATTTTGGATAACAAGCCCTAAGAAGAATTGGGTGCATGGGTTGAGAGAAAATGACCAACTCTTTGCAAAAATCAACCCCTTAAATTTTATAAAGGAAGAAAATGAGGAGAGAGAGGGAATAAAATCTCAAAATGCACTCCAATCTCCTACCAAATCCATCATCGTCCTTACAGGAGTGATAGGAAAACCTCTAAATCCCATACTCCATTGTACCTTTCCTTTTTATGGAAGAAACAAAACCCTTACATCATCATTTTGGTTAGGTGAGAACCTTGGAAAAATTCCTCTAAAATGGCAGATTGTACTTCCATATTTTTAAATATTTAACTTTATTAAAATTAAGAAATATATTCAAGGTAAAATGGAGTAAGGCCATCTAAAGACGAGGCTGTCATACCACAATAAATGCAAGTGGTTGATCTTCTTTTCAAACTTTGACCCTTCATCACACCCTCGAAATACTAAATTTTAGACCTTTGGGATTCGAGCTTTGAGCTTTTCTACTTGGAGGTCACTTTGCACTATTCATACGGTGGGTTGGTTCATGAGTTCGAAATGTCAAGCCTCGAAGTATGAAATTCAAACTTTAGAGTTTAGACTCGAATTTTTATTTTGTTGTACTTTTCACTTGGTTTTCCTGAAATTACTTTCTAAAATGCTGAAATCCTGATGTTTGAATTTCAAACTTTAGGTTTTCAACCTTTATGTTTTTAGGGGTTCGTGTTTGAGATTTCGGAGGTTTGGGTTTCGGTGGTTTGAGACATTGTTCATCCACCTAGCACATGAAACCTACGAAATCCTGAAAGATTGAAGTGTGAATTTCAAACTTTAGGTTTCAAACTTATTTTTCTCCTTTCTTGGAATTATTCACCACTTGACCTGTTGCCAGCTCCGAACTCCCGAATGTCGAAGTTTGCATTTTAGACATCATACTTGATGTCCTTTGGACCTTTGAGCTCAAAATTTTGGATTTTTTTATCCGCCAAACTTTGAAGTTCTGCACCATTAAGCCTAAAAGGGAGTCGACCTTAAAAATCCTTTGATCCCTTTTGGACTTCAGACTTTCATTGTTTTGGTTTCTCGGCTCATTTTTGTGTTTTCTATGAAGAAAAATCTTAATCGCTCAATCACCAATGTCTAAAATTTTAGACTTAGGGAATTTCTATCTTTGTGAATTACTTGTTTGACCAACTTTACTTGCTCAACTTGAGCTTGAAATGAGAGCTCCCATGGATGAAAATATCCTCCAATTTCCTCTGTGTGAGGTCTTGTTTATCCAGTTTCTCTTGAGGGAAAAACTAGATAACAATTTGGTGACTCACGGGGTCACCTACCTACTATGTGGAAAACCGGTTGCCTTGAATTATCCATTAGGCACACAATATCCTATAAACTTGCAAACTGATTTGAACCCCTTGTAATTTAAATCGGAGACCATCTCGCACATCGTAGAATCTAGGCTTGTTCTACCACCTACACACTCAATATTCATAAGAAATATTTAAAATAATATTTTTGAGAGTAGAAAATTATTGAAATATAGGGCTTTCATCTTCTCCCTCAAATGGACTAAACCAAAACCTTATTTTATTTGCTCTACATTTGGTTTCCTTTGAAATTAGCAACTAGATTCCACAAGTATGAACCTTCTCCTATAATCAAATGGCATATGGAAACATCATGTACTATGCTAGAGTAAACAAGAACCAAAAATATGTACAAAATAGAAATCATACATGCCAAAATAAACATGCAGAGTGTGCAAGAACACTTGTTATGCTGAAAAAGAATTATACTCCTACCATACACTAACTAGAAAGAGAAAATATTTCATTAAAATCCTGTAACTTGTAGTGTAATGTAGCTTCCTTTCTCAAGACTGCTAGCTATGCGAGATGATTTTACACTATACATGGGTATATGGATGAGTGAAAAACATATAGGGAACCAATTATTCACCCAAATCGTCAATGTATCAACCTGAAATAAAATAAAAACCTCCTTGGAATGAATCACACGAGAGTCACGGAGGTCTTTATATTGATGTGGCTAATCCTTAATATAGTGATGCTTAACCTCATGTTCGGGAATGAACATGACTGGTTATGGCAACCTCATTTATAACTCAAATGAAGATAGATATCTAACGGGCATGACTTGAATCAATGAGTACACCGCTTCTCTAAATTGGAATTTCAATAAGAAAATCTTTAAGCAAATTTTCCTAGAAAAGGTTACTAGATGTGACTGGATGTTCATTGTCTTGCACATCTATAAACAACTAAAGCATTACCTTGGTGGAAGGTATGGAAGTAATGATTTCCTCATTCCATTTTCATTCCATGGAAATGTGGAGCTTCTCCATTGTATGCCGCTCTTAGGGATCGCTTGCACCTTTAATCATTGATGAATTTATGTAATTTATTGAATTTTATTGTTCATGGTGGTTGTTAAATATGGCCTTCAAGACTTTCCTCGAAATGGATTCATTAGGAAATTCATCTTTTTCAAATGATTAAGGAAGAGGGAAATATGCATTTTCATCATTACAAGAGAGAAAGAATCTCTCAATGATCTCTTCTTCATGTAGAATCTCCACAATTGGTTTTCTCACTTCCATGGTGTCTTTTGGGTTTGCAATTTGTTCACCATGAGGCTCCTCATCCTCAAATAAAAATAGGAAAGATCAAAATTATCTCCAAAATCAAAATATATAGAGCTTCTTGCACGAATTTCCATGTGCTTGAATCCTCTGGGCCTATTTGATCTTCTTCCACAACAAGAATGTGCTCCTCTTCTTTTGGATTTGGAGCTGTTTCTCTTCCCTCCTACATTATTTTTACAGATGATGATTGACCAAAAATCTTTGCAAATGGGGTGCCATCGTGGACACTACATTATGAACATTCTGATTATCAATCTTCTTCAACCTATTTTTTCTCTGTTTCCATCACGACTAAATCAGCCTTCCCCACCTACTCTTCTTCATCCTCATTATCCTTTGCCAAAGGTTTGACATGAAGAGGGATTTTTTCAATTCCAAATTTTAGAACAAATCTCAACAAAGTTTTCTTCATTTGTTCCTTGTTTGGACCTTCTCTTTGTTACTCCTCTTGACTATTTTATTGGGTTCTTCTCAACATACAATCAGGATTATAAGAGTAGTGGTGGGCGGTGGAGATGACGAAAGGGGTTTAAAATTTTTTTGCTATGGAGGGGACTTGGGTTTGGAAGGGAAAAGGGAAAAGGAGCTTATATGATATGGAAGAGTGGAAGACAGAGAAGTGGATCTCATAACCTAGGAAACATATGGGAAACTTGGTAATTGATGTTTGGGATAAAATGATATTGCTTGGGGTGAAGGAAAAGAAATATGATAGGGTAATATATGGGTCTCTTGTAGACAATGTTGACTTACATAGCATTCAATGTCCTTGACCCATTCTTCTAGTTGGCGTATCATCTCAACTATGAAGCTTTGTTTACATTGCGGGATAAGATAATATGGAAAGGGGCCATCCCATGGACATGGGGTCCTAAATCCAATCTTAAATGCCTACATTTGGGTTGAAGCCCAAGACTACACCATACTGGCCATTATTTTTAGGATCTTCATTTGTAAGTAAGCATCTCCAAGTGAAGATTTTCCTTGAAATCTATATACCCCTCCCGGTATTGAAAATATGGATGGTTTGGTGGATAACCAAACTGACCTATTTCTTTTTCATCTGGGCATGCATATTAAAGTTGATTTCCATTACATTATGGATCCACATATGGTTGGTAATACCTTGGAAATGAATTTTACAACTCCGAAGGAGGGATGCATTGATAATATTGTTGTTTTAGATGTGAATCCCAATGGGATAATGAAGTCATGACTCCAAGAATTCATGAAATGAAATAAAATTGAAGAGATGCAAGAGAGAAAAATGGATGGAAATGGATGGTGAAGGAAAGGAATGTTTCTTTACTCGAGAACGGGTTTTGTTACCCACATGGTGTCACTAGTTTTGCTTTGCATGTATGTTTCGAAGATTGAAATTCCACCAAGTGCACAAAAAATTGATGAAATGAAATGGAAATCATGTATGCACACATTGAAGAGATCAAAAAAATTGTGGGGTTGAAATCATTCGGATGAAAGTGATCCTCCAAAATTAAAAATTCAATACCGGCTCCAATTGAAAACATTTAAAGTCCGAAGTAGTCAAAAATTTGAATCTTGAAGTGAATAGAAGTTCGAAACTCTCAAATGAGGAAACCTTGAAATCCCAAATCTCCACAGCTCCCGAAGTATGAATGCCCAAAAATTCAAAACCTCTGAAATCCTAAAACCCACAATTTAGAAAGGTCCAAAAATGTAAAACCTCCAAAATCATGAATCCCAAAATTTCAAAAAACTAAGGATACCCTTTTAAATCTTAGACTCTTATGTGTCATCTAGGAAATTTTGATCTCTTTTTACACAAGTTAAGCCCTCCAAAATTGATTTCAAACTTTGACCCTTTGGTGGAACCTCCGAAATCTTAAAATTACAACATCCGAATTCTGAAATGCAAGGAAAGCTCCAAAATATCTTCTTTGAACTTAATATTGAATGTGACCTTGGTGTGTAGTAGAATAAATTTGTTAAAAATAGAAAACTTGAATTCTTTTTGTCATGATGAGCATTCCAAAACTATGATATCAAAATCATAAAGCACCCCGAATTTCCCGATTTTAGATAGGGCATTTAGTTTGATTGCATAACATGAAGCTATGTTGAGTGTGGGACATTTTGAAATAGGATAGCTCTTTGGAGAAGGTTGGTTACTTCTCATAACCTACTTTCCAATAACTACTCTCAATGTAGGAAAATTACTAACTAATCCTAATCTAATGCTTCTCGAAGGGGATAGCGAATAAGATACATGGAATGAAAACCTCCACTACGAGCATTGATACACTAAGAAAGGAGAGCGTATCACCTCCCATAGCCATGGAAAATGGAGAAATAATTGATCCTAGGGAGGTTGGACATATACAACACAAAACCAAAATGCAAACATTCACCATTTCATTGTAAATACAACCACCAAACCTACAGTACACAAGAAATACACACAGATCATGCGAACACAAAGAGAGGTAAGATGTAAAAAAAAAAACATAGAGGATGGAAGAGATGCAACAAAAATATGTTTTATTGGTCAATAGAAGTTTACACCATATGATTTTATAGCATGAAGAGGAATGAAGCCATTACAATATTTGAGGAAGGCTTAAAGCCCCAAGAAGAATGGGGTGCATGGGAGGAGAGAAAATGACCAACCCTTTGCATAATGTAACCCATTACAATTTCTAGAGGACGAAAATGATGAGAGAGAGGGAAGAAAATATCAAAATGTATGCCAATCTCCTGCAAAATCCATCATCCTCCTTACAAGAGTGATAGGAAAACCTACAAATGTGTTCACCATTGTACCTTGCCTTCTCGGGGAAAAAAGGAAGCCCATACCTCATCATTTTGGATAGGTGAGCAAACTAGAAAAATTCCTCTAAACTGGCGTACAATGATAACAATATAACTGCTATGATGTCCCACTGGGAATGTGAAAATTATTATGGAGGTAGCTACATTGTTCATCTAGTGCATTGGTTTGAGAGTTCTCAAATCCCAAACCTACGAACTTAAAAATTATGACATTGGACTCGAAAATTAATTTATGTGTCACTATTCACTTTATTGGCCCAAAAACTATTCCAAAATTCTGAAACCCCAAAGTCCAAATTTTAGACTTTGGGTTTGGGACCTTTGTATTTTCAGGGGTTCGGATTCGAGATTTCAAGGGTTCTGGTTTTGGGGGTTTGGGTATTGTTCATCTTCCTAGAACATGAAACCTCTGAAATCCTAAAAGCTCAAATTCAAAATTTTGGACTTCGAGTTTTGACTTCTTTTTCTCCCCACATGACATTGTTCACCGCTTGACCATGCTACTAACTCCGAAGTCCCAAATGTCTAAACTTTGAATTTCGGGACGTGATATCCATCGAACTTTTGATCTCAAAATTTCGGAGTTTTTCCTTTGTATAACTCCAAATTTCCTATGTCGTTGCCCCAAAACATCTTCGAGCCCTTTTGAACTTCAAATTTTTGAGGTTTTTATTTCTCAGCTCATTTTTTACATTTTCTGTAGCAAAAACTCTGAATTGCTTAACCCTCGAAGTCTTAAATTTTTGACTTTAGGTATTTCTACTATGTGAATTACTTTCTTTATCCATTTTACTTTCTTGGCTCAAGCTAAAAACATTAGATCGGATGGCCGAAATGATCCTCCCATTTCCTCTTTGTGAGGACTTATTTGTCTAATTTCACCTGCAGGGTAAAATTGGATAACTACTTCAAGGAGCATGCCTAATCAGATTACATTTTTATGGCCCAACCTACCATCTATACATGAATGGAACTCTAAATACTAGATCTTGCTCCTTATTAGAAGGTTAGACCTTTATACCTTTACAAAAGGAATCTTTATTGTGGTTTTTCCATCTATAACTAATAAAGACATCATACCGGAGTAAGCTCATGGTCTACCAATTGTGATACCTTATCTTAAAACCTTGTTTCCCCTCCTTTAACCCTATCATAGAATCTTTCTCTTGCAATCCTATTTGAATTAGGTTGCCCCATTTACCTCTCCAAATTTTCATTTGTGATTGTCTTATTTCCGTTGGAAATGGTTTTAGAAATATTCTTCATATTGACTTCCAAACCACTTATTTTATCCATACAAAATATGCGAGTATTCTTGTCAAAATTGACATGTCAACAAACCTCCCTACTTATATTGAGATAAAATTTCGTAACATGACATGGTTATATACATTGGGATTCGAAGGTTTACCTTTTAGGTGTACAATGTGTTTCAATTTAGGTCAAAGTGCTACTAAATGTTGGATGGAAAAGTGTAAAAATGAAAGAAACAATTGGGGGAAATGCCCTCCTAAACACTTGGTTTTGATGTCAACGAAGAGTTTGATTCTTAGGAATATTTGGATGTTTCCGAATTGGTTAAGAAAATTCCTCTTCCACAAATACCTATCATAGGGAGCATGGAGAATTCTAAAGGTGAAATTCTAGAAAACTCATTTCCAATTGAGCGTAAAGAGGATGAGGAAAATATCCATCCTGTAGACAAAAGAACATATCTGCCAACTGAATTTGTTAAGGTTTTATTTTCAATTGAGGAGGTTTTTGTTGGGTTGAAAGCAATGCACAATAATAAAAATTCTACTCTTAATAATACGAGGTCTCCTACCTAGCTATATCTTTCGTTCTTTGGGAAAGCTGTTTCTTTTTGTTTTGGGATGTAACTTTTTTATCTAGGATTTTAGGTCTTATTTTACTCCACAATATGGTCCCCTTAAAAACCATTTACTAATAATAATAAAAAAAAAATTGTTGGTGGAAAATCACAGCACCCCTGAATGTCTACAACTCAATGGGTTGAGACTCTCAATGCGATTGCATAACATGGAGCTTTTCCCAAGTGTGGGACCTTGTGAATCGGGAAAGCTCTCCGGATGAAGGCGATTCCTATTCCTCTGTTCAGATGCACACATAAAAATGCAGAGGGTTTACTCAAAAACCTAATCTAACTTGCCAAGGAGACAGGGTAAGAAGATGCATAAAAATAAACCTAAACTAACAAAGGTGATGCACCGAGGAATGAAGAAACACCTGTCTTGCCAATAAACACAAACCATTAAAATGCAATGCAAGATGATGCACAGATAACTAGATTTGCAGTGAAAGATCAAGAGGATAAAAATGAGCATAGAGAGGGTTGAGAATCATCCATAGACATGCATTATTTTCTCCAAAGATTGACACAATACACTACAAAATTCCAAGAGGAAAAGTTGCATTATAGTTTTAAATGGGACATTTGAACTCCATAAATTCACCTACCAAAGAGAAGAAGAGAGGGGCAAAACAAGAATATCCAACCTTTAAAAAGAATCCCCTCCTTACAATTTATAGGAAGAATGAGAGAGGGAAGAGAGAGGAATTCCAAATCTACCCCAACCACTTCCATATTGTATTTAATTCATCTCATTATGGTTGTAGGTGAGAACCTTAGCAAACCCAAAAAATGACGAACTGTATTTTGCATTTTTGAAGAACTTTTCCTCACCCAATTAAATATATTCAGTCGTAGTTGGATAGAGGACCTTGTAAGATTTCGAAAAGTATAACCTTGCGTCAATCTGAGCTCCCTGTGAAAAGTTATGGCCATTTGAATATCTGGGTCAAGGTTTGCTTCTTGTCGGGTGAGTGTCAGCGCTCAAAATGTTGCACCTCCTGAAGGTGCACCTTGGTGCATCCATCCTCACGTTAACATACTCTTAAATGTGCCATAGGCACTAAAAATTTGGTGCCAACACCTCTGTTCTACGCTAGGGGCGCAACTTTTTGGTGTCGGCACTCTCGATCATGCAAGGGCACAACTTTTCGATGTCGGCACCTCCCGATCTCTACCAAGGGTGTAACTTTTACGTGTTAGCACCTCTTGTTCTGCACCGGGGGTGTAACTTTTCTCGTGTCGGCAACTTGTTTCTACGCTAGGGGCACAACTTTTTCTATGTTAGCACCCCACATTCTGTGCCGGGCGCAACCTTTCTATGTCAAAGCACCTCCTATTACGGGGCCAGTGCAACCTTGTCATGTCAACATCTTCTACTGTGCACCTCCAACCTATGCCAGGGCATGAATTTTTCCATGTTGACATCTTCTACTGTGTGCCATCAACTGAGCCAGGGCGTGACTTTTTCCATGTCGACATCTTTTGCTATGCACCTCCAACTCTGTGCAGCCGTGAGTTTTTCCATGTCGACATATTTTTCTATGTGCCATCAACCTACACCAAGGTGTGACTTTTTCCATGTCGACATCTTCTACTGTGCACCTCGGCTGTGCATTGTTGGTGATGCAATAAATATCGGGCTTTGAGTTTCTTTGATTTCCATATTCTTTTATTTGTCTATATTACCCGGGGAGGGAGATATATACAACAATTTGGTGACTCAACGGGATCACCTGCCTGCTAGGTAGAAGATAAGTGGCCTTTTAGCAATCCATTGGGCATGGAGTTATAAGTAATAACCTGAAACCAACCCGATCTCGATCCCTAGCGATATCTTTGCATCTCCTTCTCTGAGAGCATGCTAGACCGTAGAAATTCAACTTGAGAGCAACAAAACCTATGCCGAAGGACTTAGGGAAATTAAAACCTAACTACAACAAGACAATGTGCATACACACTTAGAGGAATTGAAATCTAGGCTAATATTTACAAGGGTAAACCTTTTCCTTTTAGTAGAAATGTTTAAGATAGATTCCATTAACCGGAATCGGGAGTTCTTCTCCATCTAATGTAGACAATTGGAAGGCATTACTACTTTTACATCCCATGACCATGTAGGGGCCACTCCAAATGGCATCAAACTTGGAATGCCTTCCTAGTTTTTCCCGATCTGCATCCCATTTCAGAACTAGGTCCCCTTCCTCGAAGGTCTTCACTCTTGCCTTCTTATCAAACCATCGTTTTACTAAGGCCCGGTCCTTTTCAATCATCTGAACAACATGCTCTCTAATTTCTTCCAATTCCATCGACTCTGCATATCTGGGCCTCCATTGGTTCGAACTCGAAAACTCCAACTACTTCATGAGCTCCAATGTTGGGAATTCTAATGATATAGGCAATAATGCCTCCTTCCCATAAACCAACTTATAGGGAGAATTACCTGTAGACCTCTTTGGCGTTATCCTGTCAGCCCATAATGCTTATTTTAGCTTGGTATGCCATGTCCTTTGGTTTTCATCCAAAGTCCTTCTTATGATTCTTAGCAAATTCTTGTTCATGGACTCTGCTTGTCCATTACCCCGCAAGTAATAATTTAAAGAGGTGTTCAAATAGATTCCATTCTTGACATGAGACCATTCGTAATCTTAGAACCTATGAATGCTAATGCATTGTCTAATACGATAGTGGCTGGCACACCGAACCTAGTCATTATTCCTTCATAAAATTCTAGTATGTTAGACTCGTTTGCTTCTTTGAGCGCTCGCTTCGGTCCACTTGGTGAAATAGTCCGTTGCCGTGAGAATCCACTTGTGGCCTTGGCTTGAGTTTGGATTGATGACCCCAATGAAGTCCAATGCCCATTGCATAAATGGTCGATCAACCAAAATTGGGTACAATGGAAGCATTGCTAGTCTTTCTTTGCCTGTGAAGAGTGCACATTTCTTGCACTTTCTTATCCATGTATAGCAATCACTGAACACTGTGGGCCAATAATACCCTACCTTCATTATCTTGAGAGCCATTACTCGTGGGGAAAAATGTCCTCCAGAATCTCCATCATGAAAATCTCATAACACCCTCTCATTTTGACCTATCTCAATGCATCTCAATAGAGCTCCATTGATGTCTTTCTTAAACAAAACACCATCAACAAGCACATATGGAATGGCTTGTAATCTAAAGTATCTCCTCTTTGCTTTGCTCATTTCTGGAGGGCATAGGCCTACCTGTAGGAAGTGTATCATATTTTGAGTCCAACAAGGAGTGGGCACATCATCATTTTCTGTTCTTGACCATCCTGTAGTACCAAGATAGTCTCTTTTTCATCACCTGCTTCAACTTGCCAACTCAAAGCTAGTTGTTCACATAGTCCTTTTCCACATACTAGTTTTGTGACCTTGATCTCGATGTCATATTCCATGACACGGGTTATCCATCCTACATGTTTCTCATTCAGATCCTTATTTAGAAGGAAGTCCTTGACTCCTGCATGAGAGACCAACAATTGGATCTTGTTGTTTGAGACTAGGTGCTTGAATTTCTTTAAGCTCTTGATCACTGTAAGGACATGCTTTTCAATGAAAGAGTACCCAATTTCGTATTCCTCCAAGCCTTTGTGAAGAAAAAAACTGGTTTTTCTAATCCTTCTTTGTTTCTTTGTACAGGATTGCAGAAATTGTGTCTCCACCACCGAAGGCATATAGCATGAAGTCCTTGGAGAAGTCTGGATTGACGAGAGTCGGAGCTTGAGATATAGCCTCTTTTATTTCCTCAAAACTTGCCTTGCCTTTAGATGTCCACTTAAATGCCATGCTCTTCTTTAACATCAGCGTTATTGGCTTTATGAGAGCTACAAAGTTTGGAACAAACCTGTGGATGAAATTGATCCTTCCTAAGAAGCTTTGAAGAGCCTTCTTGTGACTTGGCAATGGAAATGCTCGAATTGCTTCAACTCTTTCTGGGTCAATCATCAACCCTTCCTTTGAAACAATATGGCCTAGAATTTTTCCTTCGTGAGCCAAGAATATGAAATTTTGGGATTCAATGATACCCCAAATCTTCTACATCTCTGAAATACATGCCTCGGATGAAAGAGGTGATCTCTTTGCATTTTTAGAGAATACCGTCATGTCGTCAAGATATATCAAAACTATTTTTTTGATCAATCCCTTGAATGCCATATCCATTGCCCTTTGGAAAGTGGACCCAGATTTGATAGCCCAAATGGCATCGTATTATAGGCATAGGTGCCCCATTTGGTGGTGAAAGCTATCTTAAACTGGTCATCTTCTTTCACCATTATCTGATTATACCCTGAGTAGCCATCTAGGAGAGAGAATCTCTCCGAACTAGACACCACCTGCAATATTTGTTCCATTAAAGGAAGTGGGTAATGGTCTTTGAGAGATGCCCTATTGAGGTTTTGAAAGTCCACACACAACCTGATTTCTCTGCTCTTCTTCTTAACCGGAACCAAGTTTGTAACCCAGCTTGAGTGCTTGATCGGGAATATAATCCTTACCTCTATTAGCTTGTTTAGCTCTTTCTTCATTAGAGGCTCGATGTGAGGGTTGACTTGTCTCCGCTTCGCCCGATGGGTTTACAATCTGGATCCAATTCTATGGTATGTTGTGCCAACTTCGGATTGAATCCTCGCAGGTCCTCATAGCTCCAAGCGAAGACATCTTGAAATTCTTGAAAAGTTCTATGAAATTTTATTTCTCCTACTCGGTGGCCACTTTACCAATTTGAAGTGTTTTGCCTTCCCCAACGAGAATTGGCTCGAATGTTCTTTCTTAACCTGTATGTTAGCCTTTTCCTTACGAGAACTAGTCATTAGGGTTGAAGATAGACTCAACATTACTAAACCCTTAGGAAGCTTGTTTGTTCGCAATTGCACTACTTGATCACCGTATCGCTTGCTTCTCTAGTCTGTCTGATTCCTAGCTGAGAATTCACCCTCTTCTTTTAGAAAATTGGCGATTTGTTGATCATTCTCAAACACCGCCAGCATGTGTTATTATATGGGCGCTGCCTCAAAATCACATGGATATGTGGTTGTGTTTTTTCCTTCGATGTTGTCAACCACATCAAACGTTACTCCAATTTCTGCGAGCCTATCTATGGCTTCATTTTTGTTCGGGTATGGAAATGATGTTGAAAGCTTGAAATCCTCAACGAGGTCCCATACCCTGTTCTTGTAGTTCTTTAGCAGATCATTCTTTGTAGCATGTTGTCCCCTGACTTGGTTAACGATTAGCTCACTATCCCTAAACACCTACAAGTTCTTTATGCCCTTCTTCCGGCACAATGAAGTCGATGAATCAAGGCCTCATATTCAGCTGTGTTGTTTGAACAGAAAAACTGGAAATGGAAATCTGAATAATATTTGAGGCCTTGAGGTCAAACAAGCATAACTCCTCCTTCTGCACCCTGCGTACTCCTTAATCCATCGAAAAATAACTGCCATACCTCATTGTCATCCTTATGGTATGGTTTGGTGATGCTTAGGAATAGGTTGGTTTTCTTCATGTATGCAATAGACTCCTAGCTCAAATTCTTCTACTTCTTGGTAGGGATCAAAAGCATGTACCTTACTTGCCCATTCATCAAGAGTCAAATTTGGGATGCTTCCAACATTGGTGTCGCTTCATTTGTGCTGGATAATCTTCTTGATCAAATTTTGAATAGTTGGCATTGATTTGGCTTGGAGTGTGACGCTCAATATGAAAGTTTGCAATTGGTTCAGATCTGATTGTGACCTTAGTACCATATCGTGTTCTAAACAACATGTGTGACCAATCAGCAGATAAGTAGCCTCCAATTTTAGCTATAAAATCCCCTTATAAGCATAGGGTAAAGAGTGGTGGCAAATCTATCACCGACACATCTTGCAAAATAGTAATGTTGGGGCATGCATGCAAGGTAAGATTCAAACCTTTAATCACTTCCACCATTCTCTTGTTGTCCCATCCAATTACACTACCCCCTCTTATATGACTTCATATTGGAGACCCGGTGATCAGCTATTTGCTTGGGCATGGCATGAACTACTTGACCAGAATCAATCATGCAATTGTGTACTAATTTATCCCCAAACATAGAATGGAGGGGGCTTCAATATTTTACCTTGTTGTCCTCCATGATTCCCTTTGGTGAGAAGCATTTGTGAGGAAATTGTCTTACATATGGTGGTGGTTCGAAGTTGACCAATTCTTCATGGCAGCTTGTAGAAGATCTCTTTGGCCTGGGATGGATAAAGATTCCCACATTGATATATTCACATTTGTATTCTTCATTTGATCAATGATGCTAAATGGGGATGAAACATCTCTTTGCTGTCCTTTAGCTTGTACATTCCTTTCTTGCACATGGGCAGAAATAGCTGGCATTTGTGTTGGTTTAGAAGGTGGTTTGGGCTGTCCTTGTGTGTTTGGAACTATATTTTACTTACCAACACCTTGTGGAGTGATGGAAGGTTGTAGATCACTTAGAGCCAATGCGCCCTTCACCAATATTCCTTTTCTTTGATCTTGTGTTATTCTGCTACACTTTGAGAAATTGTTTGATTCATGCCACAAAATCCTCGACTTGCCAATTCACAAGTGTGGTATCATTTGGAGTTGTGTTTCGCTAAGTTGTCCCTTGTTGCTGATTTGTTTCTTGACTCACTTCACCTTCTACGCCGGTAGTTATCACCATCAAGGCTTGGTTCAAAGCACCATTAAAGGACATACATTGGTTGTGAGGTTCATTGCATGGGAAACACCAATCATACTCTTGAGCTATGTTGTTTTACACTCGGCACTAATGCTTTAGAAGCGAGATGCAACATTGGGGTTATAGAGCTGAAATGGTCTATTGGTGGGAGGCCTTACTTGGCTTTGATTTTCAGCTAAATTGGGTGGCCTATTGGGCTGGTATGGTTGCCTATTAGGTTGAGCTTGAGGCTGATAAGAAGCTCTAAAGATTTGGGACTACTACCTCTTGAGTGTAACCAGCTCATTTCCCAAATTTTGTTATTGTTTCATGACCTCTTGGAGTTCATTTGAAGCACTAGAGGATGAAGTAGAAGCTTCATTTGAAATTTGATTTCTAAGAGTGGGAATACAAGCCAAAGTGGGTGCTTGACTAGCACTTGTATTTTCTAAGTTTGGATACAAGGGCATGGGAGGCCTAGGAGCCGGCTTACCGGTTTTAATAAGACAGTTTTCAGCCCTAATGGCAATGCTATAAGCAGCAGGTAAGGTTGTGCCTCCCATAGATTGAGTTAACATAGAAATACCAAAATTCAAAGCCTTAAGATAGTATAGAAAAACACCTTCAGCTATTGGCCTAACGGCCAATGGAATTCTATCCCAAGACCTTTGAAATATGAAGTTGAAGTCAGTCAACTGCTCAATGGGAGCTCTCTTGATAGTTGTCAATTGTTCTAGTAGAGACAAATTGTCTCCCTTTTATCCAAACTGCTCATGGAGAACTATGCATAACGATTCCAATTTTGGATAGAACCAGCTCCAAGGCTCCTAAACCATTGCAATGCCTTCCCTTTGAATGAAGATGCCAGCAATTTTGAAACATCAATTTCATTTATCTCATGGATTACACAAACATTAGCAATGTCATTGACATGATCACCAGGAGTGGTATTATTTTCTCTAGTGAAAAATGGAATGTTCTTCAATGTTGTAATTGGAACTGGATTCTGTGCATTGAGGGCAAGTGGGCTACTACTAGTGAAGTTGACAAAAGGGTTTTGTTTCACCATTCTGATTAGCTTGAGAACCCTTGTTGATTGGATGAAAGGTCTACCAGGTGGAGGGGTTGATAAAGTCCTGTTAGGTGGAGATGGTGATCTTTGTGGTCTTCTTCCTCTCCTTCCTCTGCCTGGTGATAGCTGCAAGTAGACAAATAACCCTTCTTCTCGAGTATCAGACCTAGTTCGAATTCTTCTCATGTACTTGGGCAACCTGTGCTGCTATACCACTGAATTCTATCCCTTCGGAGTCACTAGATGTGTTGGGGAACGAGCCTCAAAAGGCTGGATTCTACCAAGTTACACACCAAACCTGACAATATTAAAAAATAGAATTTAAAACTTTGAAGGACCCGGAAGATACAGTTCTTCAATTCGGTTATCGGGTCTTGTTGTGTAGCTACTAATCCCTGAAAGGTACAGGTAAAACTCAGGTCATGCAAGGCAACTTACAAAACCCAAAATACATCGTGTCGAGAACTTGGGACGTGCTCGACACTTGGTAAAACTGAAATACTAAAACATATGAAATTTTGAAATTCAAAATCTCAAAAATATAAGAATACCCTTTTGAAGACTATCCCCCGATCTATCAACTGGTGAAATTTTGACTTGTTTTGAGCAAGTTAAGTCCTTGAAAATCAATTTTTGCAATTTAGCCTGAAAGGTAAAAAAATCTGAAATTGTAAAACCTGAAATTTCTAAGTCCAAATTTTTCTTAAAAATCCTTCAAATCTTGTGGAATGACCTCTTGGTCCCACGGCATGCCAAAACTGTTGATGGCGAATCACAACACCCCTGAATGTCTGCAACTTGATGGGTTGAGACTCTTAGTGTGATTGCATAACATGGAGCTTTTCCCAAGTGTGGGACCTTGTGAATCGGGAAATCTCTCTAGATGAAGGCCGGTTCCTATTCCTCTGTTCAGATGCACACATAAAAATGTAGAGGGTTTACTCAAAAACCTAATCTAACTTGCCAAGGAGACAGGGTAAGAAGATGCATAAAAATAAACCTAAACTAACAAAGGTGATGCACCGAGGAATGAAGAAACACTGTCTTGCCAATAAACACAAACCATTAAAATGCAATGCAAGATCATGCATAGATAACCAGATTTGTAGTGAAAGATCAAGAGGATGCAAATGAACACAAAGAGGGTTGAGAATCATCCATAGACATGCATTATTTGCTCCAAATATTGACACAATACACTACAAAATGCCAAGAGGCAAAGTTGCATTACAGTTTTAAATGGGAGGTTTGAACTCCACAAATTCACCTGCTAAAGAGAAGAAGGGAGGGGAAAAACAAGAATGTCCAACCTTTAGAAAGAATCCCCTCCTTACAATTTATAGGAAGAATGAGAGAGGGAAGAGAGAGGAATTCCAAATCTACCCCAACCACCTCCATATTGTATTTAATTCATCTCATTATGGTGGTAGGTCGAACCTAAGCAAACCCGAGAAAATGACAAACAGTATTTTGCATTTTGAAGAACATTTTCTCACCTAATTAAATATATTCAGTAGTAGTTGGATAGAGGACTTTGAAATATTTCCGAAAAGTCCAACCTTGCATCAATCTGAGCTCCCTGTGAAAAGTTATGGCCATTTGAATATCTGGGTTAGGGTTTGCTTCGATCGGTCGGAGTGTCAAGCACTCAAAATGTTGCACCTCCCAAAGGTGCACCTTGGCACATCCATCCTCAAGTTAACATAATCTTGAAATGTGTCATAGGCACAAAAAATTCGGTGTCAAGCAACTCCTGTTCTACGCTAGGGCGTAACTTTTTTAGTGTCAAGCACCCCACTGATTGGCGCCTTGAGGGGCACAACTTTTCGGTGTCGGCACCTCCGATCTGCACTGTGGACACAACCTTTTCTATGTCAGAACCTCCTATTCTACACTATGGGTGTAACTTTTTTTCGTGTCGGCATCTCCTGCATTCTGCGCCCGGGAGTGCAACTTTTCTCGTGTCGGCACCTCACATTACTGCACTGTGGGCAAAACCTTTTCTATGTCAAAGCACCTCCTATTCTGCGTAGGGGTGCAACCTTTGTCATGTTGACATCTTCTATTGTGCACCTCCAACCTATGCCAGGGCATAAATTTTTCCATATCGACATCTTCGTTGCATGCGCCATCAACTGCGCTGCGCGCGACTTTTTCCATGTCGACATCTTCTGCTGTGCACCTCCAACCTATGCGGTGCAACTTTTTCCATGTCGACATCTTTTGCTATGTGCCATCAACCTGCACCATGGCATGACTTTTCCATGTCGACATCTTTCTGCGTGTACACCTCCAACTGCGCGGACTATTGGTGATGCAATAAATATCGAGCTTTGAGTTTCTTCGATTTCCATATTCTTTTGTTTGTCTATATTACCTGGGAGGGAGATATATACAACAATTTTGTTTATATAATACATTTTATACATGATAAATACAAATATATAATAAAAATATAGATACTAATAAGTAGGTGTTAGATTTGACCATCTTCATTTTTAGAATCAATTTTTCATTCCATTGATCTATGCTCCTTCACAAAGATGAGAATTATATTGAATCACTCTAATTATAATCTTAATGATGGATAAAAAATTTGGTCTAAAACATTGATTGAATATTGTACAAAATTAAATATACATACTACTTACTACTATACTATATGGATTGTGAAAATAATATATTTATTAAATATAAAGATAAACATTTTGATTGACTTGATGGATTGAACATATAAATGGATAAAGATATTTATTTATTATTAAATATATGGAATATTGATTATTCAAAGTACCTAATATAATCAACCAAAAGATAAAAATGAAAAATTACATGTTACAAAACCTAAATTAAACCAACAAGGTGAAAAACAAACCAAAGGAACATAATAACTAACCCATTGTATGGGATTGAAGATTCATCTAGGTTGGAGCATGTTCCTTTTTCATAAGTAAAATTGTGTGTCTATAGTATTCTAGTTAGAGGAAATGAGGATTTAAGACCTTAGATGATGCATAAGTTGTAGAGAGGATTGATTGAATTTATTTTTAATTAAATATATGGTTATCCCAGTCATTATTGAATGAATGATGTATACATGGTTAAATGAAAAAATGAAACAAGCAATCTAAGATGTAATATTTGAAACCCTAAACAAATAATAAGTAGTAAGGAACTAGCTAATTTACTCGTAAACTAGAAATTATCTAAGTAGGGAAGAGTGTCAAAAATAATGTGTGTAAATTTTGAATTACATGAATAAGGCCGAGATACGGCTACTTGGGCACTTTGGAGACTACTACTACATGTCCGTGTTGCACAAATGATTAGAAAAAATGTTTTTAATGTGTCACAAGATCATTGTTGTTGTTTCATGTTGATCTCCTGAGATCCTTTCTTTAATAGCCAAGGGTACCTATAACTTGCAAAAGAAGAGTTCACCTAGACAAGCTAAAAACCACATAAAACCTAAAAAGAAAGATGTAATATGGGGATTCGGATTTGTGACGCTAAAGGTCACCTCAACAATGAACTTATGAATTATTTCTGCACTACATTTTAGAATCAATGTAGTTCTTGTGAGTGTGTAAAAATGATGCCCTATGATTCCCTTGTGCAATTTTCACTTCATAGTGGGATATAGCTAGAATGTAGAAATGCGAGAAAAATGTTTGGATGGAAAAATGGACTTCCCCTTCCTATATAATGTATACAAATTTGATGCAACCCTTTTCCATTGAATTAATGTTAGATGGATGCTTTAAAATTTCTGTTGGGTTCCATTGGGATGTAAGGTTAGGTGGTGATATCATTTCTTATTACTTGGTCATCTATGTTGATTACATAACTATGTATTTATATGATTACCTTGTTTGAATTTTGTAATTGACAACAAGAAGGCTGACCTATAAGTCAAAAAGATTCCTAAAATATAAAAGAGACCTAAAAGGAGTGAGTAATATGAGAAAGGGTCGAGGCACCCAAAGGGGACTAGGGCACCTATGCGTTATTATCCTAGCTTGGTGCTACTTTCTAAAGCCAAAAATATAAATCCATTTAATTCTAACTAGGTTTTGGGGTGTGTAATACCAAATACAAAACAATAAAAAAATCAAAGAGGCCAAAGATACTTGTCAATTTCTACTTTTCCTACTTAAGAATCATGTAAATGCTAGTATGCTTTTAGGAGATATAAATGTACCCAAGTGTGAAATTTCGTATCTACAAGGATAAAAGTTATGGTATGTCAAATATTTCTAGGCTAGTGTAGATTTTAGAAAGAAACAAGAAGGTCTTATAAGAGCTAAAACATCTCTGGATTTCATAGAAAACAATTTTAGAGAAAACATTTTCATACAATTCTTAAAGGATTGAGTTGCATCTTGGAAACTATTAACTATGATTGGGAGCATTTTCATGTGTAAAGAAGAGAAATAAATTTTTAAGAGGGTTTTCTGTATCGTCAAACCGATTGTAGGATAACACAAACAAAAATTCTCCATCTCGAGACAGAAAACCCTATTCAAGGTTTTTAACAAATGAAACTATCTTTAAGATAGAAAAGGGGTGTGAAATTAAGGTTTTGACATAAAGTGGATTGGAAAACATTAAGAGTCTAATGGAATGTTTTTAAGGTTTTATATTTGGAAAATCAGTCAAGAATTTGATGATACATTTTAGTAGTCTTGAGTCAATTATTCTAGTTAAACAAGGCTTTTTTTACATGATTGTTGAAAACTATGTATGGTATGAGTCAAGTTGAGGTAAAGGATACAAGTTATTAAAAGTTACAATGAATAATTTCATCCACTTAGAGTTAATAACTATATATTAAGAATGAACAAACCCAATCTCATGAAAATTGTAACAATCTAGAAGATAGAAGGAGAAAAATGATCCATTGAATAACTTATCAAAGAAGTAGAAGGAATTTTTTGGGAAGTTTGGAGAAGCCTTCAAGAATGGTTTGAAATGTTGAGTAAGGAAAATAATAAGTAATTGAAAATAAAATCTCAAAGTCTAACCATACATTTGTGATGACAGTCTTTCCTAAGAAAATATGAAAATACAATCCTAAAAATAAATCAAATGCTTAGCGAAGGATTTGATAAGGTGAAATTAGTTAAACATCATGGAAGGGTGGTGAATATAATTTGAATCTTGTGAAGGATCTTAATTCTTAAGGAGATAAATCCATAAAAACAAAATATAATTGTTTTGTTGTTAGCTTGTGAAGATTAGAGCAACTTGTGGGCAATGAAATATTTCAAAAAAAGGGGAAAACTTGGAGGAATGGATGAAATGAGGGAGAATATTAGGATGTGGGACTACTAAGTAATTTTGAGTGAGATAAAAGAACTCTAAAATTCCAAGTAAGGGGTGAAAATAGATGATGAGGATGGTTTAGTGTTGGGTTAAGCCAAAATTTCCTAGAAGAACAAACTTGTGAAAATGATAAACTTGATGAATGAAGGGTGTGGAAACCTTGTAATCCTCATAGGAAAGTGTGAATAGAGTTTTGAAATATTTTAGAAGGTGGATAAAGTGGGTAATAGCTAAATCATAGAAATTTGAAAAAACAAACTAGTTAGGCCTAAACCAATCTTAGAAACAAGGAAAAAGTGAGTTAGGAGGACAGAGGAAGGGTTAACCCATGAAATGTTTCTCAAAGAAGTAATGAGATAATGGGTATCTGAAATATATTTCACATTTGCATGAAAGTTGATGGTTTTCTCTTGACATGATGATTTGTATGAACTTAGGGCTACTTGAATGACTTATTCCAAAAAGGTAATATGAGAATAATAATTTACTTCAAGATAACAAGACCTTGAAATATTTTAGACCCCTAACTTATGCAAATGGGTTTCTAACAAGCTTATCAATAAAGGACAAACATCAATATTTTGTCAGTTTTATCATAATTTCTACTTTTAGAGGGCCACAAGTACTTAGAGAGGTTTATAAAGGAAATAATG
Source organism: Taxus wallichiana var. yunnanensis (assembly GCA_018340775.1). NCBI lineage: Eukaryota > Viridiplantae > Streptophyta > Pinopsida > Cupressales > Taxaceae > Taxus > Taxus wallichiana. Next base: position 686,040,755 of record CM031244.1, read on the forward strand.
AAAGATGATGATATGGAAGTTGAGTAAGTTTTCTAACATGATGCATTGGTTATTTATAACATGTTTAATGGTATTTTATCCCTTGGTTTAATGATTTGTTACATTTAATCCTTTTGAGCATAGTTCAAGCTACTTGGAAACAAGGTATAAAGTGTTAAATTTTGATGATTAGATATATGAGTGTTCTAACTAATGTTATTGGTTGAATTTGTAGAATGCATCTACATCAAAAATTTCCAATCAATCCTAAAATTCATCATAAATCACAATAAGAAACCTTTCATGCATAATGCAATCTACATTCTTTGCTAACAAATCAACTCTAACTCTCATTAATTCGGGTCTTCAAATTGACTAGAGTTGAACATAGGCCATTTAATCTAAAATAAGATCATGTTGTGAAAGGTTCTCTTCCCTTTCTAAGATCTACTCAAAATCTTCCCCTAAATAAACAACCAAAAGGGGCTGATTTTGCAAAATCCAAACATTTACGTTGCCTTGAGACTACCTCAATAAAACAATGTCACGTGAAAAAAACCTCCCAAGTAGTGCGAGAATTTGAAAGGACACCACTACCACAAATAGGGGATCCTCTTCCTCCTAAATACACATAGATGTTTATGTGTACATTAGATTTATCAACACCCATAGGGACAAAATATTGTAAATGGAATGGTGCTCTGTAGAGACACTCCAAGAAGAACCTCCTCAAAACGATTAGAGCTACCCATAAAATCTCATCACTTACCTTTTCCCGAACAGTCAAGGTCCCATTCTAGAGAGTTTGTGAAGCTATTTTAATCTTACTTGGAAGATTTTTAATGAGAATTATAAATTTAATAAAGATATACTCTCATGTAACTTCGTATTAAAAGATATCATCATTAAGATAAATATCAAGATATTGGTTTATGTGATATATGCAACAAATCATAATAACAAATTTATTAGTATTTTTGCGTGGTTAAATTAGAAAAACATGACATATTAAGTGAAATATTACACATCTTTGAATGACACTCTTAAGGATTATTCATTCATTTTATAATGTTGAACTTATAATTTTTATTATTATTAGAAAATAGTTTTTTGAAAGGGATTAGACCCTTATGCAGAGTAGGTCTCAAAAGAAAGATTTTAAAAATTCAGCAAATCAAAAAGAGATCAAAATCAAGATTTAATGACAAAGCCCAACAAAAGAGAAAACTCTTCCAAGATCATAGCCAAAAACAAAGCAATGATTACAACAAAATAATAACTAGTAGAGAAAAACTTCACAATAATTACAACTACTATGTAGTAGTACAGACCGACCAACAAACTAGATGCAACAATGAGAGAAAACAAAATGACATGACTCATGTCTTGTTTGAGGTAATAAAGGGTTTAGATTTATTTCATACCTTATTTTTCCATTCCTTCTTAAACTGATATTAGAAGAACAAATTTGATTGACTTGATAATAATTTTTCCCTCAACAAGGGCGTCGAATATATTGCAAAATCAACATCTTGAGGAGAGGAAACTTGAGGTTTATTCTCTGTAGTGTTATGAATCTCATCCATGTGAGGTAAATCAGTTTCGGGGTTGCACAACTAGTTCTATATGGGGATTGATTGTTATATGTTTAGGTAGAGAATCCTTCCACCATGCAAGTTTGACCTTGCATTTGGAATGTTCACAATCCTATAAAATATGAAAAATTTGAAAGAAACACCAACATCTAAAAGAAAGACCCTCGTAGTCAATATTTATACCCTGATTCTATTTCCAATTTGTAAATTGATTTCTCTTGGTAGATCTTGATAGGTATCAAGATATAAAGGGATTCGAGCATAAGTAGTATGTACCTAAATAAAGGTCTTGTCTTAAACTTTCACAAATGAGCCTAGAGTATTGTTATCCAAAATTAACCCCGAGTGTAAATTTGATAACTTGAAGTTGGAGAAAACAGAAATGGTGAAAGGCCAAAAATCATATTTTTGGGTACCCCTTTGCTTTCCTCTAACTTCCCTGTCTAAGAAAAATCCAAGGAGTTAGGAAAATTTGGGAAAAATCTGAAAAAAATGAAGCCAAAGTCTTGTTTTAGTGTAAATCAGGTATGGGGGCTATGGATGGAACAAATGTAGATTGTACTAATGTTCGTCATATTGAGTACGGGCCCAAAATTCCAAAGAGACAAGGAAATGTGACAAAATTGTAAGTTTTCGACCCAGTAGCACAAGTTCACGCAGGATAGTCAAGACCGAAAAGATGAAATAACTGATTTGTAAAGGAATAGGTTAAGGAAGAAAAAAATTGTCCCACGTGGTACATGGGACATCGGGACGATTCTGGACCCAAAACTTGAAATTTTGCACAAAGATCAAGCGGGACATCAAAAGTTGAAATCACCGCACCAAGAAGAAATCAGCAAAAATAGATAAAGGAGGCCTAGCAGTCAGATTACACATGGGACATGAGTTCCCAAAAAACCACATACCGTGTAATACAATGAAAAGTAAATGCCCAACCCCCAAACTTCAAACAACGATAAATTTTGACCCGAGCTCGATTTTGATGAAATTGGACATTTCATAAAGGACATAACGTCCTCTATGCCAAAAAAATGGATTTATTAATTTTAATGTGTGTAGGTTGGTGAAAATAAAATAAAAATCTCTAGCTCAATAAAATAGATACTCAATCATCTGTAAAATGTAAGAAATACGGAAGACCCAAAACAACCGCCGACACTCGGATCATGTCATATCTTTTGCATTTCTCAACGAAATCATGAAAAATTGGTACCACTTGAATTGTGGCTCCATGTCCCACATTAAAAAATAAATAAATTTTGAATTTGATGAATAATTGATGGTGAGTTTTAGAAACCGTGCATAGTTTAGAACAATGATTTTATTTGTGGTTGGGAGGACATTTAATGAAGCATGGGTAGACATTTTTCACTGCTACAAGTTATGTAATAGCATGGGGAGATTTTTGTAAGAAACATACCATAATTTCACTTCATTTAAGATATCTTGCAAGTTGTGGGAAGGCAGATTTTGGGATTTTCATTTCTCTCTCTCTCTCTCTCAGAATTCTATGAATTGGAGTGTTGGGCTCATTGTAAAGATATATAGTTTTGAGTGGAAAAACTTTGTCAAATTGGTTTTGTGAAGACAATTTTTGTACACCCTTGTAGTGTAATCTTTGTATGGTGATATATGCCCTTTTTTTGTAATAGATTGAACTGCATATCAATGAAGCAATAGATACAAGTTTGTGGATGTGTCTTCTCTGCTTTGTGTTTGCTTACATGATTTTTCCTCTCAACCTCGTTACAAATATAGTGTGTATATTTTATGTTGTTGCATGGATTCATTGTGTGTGTTAAATATGGTTGTGAATGTAGTTGCAAAACTATAGAGAACTATTATCACCCCCTCTAGTAGGCACTTTGCTTCCATTTTTCACACATTGGATATTAATCTCACCCCATTTGTTTCTAGTGTATCACCTCTTTAGTGTAGGCTTACTTTTCATGCATTAGAGTAGATTGCAGTAGGTAGTTTAGGAGCAAGAACTTGCTTTTTTTTTGGAGGATCATCTCAAGTCAGCAAGTCCACAACTTGAGAGATGATCCAATGTTACCTAGTCACGGCGTGATCTCAAGCATACACACTTGTGCAAACTATAGGGTGCTATGATTTGGTGATAACAAGTATCACCTATGACAAGAAGTCAAGATCTATTCCATAGCTTAAGTGGGAGGCTTGAAAAAATTAGCCAAAATAGGGTAGATATTAAAGGAATATTTTATGGGATAGAAGGATGGATACCATGGCTTGAACATGAGCTCATGTTTTCCTTGATCCCAATTTTCATTAAGAATCAAATACCTATCCTCAGAGGTTTCAAAGAAAACAATGAAATATGTTTTGGCACAAAATAAAGCTCAATTTTACCTTATATTTTCTCTCTCCATCTTTGGGAAATCAAGTCATGTAGTTGAGAGAGTTTATGCCAAAAATTTGGAACCTACAAATAAGGCCCTACTTAGTAATATTTTCTTCCTTATTTAAAACCTTGTGAAGCGAGATATTCCTCTATCTTTAGCATCGGTATTGTCTAAGAAAGTTTGAGAGGCTTCTAGATTATTTAAACATGTATAAACAATAAGATATTATTGGTTTATCAAATTAAAGAAACTAATTCTCATATTATATATAAAGAGAAATAATAGTTATTACACAAAATATATTACACAAAATAATAATATATTAAGAGAAATAATATATAAAGAGAAATAATAAATTTCCACAAAATATATTACACTAAGTATGATATTTAATTATGAAGAAATATCAAACCAAATATTTTCCATAACCAAAATCAGCTATTTTTAATCTTATAGAGTCTATGCAACATAGCTTTTATTAATTAAGTAATAAGGAGATTTTCAAAGGATCTTTTTAACCTTGTACATCCAAATAAATTTTTAAAACATTATGACTCAAATGAAACCTAACGATAACCAGGATCAAACAAGATTTGTGAAACACACCTACATGTAACACGAACACCAAGAGAAAGTTATTTCCAAGATATAGGTATAGAGCGTAGCTAAAAGTTTGTGATAAAAATTTTATCGCATAGTCGTTCCCAAAAAAATCACTAAGATAAATCCCTCCATGATAAATTTACCTTTAATAAATAGGTGAAACAAAAGACCATAACAAGTCAATGAAAAGCATATTGAGCTTATGTTAGTGCAATCCTTTTTTTGAGGACCCAATTATATATTTGATTATACTTTTATATTTTTGTCACTACCTTCCACTCCCCATTGTATTATTATGACATATTAGAATAAATAATTATATTCCTATGAAATATTACATACCTACATAGTTTTTAAAGTTCCCATGCATCATATAGATTCTCTTGTAGAAAGCCTTGTTAGCTTTGTGTAAGAACGCACATTAATTAGCTAGAGCTAACACTCTAGATGATAGTCCATGGGTCCCCTAATTTGCTACCAAAACCCTCTTAATTGTTTCCTCTGCTATTGGTTACTCTTCATCCTTTCCACATACTTTTCCTCTTTGGTTATTTTCCCGTATCCACTAGATTATCTAAACCTAGCTCAGAATCATCTTCACTATTCATGTTATCATTTACCACAAGGTGAAAAGGAAGGGAATCCTTTAACCATGAACTTTAATCTTCATATTGTGTTTCAAGATCTTGTATTTTGAGCTTATGTAACCTAAATAAAAACACCTCACGCATGTGAAGGGTATCCCTTCATAGTCATCGGTCTCGTAGATACTAGTTTATAAGATACATGTACATATATATCATATTATTTGTAAATAATATTATTTACCAAGTATATAATTGCCTATTAGTCTTTTTGGTTACTATATTATATTCTTTAAGGTTTTATTATGAAATATATTAAATAGTCATACATTGTTTTAGGAACTCTATGGGGATTCATGAATACCCAAAAACGTGAATCTCTAACATTAGGTGAGAACCATCAATCATCCTTCCGAGTGGTGTGAAAATTCCCCACTTCAATTTTCTTTATGTAAATAAGGAATAGACCCATGATTACTGGTCACCAATGTAATAGATTACCACTATTGAAAAACATTAGTGCATGGTGATAATATTTTACTTTCAAAATTATTTTTTCAAAAAAATGTATTCACATATAAATTTTATAAAATTACACCTCAATATATCTGTAAAAAGGAAAATAATGACTTAATCTCAAGAAGTATATTCAGGCTAAAATTAAATATGTTTAGTTGTATTAAATGGATGTTATATTGAAAATTTAAAAAAAAATGTAAAGTACGTTTTCGGAATGCGATTAATTATTGATACCAAAATACTTAATTGATATGGTATTAATTTAGTTGGAGTATAACATCTTCTACATGTAATAATTTAATATTTTTCACAATGTTTTTGTTTGTATTCCCATATATGTTAATAATTTTAAATTTATATAGCTTAAATTGATGGAATATTTGAAAAAGGTGTTACTTTGGAATATTATATTCTTATGTCAAAATTTAATAATATAATAATAAAAGTAAACTACTAGGTTGTAGTAATTAACTAGTATAGATATCTTAGACACATTTAACTAAAATATGTAATGAAAATCAATTGGTAGGTTTTTATTATAGATTTTAACATACCATGTTATTAATATTGTTATTACCTTATTCTCCAATATCATATTGTCTATTAAAAATTGGAATCAATATTTCTACCCTAATATTTTGGGCTTGAAAATATGCTTCTAGAAAATAATCATCCAAAATCCACCATATGAAAAAAGTGATTGCGATTTTTGAATTTGTTTGAGAAGAAGAAAGGAAAAATATTACATATGATGGTTAAATTGACACATAATTTCATGTTGAATTTTCACAATGATTTCAAAATAGATCTCAAATATAAACTCTAACGTAGAAGTAAACAACTCACTCCATTAAACTCCACACCAATGATTTAATTAAATCTTAATTAAATCTAAGTATTGTAGAGTAACTGATGTAAAAATGACAAAATATAGAAATGACATAAACAAACTAAGATTTGAAATATGAAACCCTAACCAATAGATAGAGGAAACATTAATTACTTGATATGCACGCAATTTGGAGTTTATATGAGTAGGGAGGAGTGATGAAAAAATGTAAGAAGTGTTGTTATTGATCTCTTTAAATTCTATAGCTCATGAACAAGGCCAAACATGGGTGCAATGTAGCAAGATAAGGGCACTTGGTTGCTAATGAGTGGATCTCGGCACCCATGAATCTATAAAAACCTCTCGGATATACTTTCTTTTGTGTCACTAGAGTGCCACAATTATTTTCTTTGATTGCCTATTTTCACACTATGATTGCTGAAGTTACATGTAACCTAGAAACAAGATGTTCACCTACACAAACCTAGACTCCAAGTCAAACCCAAAAAGGAAAATTCATAATGGGGAGTCAGATGAATGCAATAGTCATCTTGAGAGTGAACTTATGACCAAGCGCTACACTACATCTTAAAATATGTGTAATTCTTGTGATTGTGTGTAGATATTGTGCCCTAGGATGCCCTTACGCAAGATACACTTGATAATAGGTGTAGAGCTAGAATATAACAATGTAGTAGAATACGTGGATGGAATAGAATTAAAATTCCCTTCCTATGTTGTTTATGTACAATATGAAGTATCTTTTCCCTTGAATGGATGTTATATGGATGCTTTAGGTGTCTTTTGAATGCAAGATTAGGTGGTGATAGTAACTCTTAGTGATTTATCCTTTATTTTTAAAACATAAATATGTTTTCTATAGATTTTCTTTGTCTCAATTTTGTAATTGACAATTGGAAGGGCAAACCATAATTGAATAATATCCCAAAAGGAGTGAATAAAATAGAAAAGGGTCGAGAGGTGCAGAGAGGGGACAAGAGCACACTGAGTGATGTTATCTAGGATTGGCGCTAGTGTGTGAAGCCATGAAATATAAACAGGTATAATTTCGAATGGGCTGTAGTGTGTGCAAGACTAAAAAAAAATTAAGAAATAGCAAAAAAAGGCAAAAGATAGTTTTGAACCACTAGTTTTTAGGCTTACGAATCATGTAAATGCTAGCATGTTTATAGTAACTAGAAATGTACCCAAGTGCATAATTTTATATCTACATTTTCCCCCAATTTATGCTATCGAATAAATAAAAGATAACATAAAGTAGATAGAATATGAATACTTGATAACCATGTAGATCATGCGGTGAAATGTTTTCCAAGTGGAGAGGTGAAGCATGTAATGATACAATGTGAAGTGTGGAAACTAGGAAAGTAAAGTGAACCTAGGGGTGAAGTATATTTGTTAAATTGTACCTAGTTTTATGTTTGTACTTGGTGTTGTTGGCTACTTATTGTTTCTTATTGAGTAAGGACCTACAAAAGAACAACAAAAGAGTATTCAAAATTCATTATATGATCAATCGAGAGAAAAATATGTATAAGAATGTAAAAGTAATCATAAAGGAAAGTTTGTGCACGACATAAAATAGTGTAAAGGAATAGAAAAATGTCCTCAAAAAGTTGTAAAAAGATTTTTTTTTGTACGATCTAATAGAAAGAGTAAATTTTTAGTTATCTTAAGCCAAGTGTGATTTTTTTGCAATCTCGGCCCGAGATGCAATTGTTTTGGGTGATATCTCTTAAAGAGTGAGTTTTGGGGAGAGAGGTATACCTTTACTCTTCATCCATGAGTCGAATGATAAGAACCACTATATATGGTACATCCCTAATTTGTTCCTACCTCCCAAATTAGCTATGAATGTACTAATTACTCCTATTGAAAAGGATTTTAGGAGATTGCATACATGCTTTAAGCGGAGGATTATTCTTGTAATTATATAATTTATCTCGAAGGCTTCTTGAGAATGTGTTTATCTAATAAGCGATAGTATGTGCCCCAAGACATTAACACCTAGGGAAGGAAACGAGTACCATGTCCCTATTGTATGATGTTTGGCACTAGTGTTTGTTCGATGTTGAGGACCCAAGTAAGATTCTAGGTCATTCTATGATTGTATTTCTATTTTTCTTCTATACTTGTGCGTATCTTTATTGTGTTTTGTGTGTTTGTAAGGGTGCTTTGTTCACCCAATGTATGCCCCCCCTAATTTTTGGCTGCATACAATGTATCTAGGAGAATGCATCCCAAAAGAGAGAACTTGCTAATGTGTTGTATTATATACCTATAGAGGGGAGGGTATGTGCATACTACAAATCAAGGCACATGCAAAAATGTGGATAAAATCATATGTTAATATAAAAACTAGAAAGCATGTAATAGAAGACAATGTAACAAGAAAAATCATATGTTTGCAAAAAAAGTTGACCATGACAAGTGATTTTCAGACATGAGACATCCCTCACAATGTAATAAGACAATCAGGGGGGCGAAGCATACAAAATGTGATCAAATAAGACATAGGAAAATCCTTTAAACATTGGCATGTAATAGAAAACAATAGTAATTAAAATGTATCAAAAAATCAAGGTGTCCCGTAGTCCTACAAGGAAAATTTTACACATGAAACACCCGTTAGCGTGTTAGAAATATAAATAACATGTTTAGGCATGTATATATTAGTGGAAAATATTGTGCTAGAAAGTAAAAATAGTTAATAATTAAATAATAGCACTGTAATGTGTGAGACTAGTAAATGTAGATGCCCCCAAGAGCTTCAAAGTGGGACCGGAAAAGGATATAGTGTCGAGAATCATTACAGCGTGTGAAAATATATAAGTAATATACATTCATAACTAGAGACCAAGTGAATTTTTATGTATATATGATAAATATGATGACATGTTGAGCATTTGACTAGAATAGTAAGCAAAGTGCATCATGTAAGTAGTATAAGCAAGTAACATTAAGTGCAACCAAGATATGAAAATACGGTGAATGAGTGTGATAGAATGGAATGCAAAGTCTAAAGGTGGAAGTAGTAACGTGCCTGTCATCGAATGTGTGTGAAATAAGATTCATTTATAAACTCCCCATTAGTAGTCAATAATGAACCATAGAACAACAATGCATCATCAGAAATGGTTTTTTTGTGTTAGTAGATGCTAAAAATATTTATATCATGAAGCATTGAGCATGGAATATCTAGTGGATGTGATGTTCATTTCCTAATTAGACCCTAAAAATTCAAGTATGAACTATGGAACTAGAGTACGTCATAGGGTAATGATCTAAGAATATGTGTATCAAAGGGTTTGAAAGTGCTTAGAAACATTAAACATGATGCATGGAGCACATAATGTATTATTGTAATAGACATCTAATAGAAATGAAGGGGGAAGAAGTTTTGATGTCCCCCAATTGTGTGAGTGATGGATATCTATGTGGTGATGTGAGAAGGAGCATGTCATGGTGGAAGATATTAAAATGTGTCCCATCCATCAATATAAGGATTAGCTTGTTTGAAAAAGAGAATTGGATGATGAATTGTAGTAGGGTGGAGAGGGATATTGAATGGTTGTAACTTATTTTGGATTGATAATATTGTATAAGGATTGAGAGGAGGAGGAGATGGACTTATTTTTAGAGGAGGTTGTTTATCTAGAATTGGTAATTTTGTTGAAGACTTGAGAGGAGGAGGGGATGAATTGATTCTTATAGGAAGTGACTTACTTGCAATGGGTGAGATAGGATACTCTTGACTAATAGAATGAGGAACATTAGTAACTATGGAATGATGCTCACCAGAGATGGATGGACCGGATTCAAGATCCCATTAGGATTTACCATTGAAGATGAGTATGAATCAATTTTTTTGCATCAAATGAGATAAAATCATGATGTGCAAGGTGCTTAATTATTTTTTTAATCTTAGCTATTATTGTCATTATATACATTAATTTTGTGATAATCGTAACAGGAAGACATATGTACCGGAAATTCGATAAAAAGGATAGCAATTAGTAGTTGGCAAGTTGATCAATTGATGAATGAGAATCTGAGGAATAATATCATTTTTCTTAGCATTGAAATCGAACTTGAGATGTGTGGGTAGTAGTAATACTTTGGGTTCACTGATATGAGCACATGTAGAAGACATAGAAGTAGAATGAGATGTAGAAGGAGAACTAACATGGGCTTGAGAAGCTTCCTTAAGATGTTGGATTTCAGCTTTAAGAGATGTAATCGTTGTTTCCATTATCCATATCTTGAATTAAACAATATAAATCTTGAATTGACTCTAAGATGGGTTTATTGGATGGAGGATTAGGACTGATAGAGTCATCAGATAGACAATTGAAAATGGCACTTACTTGAGTGGGTGGCATATTGTTAGGGAGATACATAGTGTCTAATGTTTATTGGTGAAATCCTTCACATGTTGGGTGCATTTGAAGCAATTCATGTAAGGATATTAGTGTATTTTTAGGATACATGATTGAACTAAGTAGGAAACCCTAGGAAGAATGATGTAGATTAGAATAAATGGAAATAGGAACCTTGATGTAACTAGTGTTTGGGAAAAATTTGATAGAATTGGCAAAATAAAGATATGAGTGTCCAATCAAGAGTTGGGTTTCACCAAAGAATTTAATTTATTTTGAATAAAATCTAATTACTATAGAGTAACTCATGTATAAATGATAAAACACAGAGATGACATAAGCGAACTAAGATTTAAAATATGAAACCCTAATCAAGAGATAGAGGAAGGATTACTTAGCTGATATCCGTATAATCTAGAACTGATATGAGCAAGGAGAACTTATGAATAAGATCCAAGAAGCATAATAATTAATCTCTAAATTTTGGAGCTCATGAACGAGGCTAGACACGGGGCCACTTGTAGTAGGACAAGGGCACTGGGCATTGATGACCAAATCTTGGAGCGTTTGTCTATACAAAAACATTTGGATCAAAATTTTATTCTGTTGATAGAGTGTTGTAATTATTATTTGGTAATCACCCTTTTTCAAATTATAATTAGTTAAGCTACTTGTAACTCTGTAAAAGACATATTCAAATGCAAAAACCCATAAACCATATCAAACCCAAAAGGAAAAATCCATAATAGGGAGTAGAGAATGACCCCATCCGTAACCCCCGAATGTGATATTATGAGCAATAATTGCACTACATATTATAATGCATGTAGTTCTTGTGAGTGTGTGTAGAAATTTTCCATAGGATTCCCTTATGCAAGATGCACTTGATAGTGAGATGTAGCTAGAATGTAGCTATGCAATAGAACATGTCAATAAAATAGAATGAACTTCCCCTTCCTATACTATGTATGTAGAATATTTAGTCCCTTGTCCCTTTAATAGATGCTAGATGGATTTTTTGGAGTTCTTTAGGTGCCTTTAATATGAAATATTAGGTGATAATAGTAATACTTCGTGCTTGGTCCTTTATTTTGAACACATAACTATGCATTTATATGATTCCCATGTTTGAATTTCATAATTAAAAATGTAAGTCCAACCTATAAGTGAAAAAGATACCCAAAAGTTAAAAGACACACAAAAGGAGAGAGTAAGATAGAAATGGGCAGGGGTGCCTAGATGGGACAAGACGGCCTAGATGTTGTTTCCTTGGATGTGCGCTAGAGTCGTAAGCCATTAAAGGTAAACAAGTAAAGATTTGTCTGCAGGTTGGAGGGTGTGCAAGACCAAAGATAGAGTAAAAAACAAACACAAGAGACCAGATATAGTTGTCAACCACTATTTTTCTTGCTTAGGAATCTTGTAAATGCTAGCATGCTTGTAGGACTGGAAATATACCCAAGTGTGATAGTTTGTGTCTACACCCACCACATCCATTCTAGAATGAATTTCAGTGGTAAAATAATTTTCTTTGGATTGATAATGTGAAGGTCAAATGGATGTAAAACCTATAGTCAAACATAAACATGAATAACTCAATCCATTATTATCCATCACATTTCTCCCATTATAGCATGCCTATTAGCATAACTAGTCCCATACCCACATCATATATTTTTGCTATTATATGGGATCCAAAACATCAATGAATTATTTTATCTTTGTTATAACTGTTCAACTTATTATATAAAAAAATTACAATATACTTTTAAAAAAATTAGTTTCATGTAATTTATTTTCTTTGTATTATGTAATTTATTGATTTCATGCCATAACTAATGAGCACAAAAATAAAATAATAACATTCTTGGTAGTTTGCTAATATCATTTCAATAAATGGTATAAAATTTATTTGGACTAAGTAAAATATTTTACCAAAATTATTCCTAAATATGTTTCCAAACAATAATTGGGATATTTTTTCTTATCAAATAATATCATGTTATATATATCTATATGTACATCCAACACAATATTTTATTTATATTTACAATACATTAGGTGGTGAGAGAAATAGCAAATTGACTTCGTTTTCTTGGATTTAAAAATCTATTCATTATTGAAAATTTAAAAAATCACAAGATCTAGCAGACATTATATTATGTCGAGTAAATAACTAGCATATAGTAATATAATAAAAAAATAGGAAACTCAATAAATTATAGTCTGAATAACCAAAGGAGTTTTTACAATAGTTCATGTCTTAAATTCAATTAATTTTTATACCATGCATTAAGTTTTATTAAATATAACAATATTTTATATGTAAAAATCATTATTATATTAGAAAAATATAAAAAAACACATTCCCTATTGTATACTCTACATTTTAAAGCAAATTTGTTAATATAACATTCATAGTCTAATACAATTAATCTACAATATTTTTGAAGATTAAGAAATTATGTGGAACATGTTAATTAATTGTATATTATTATTTATTTATATTCTATAAATATTAAAAACATATAAAAGGAACCATAACCAGATCGTGCAAGCCAAGAACATAGATGCTAATCAAATATCACGATCAATAAGATGAAACCAATTTGCGAATAACTTTACATAGACCTTTGCAAACAAATGAGCATCAATATCATATATTATTATGGAACTCAATGCAATACATTGAGAATGGGCCTTGCTTAAATAGGCAAGGAATAACAATCTAAGAACCAATCAAGGTCGTAGATCAAGCCAAAAATCAAGGAAATAACTAGTCATCCAAAAACTAGTCAAGACCATAGATTTAAGAGAGAACTAGACATCAAGGATCTAGTCAATACCATAGATCAAGAAAAGAACTATACCTAACAACTAGATAATATCTTCTAATATCTAAATAAGATAAAAGAAATATCCACACACATAAGTGGGTGATGATAACTATAATAAAGGTAAATAAAGTACCTAGGCAAACATGAGCTAAGGTAAATACCTACTCTAACACCCCCCTCAAGTGAAGCTAGGGAAAAAATAGAAGTTGCATGTCCACAACATGAGTCCTGAAAACTAGGCCGATGAGATACTCATGTGCAATAATCGGGAAAAAGGGATACCGCAAGGTACCCAAAACCAGTCACAACAAAGTAAAGAGAGTAAAGACCCACTCCAAGGCATCCCAAGAATCTCGGCTCAAAAAAATTGTACAATGCTGAAGAAGTTTGGTTTGCACTTGTAGTCTAAATCCACCGCTTGATCACAACACTAAAAAAAAAATCGACACTAGGTTTCACCGGAATAGCTCCACACAAGTAGACTGTTAACGGAGTGATGTTGAAAATGTAAAAAAAACACCAAACATAATTTGATCAACTTCTGCAAATAGGTCTGCCATGATCCAAGAACAAAAACCAAAGCAACAAGGCAAAGGAGACAAGCTCTAGAGTATCATGATCCAAGAAAAGCCAATGTAACAAGGAAAGGACATGAAACCCAAAGAAGTAAGATCAACACCACACCCTCCCATACTGCTGAATGGGTGGAGTGATGCTACAAATCTGTATGAGTTGTCAAAAAAACTACTCGAACACTGAAAAACTAACACTGGGCTCCACCAAAATAGCTCCCCATAAGAGAGACTGTCAACATGCCAAAAGTGTCAAAAATACAGATACAAAATCTCTCAACAAACAAGAGAGATACACTACACCTGCTAAAAAAATGCTCAAAACAAGAAGCATCACAATGCATAAGGTATAGAAAGTGGAGCAAGAGGCCGAATGGTGGAGGAGCCATGCCTGTAGAGTCCTCTCAACGAATGCCTATGTCGCTGCCATGAGTGATTAGATATCCACCCCAAATCAACATGGATGGATGAAGAAGATTCCTGCATATGACTTGGTGCAAAATGCATAATGGGTGCATGTAAAAGAACATCAGAATGTGTATCAGTTTGATCATGTCTGACAGCTAAAATATCAGTTTCTCAAGCCTGAGTGAAGGTGCAGAACTCATGTGTTTCTCATGATCCTCAGAAAGAGTTGAGTGAACAAAAAAAGGATCTCTATCAATGTGTGATCCCAATGAAGTATCTACTCAGAAACCAATGTCATGACGAGAATTCCACTTAACATGTGGAATAAAGGAAACAATAACCTATGAATGTCTACCAATGACTCGCTTAGTGAGACACATAGAAAGAATCATATGAGAAATGGATGCAGTAGTATCCTTCTCAAAAAAGCCATGTAGTTGAATAGAAATAGGATACACAACATGTGGTATTGTAATAGGCACGAGATGTGGAAGAGCATGCAGAACAACCTTCATAGGTGTATGAGAATCAAAAGCGGGTTCGAAGCTCAAAGAATGGCAGATCAATGTCAATGGGCTCGGGAGCAATAAGCTGCAAGTGGACTAGGAGCATGGTTTCGGTTGTCCAAAATATGATGGTGATGTTGTAGGATAGCAAGTTTGTTCTACGGGAGTGTATTATTGTATCCTTATTGTGAATGAGTGATTGCAGAAGATAATTTCACTTCTTGAGCGATCTATTTTCTTCCACAAATTTCATAATATCCTCTTGAAGTCTACATACATCAGAGAAAAGCATATCATTCTCAGAATCCATGATAGATACAAAATGCAACTCCTAAAAGTTTAGGATGTCAGGCTCACCAAAATTACAATCCACAATTGATTACAAGACTCCTCCATATTTGGCACTTTATAATTATATTGAAAGTCTCAAATAAAATATTTCCAATGGAAAGAGCAAGAAAAAACAAGCACTTTTTGTAAAAATGGCACTCAAAACTAACTTACTAATCAAAAGTTACAAGATTTTTAATATTTTTCTATGTTACTTATTTTAGGTGCCACTAAAACAAAATAAAATGTTATTGCCTTCACCACACAAATAAAATTAAAGGGGGCTGAAGTTAAATATTCCATACAATCTTTAAGCCCTCATATGACCATACCATATGACCAATGGCTAAGGACCCGAAATAGCAAAAATGTGCACAAAGATCTCTGTGGACCCCGCCAAAAAAAGGAAAGATCAAAAAACCTTCCCTGCGTGCAAACCAGATAGATATGTTGCAGCAGTAAAACATACCCAATACAGATCTTGAGAAATCCAACAAACCCAAATAAATAAAATCACAGTTTTTTCTTGGCTCAAATCATGAGGTTCACCTGTGTGCTTCTCTACACAAATAAAAAAACCACAAAAATGACTGCCTCCTTAATTGCCCAAGTTTATAGTTGATCTTATGGTTTCCATGCCTTTCTGATCCAATGGAAGCCTATGTTTTGCATAAAAATACACACAGCAAAAAAATACAATCAAATCCCAAATATATGAATACACAAATAATTTATTTGTAATATAAAACTTACGGACAGATGTCAACAAAGCAATCTCTAGCTCGATACAATAAAAGGAACGATAATTAGATTGTGCCAAGTCAAGAACATAGATGCTAATCAAATATCATGACCAATAAGATGAAAGCAATTCACCATAATAACTTTACATAAACCTTTGCAAACAAATGAGCAGCAATATCATATATTATTATGGAACTCAATGCAATACTTTGAGAATGGGCCTTACTTAAATAGGCAAGGAATAACAATCTAAGAACCAGTCAAGTTCGTAGATCAAGCCAAAAATAAAGTAAATAACTAGTCAATAAAGAACTAGTCAAGACCATAGATTTAGGATAGAACTAGACATCAAGGATCTATTCAATACCATAGATCAAGGAAAGAACTATACCTAACAACTAGATAATATCTCATAATATTTAAATAAGATAAAAGAAATATCCAAACACATAAGTGGATGAGGATAAATACAATAAAGGTAAAAAAAGTAGCTTGGTGAACATGAGCTAAGGAAAATACCTACTCTAACGCCCCCTCAAGTGAATCTAGGGGACAAAATAGAAGTGGCATGTCCACAATATGAGTCCCGGTAACTAGGCCTGATGAGGTACTCATGTACAATAACTAGGAAAAAGGGACACCACAAGGTACCCAAAACTAGTAACAACAAAGTAAAGAGAGTAAAGACCCACTCCAAGGCATCCCAAGAAGCTTGGCTTAAAAAAATCATACAATGCTGAAGAAGTTTGGTGTGCACTGTGGTTTGAATCCACTACTCGATCACAAAACTCAAAAACAACTGACACTAGGTTTCACTAGAATAGCTCCATACAAGGAGACTATCAATGGAGTGATGTCGAAAGTGTAAAAAAACACCAAACATAATTCAATCAATTGCTACAAATAGGTGTGCCACAATCCAAGAACAAAAACCAAAGCAACAAGGCAAGGACACAAACTCAAGAGTATCACGATCCAAGAAAATCCAATGTATCAAGGTAAGGACACGAAACCCAAAGAAGCAGGATCAAAACCATACCCTCCCATCTTGTTGAGTGGGTAGAGTGTTGCTACAAATCTGTATGAGTCGTCAAAACAACTACTCGAACACTAAAAAACTAACACTGGGATCCACCGAATAGCTCCCCATAAGAGAGACCTGTCAACATGCCAAAAGTGTCGAAAATACGAGATAAAAATCTCTCAACAAACAAGAGAGATACACTACACTTGCTAAAAAATGCTCAAAATAAGAAGTATCAGAATGCATAAGGTATAGAAAGTAGAGCAAGAGGCTGAATAGTGGAGGAGCCATGCCTATAGATTCCTCTCAATGAATTCCTATGTCACCACCACGAGTGATCAGATATCCACCCCAAATCAACACGGATGGATGAAGAAGATTCCTGCATATGACTTGGTGTAAAATGCACAATGGGTGCATGTAAAAGAACATCAAAATGTGTGTTAGGTTGATCATGTCTGACAGCTAAAATATTAAGTTTCTCAAGCCTGAGTGAAGGTGCAAAACTCATGTGTTGCTCATGATCCTCAGAAAGAGTCGAGCAAACAAAAAAGGAGCTCTGTCAATGTGTGATCCCAATGAAGTATCTACTCGAAAACCAATGTCATGACGAGAATTCCACTTAACATGTGGAATAGAGGAAACAATACCCTATGAATTTCGCCAATGACTCTGCTTAGTGAGACCCGTAGAATGTAACATGTGAGAACTGGATGCGTAGTATCCTTTTCCAAAACGCCATGCGGTGACCAAAAATAAGATACACAACATGTGGTATTGTAGTAGGCACGAGATGTGGAAGAGCATGCAGTAACAAACTTCATAGGTGTATGAGCATCAAAAGTAGGTTCGAGGCTCAAAGACCGGTAGATCAATGTCGGTGGGATCAGGAGCAATAGCTGCAAGTGGACTAGGAGCATGGTTTTGGTTGTCCACAATATGATGGTGATGTTGTAGGCTAGCAAGTTTGTTCTGCAGGGAGTGTATTATTGTATCCTTATCATGAATGAGTGATTATAGAAGAGAATTTCACTTCTTGAGCGACGTATTTTCCTCCAAAAATTTTACAATGTCCTCTTGAAGTCCACATACTTCAGAGAAAAGCATATCATTCTTAGAATCCATGATAGATACAAAATGCAACTCCCAAAAGTTTAGGATGTTAGGCTTAGCCGAAATTGCATCCACAATTGATTACAACACTCCTCCATATTTGACACTTTATAATTATATTGAAGGTCTCAAATAAAATATTTTTATGGAATGAGAAATAATAAAAAGTACTTTTGCAAATAATGGCACTCAAAACCGAGTACCGATCAAAAGTTACAAGATTTTTAATATTTTTTCTGTTATTTATTTTAGGTGCCACTCAAACAAAATAAAATGGTGTTGCCTTGACCACACAAATAAAATTAAAGGGGGCTGAAGTTAAATAATCCATACAATCTTTAAGGCCTCATATGACCATACCATATGACCAAGGGCTAAGGACCCGAAATAGCAAAAATGTGCATAGCATCCGTGGACCCCGCAAAAAAAGAAAGATCCGAAAACTTTCCTATGCGCAAACTAAGACAGATTACTTTGTAGAACAAAAAAATACCCATTACAGATCTTGAGAAATCCAAAAAACCTGAATAAATAAAATTATGTTTTTTTCTTGGCTCAAATCCCAAGGCGATCTGTGTGATTCTCTACACAAATTAAAAAAACCAAAAAAAATGACTGCCTCTGAATTAGCGAGTGTACAATCAATCTTTGGGTTTCCACGCCTTTTGGATCCAATGAAAGCCTGTGTTTTGCATAAAAATGCATGCAACAACAAAATATGACCAAATCCCAAATATATGAATACACAAATAATTTATTTGCAAAATAAAACTTAGAGATGGATGTCGCAGCAATCTCCGGCATTGATACCATAAAAGGAACGATAACCAAATCGTGCCAATCCAAGAATATAGTTGCTAATCAAACATCGCGATCATTAAGGTGAAAGCAATTCGCGAGAATAACTTTACATAAACCTTTGCAAACAAATGAGCAGCAATATCATATATTATTATGGAACTCAATGCAATACATTTAGAATGGGCATTGCTTAAATAGGAAAGGAATAACAATCTAAGAACCAGTCAAATTTGTAGATCAAGCCAAAAATCAAGGAAATAACTAGTCATCAAAGAATTAGTCAAGACCATAGATTTAGGAGAGAACTAGACATCAAGGATCTAGTCAATACCATAGATCAAGGAAAAAACTATACCTAACAACTAGATAATATCTCCTAATATCTAAATAATATAAAAGGAATATCCACACACATAAGTGGGTGATGATAAATACAATAAAGGTAAATAAAGTACCTAGGTGTATATGAGCTAAGGTAAATACCTACTCTAACAACATATTTATAGATAAATAATATAACAAGTAGAATATAAATTTAGTTGTTTTTATTTTAAATTAACATATTTTACCCCACTCTATAATCCACAATCAAAATGAAAACTAAAGTCAATTTATTTAATTCTCATCCCAATGATGTATTGAAAAACATAATCCGTAAGTTTGATTGAAAAAATTTATTATAATTAAATATAAATACTACTCACTATACCATATAGGTTGTATATTAGTTAATGTGATGGATGTAAACTATAAAAATATATAAATATTGATTAATGTGATGGATCTAAATTATTTTGATAATGAAAACTATTTTTTCTTGTGTTGATATTATAAAATTTTGACATGATAAATATAATATTAAATAATAACACGCTTAGAGAATATTTCATATTGTTCTAATGTTGAATATGGCAATTATTAAGACTTATGAAAAATACTAACATCAAATTGTTAAAAAACATGAAATTATTGTATGAAATTAGTATTACATTTAGTGAGGAATTATACTTTTAATGCAACACATAATATTGAAATTCCAATCAATTTTCTACACTATATATATGACAAATAATTACTATGAAATTCAATACCACTATTTGAGTGTCAACTAAAATGAATGTTTTTATTTTCATGTAGTACCTAAAATAATAAGTTATAATACATGTACAAACATATCCACGCACATATGCACATGTACACACACATAGAGAGATACATATGTATGTGTATACATACATACATACATATATGCATACATATGTATATGTAAATATATATGTATATACACACATATGCATACAAAATACATAACTATAAATATATTATTTTTCTATATATTATTTTGCAAGCATATGATTGAATAATAGTATTTTCCTCTTTTATCCAAGTTTGATACTAGTAATAGATTATCCCCTTACTAATATTCAATTTTACCAAATGAAGAAGTTGATTTTACATGATGATTAGGTATGGAAAAGTTTAATTTTCCTCACCATCCTATGCTTTTGATTGATAATAAAATTCTTAGTTCTTTTTGAATTAGGAAAGTACTAGTTGCATTAAGATCATATTGTTTAAAAATGATCACATAAATGCAATAAATATACCCAAACATGTACATACAAAAATTAAAATTTGAATTAAAGAAAAGGGTTAAACATTAAGAGATAAATTCTTTGACCATGTATATAATTATTTAAATTGTATTTATGTGCTATAAGTTACTTTGTAATTATTATGTACAAATACATGAAAAATATCATTAAAATTTAATGACTACTAATGAAGTCGGTCACCTTTAGATAACTAGCGATTAGAAATTTGATAAATATTAATAATATCAATATCCCAATCTATACTATTAAGAATATTATTATGAGAAATTTCACTCATGAACTAATATGTCATTTAACCCAATAGACATTGAAACATACACTAGAATAATATTGTCAATATCATTATTGTTAATAATTAACATAACTATATGCACTTATATATTACCCTCATATACTTATAAAATATAATTTAATTTTTAATTAGCGTAACCATCTATTTTTATTTTCAATCCAAATTATGTTATATTGGCATGTTTGCAAATATTCGGTTATTACCGCATTTCTTAACATCTCCTTGAACCTTTTATCTCTTCTCAAGTGTTTTGTAGACTATGCTTTAAATCAACCATAGAATATTTTTGTCCCTTTTTTATCCTCTTTACAAATGGGACAAGAATCCATTTCATATTTTCTTTCTTCCTTCTAATTGTTATATGATGGTTCGTGCACTAACAAGGTTGTATTTTTAATCTAATTAGTTATAGATATGTATGTTTTACAATTCATGTAGAGTCTTATAATACACAATATATCTAGAACTCATAGATATAATAAATACAGGGGAGTTCAACAATTTTTAAATAACAAGTCACGTGATAGTACAATCTAAATTAAACAATCAATTAAGCATTTGGGATTATCTATAAAATACAATAACGACTATTTTATAATTTCATAGCTCTAAACAATGCATGCCTTAAAAGTAAATAAATGTTCATCTTATATTAGTCTCCATGTTATAAGAAAATAATTAAAGTGAATTTGTTTTAATTAATTTTTTAAAACATTTTCTGGTACATTTTATTCATTCTAAGGAGAGATAAAAATATGGTATTTATAAATGCTATAAAGTATAGTGTGGTATTTCGTGTGTACTCAAATCTTCATGCGTTAGGTGAAGGAAGGAAACCCATGGAATATTTAATGATGGAGAAATATGGATATGAAGGTATGAATGACAAAATGTGGTTTCAAATATATTTGCTAATGGACATGTGGAAGAAAAATTTCTTCATGTGAGACAAATAGAGTTCTATCTACTTCTTCCTTACAAAGGAAATTTAAGGATGATTACATAACAAAAATCTTGGTGTATATTGATAACATCTAATGGGATATTATCTAGTTGAAAACCCATTAGGAAGTGTGTCTATTCTTCTAGATACTCTTGACCTAAAATTTTCAAGTGGAAGATGAATAAAGACTAGAATACAATACAAGAGATGAATATAATCCCCATAGGTTGTAAACATCTCTTTAGAATGTGCAAGGGTGGAATAAATATTGGTGGTGATAATACTTGATCATCTTGAACATGAAATTGTCTAACTATCAAGGAAGGTGAGGATCTGACTACAATAATCCATTCATAAATTTAATGAATATTCTATATTTGATTTTTCAAGATCGAAAGGTGTGAAAACGTGCGGGAATCATCCTAACTTTCCATGAAATACTTTGTTATCTAGATTACTTCAATTATGTAAGGGAATGTCCATAATATGGAACTAGCTAGAGTTGGATTTTTATATAATTGTAACTACTCTCAAACTATTTAGATGAGATGGATAGGATGAGATCTATGTAGACATTCTGGATTAATTTGGATCTCTATAATATTTATACAATAATTTTATTATGAAATGAGAGTTTTTAATCTTCTAGACTAAGATGTTGCAATTGATTATTTAATGGTGCTTGGAGTGTACTAATTGTTATACTTTTTATGGACGTGTATTTTTCTTTTTTATGGCTTGCAAAAAACAAATCTACAATTCCCCAAATGAAAATACAATGTTAAAATCAACACCACTTGGATGTAATGATATAATGAAACATTATTTTTGTTGTCATTTTCTTTAAAAAAATGGATGATAAAACTTTTTCTTTTCATTAATGGAAAATAATAAAACTAACTCTAATGAATGTATATTTGAAATGAGTCCCTTGTTTTTGATAAATCCCGAGAGGATAGATGGTATAAACTAATGGTTTATTCAATTAAAATTTATATATATTCCTCTCAAAATGATATAAAATGGATGCAACTATAGTAGTTAAAAACCTTAGATGAAAGTATATGAATGAATGAGGAAAAATATAAATTTAATCTCAAATGTGGGATTAACTCATATAAATGATATATAACTCTAAATATAATGAAAATAATTAATTTTAATTAAAATTGAACTAGATATCTCTTTTATGAGAAAAGAGATCTTTTCAAAACTAAATTCCAGATGATGGAAATAAATCTATCTAAAGTAAACTAAAATAAAATATAATAATTTTCTTGTTGGACCCACCTATCTCCAATGATTAGAAGTGGTTGGGATGGAATTGATATTTATACGCACAATAGACTTTCTCGATGGCACTCAATCAATTGGGACAAATATAGTGACGCATGGAGAGGTAGATTGGATTAAATAGAAAAAAACTTATATGGTAGTAGGATGTTGTTGTTCCATAGGGATAAGAAGAATTTTTCATTAAATATATGTATCCTATTTATTTTGGAATATGAGAGTAGAAAAAACCTTAATATTGTTCAAGTAAAGGAAATAATCACCGTTGGATTTATATTTCTCTCTCTCAAAATTTTAAGGTGAATGGAAACTCTAGTTACATAAAATAGTATTAAAAATCCCAAATATATAAATAGATAAATTAGGATACGAATGATATATTATATAGGTTGAATAGATAATTACATCTCTCATTTTTAATGGATCTCAACCAATTCCTAGACCCTAGTCATTATGGAGTCCCTGGATTTGGGAGAGGACTCAGCAGTAGGATCCAGTATAGGGAGTGGTATCGAGGGCCCTCCACTATTTTCTTGATTTGCGGTGGTAGCCCCTTCAACCAGTACCCACAACATTACGGTTTGAGATATAAAGAATCTATTTTCTATGGGAGGTAGGTCTCTAAGGAGTTCTCACCCTTCCTCTATCTGCGATCGACACAAAGTGTTGGTTCATCCTTATACGACCCCCTACTTGATCTAGTGCATTTCCTACTACATGGGTAGAAATGGAAGTTTGGAGGATGGTTTGGTGGGTTCCTTTGTTGCAATGAGTGGATCTACTGCAAATATTGGGAAAGGGGTTTCTTCACTTATTCACCATGCTCTAGTTGCCTCTATCAAGGGACTATTTCTTTCAAGGAGGGTGTGCAAAGAGTAAGGGACAAAATCCCCTTGCTGTTGAAAACAATAAGGGAAAGATGGCCTATAAGGGCATTTCCTCTATTAGATAAACTTCAAATCCTTTGTTTTATGAAATATCTACCCCATCACTTTATTTTGGTGAAGAGGTGGTGTAATATGTAGATTTTTTAAAGTGAAATGGTTTGATTTGTAGATTCAACAACATCTATCCAGGTCTATCAGCACTTCTTGCCTAGATATCGAGCCACTAGGGACCCCTGATGGAAGGTAAGATTGATATAGATATCCCATGCTCATGGTTTTTTCATAGTTACATTTGTTAAATCTTCAGACATTGATCTTATTGTAAGAAAAGTTTGGGATTTTGAATCCCATATGTTATTGATGAAACTATGCTTCTCTAGTTTTAACCTAATGTCTGATACTTTCCAAGTTAAGTCGGTGTCAATCCTTCTACCTTCATTTCTCCTCCAATTCTTGTTGGAGAGTTGATTAACTACTATTGGTAACACTTTAGGGAAATGCTTGGATATTGATCCAAAAATGAATATTTTGAACACACAATGTATGCTAGAATGTTTGCCGATATGGATACTTCTATTGATCCGCTTGCCTTTATTGAAGTCAAAGTGGAGGATAGAACTTGGTTACAAAAAATAGTCTTTTGAGGGTTTTCCTATAGGTGTAGATACTTTTCTATTGGCCATTTTGCTTTAGAGTGTCACTTGGTAAGAAAATATGTTAAAGGTAGAAGCTCATGGTGGAAGAAATCTAATCCTAGACAAAAGGTTGTGAATGATCCATTAGATGGTGATTCAAACTTTGAGTATAAAAATTTGGCTGATCCAAAAAAGGAGGAAGTAAAATAAGATAGAAAGAATGATGGGGATGCCTTATGAGGTTCCTAAAATCTCAAGCATCAGATTTAAGTAGTGATTCCAATCCATAATAATGAAAATGAAAATCCAAATATGAAAGAGGATTGGAAAGTTGTGAGTAGGAAAAAGAAAGGTACTATCTCTCCCCTTAAGATGCAGTTAAGATCCAAAGGGAAGGGCTCACAATTTTGAGATAGTTGCTGATTTTTCATTTTTTTTGCTAGTTTTTTTTTATGTTGTTAGTTTTGTTTCTATGTTCCACTAGAAGAGGTAGTTTTGTTTCTTCCTCAATGTCTTATTTTTTTCCATATTTCGTATGAGGTAGGGTCCCTTTAACCCTCATTTATAGCTAATAAAAAAAAGGTTGAATATTTAATGTTTAATTAAAAAAACACTAATATTAATAGTAATGGATATAGGTGAAGTACTTATAGATGGAAACAAAGGACATGAGATGCGGGAGAAATGTTTTCAAACTTTTTATGGGTGGTAGGAGATCCCTAGCCCTACGAGTGGATTTTCCGGTGGCTGCAAGAAATACTTTTATGAGACAGTGGAAAATGGCTGCTCTTGGCCTATTTGATCCTCTAATCTTTCTCTTTCCTTTGCGGATGATGCCCCCAAGCTCTCGATACATGATCAAATCCTCGAAAAAACCATGAGAAAGTATGGATTCAGTCTATTTGGGTTTTTCTCTAGGATTAGACCAAACTTTTACCAGGTGAGGGAATAGGCCAAAAGGAAATGAAAGATCAAAGGATCCCTTGAACTCATTGCCCTCACTAATGAAAATTTGTTTTTCATTTTTGATTTGGAGCTAGATATTATTGATGTGCTATAGGGGTCCTTGGTTTTTTGTAAAAACCATCACAAATCTCTATCAATGAAATCTAGGGGCATATTCTTTGGTTCCCTACTTGGCATGTTTGTGTCTGTCTCCTTATTCTTCTTATCTAATATTCAAACCCAAAAGGTTTTATTGTAGATTGCTAAATATTCTGGACAAATTCTTTCTTTTGATCCAACTACCTTGGATAGATCAAGAATGGAGTGTGCTAGGTTTTGTGTCAGTGTCAACCAAAACAGATCTCTCCCTCAATCCATTCTTCTTACCTCCTCAGCTAGTACCAAGGTCCATAAGATCATGTACAAATATTATAATGTCTTTTGTTCTAGATTTTTACATGTAGGGCATTGTGCTGACCACTGCATTTTTGTTTTCTCATGGGGAATTAAACATGATATGTCTTTGTTCATTCAGATGGAATCTTGAACGAAAAATCGTGGTAGAGACGGTGGTGGTGTATTATTTTTTACATGATAGGGTTCCCTTGTTTCAACTCATCTTAGGGTTATTGTGCCAAGGGTGTCAGAAAATAAGGCTACCAAAGATTCTAATCCGGAGAATTTAACTACACCTATCACTATGAAGCCTTCTTTTCATTGAAACGCCAACATGCATGGGGGTGCGGGGAGACCTATATTAAAGAATTTTATAGGAAAAAGAGATGCGGGCTCAAAAGAGGACTGTATTTCTTTGGATAGAGTTTTTTCATCATTGGATGAGATCTATAATTATTATCAAGAGCCCGATCAAGTTGTGCTAACTTGGCTAGAGTCTAAGGAGGATCAAAACATAAGCAAGATAGACAACAATGTTATGACTCGAAAGGAGGAGCTTGAGGTTTCCTTTGAGGAAAGGAGATGGGAATGGATTGTTGAGCACTCTCTGAAAGGAATGTTAGAAGTTCTTTTACCCATCAAAAAGATGATTCGCTCCTAGATTAATCCCCGACAACTTCAA
The DNA here is from genome assembly GCA_018340775.1 of Taxus wallichiana var. yunnanensis. NCBI lineage: Eukaryota > Viridiplantae > Streptophyta > Pinopsida > Cupressales > Taxaceae > Taxus > Taxus wallichiana. The sequence continues at coordinate 686,067,657 of CM031244.1, forward strand.
GTTCCTTGACTTCTAGGAAGGGGACTATTATCATGATTACATCAATGCAAAATTTGGCATTAAAAGTCCCAATGATATGGATTAAGGGTGGAATATGGTGTTGTATAAAAATAGAAATTTAAGAATATCGTCCCTTAGTAGGAAGAATCACTAAGAGAAGACATAAAGAATTTATAGATATTGTACTCATGTGATTCCTTTTTTTTGCTGGTGCCGGGATGGTTTTCATTCTTGGGTGGTCATTCCTTGTTTTTTTTTGTTGTTGTGTGTTCATCTTGATGGGGTTTTTGATATGTTATTTTGGTTTTCGGCACCCTATTTTATGTTGTTTTACTCTTCCTTCATTATGCAAAATGTATTTTGTATGCTAATATTTCTTAAACATCTTGGCTTGGGCCTTTTGTTACCTACGTAGGATCCCAGTCAAAAATCCTTGGATCATAAATAAAAAATATATTAACAGATATAGTACACTACTAATCACGAAATTTTTTTCGGTGGAATATGTTAGACACTGAAATGTATTTCACACCGAGATGAGAATGTGTCAATAAATGTACATCTCACCTCATAAGGATCTTCACATATATGTGTGTATAAAAAAGTTAATTTTTTTACGAAAAAAGCTACAATAACTAGTAATTTCAAAGAACAGATAATGTGTGGATAAAACATCATGCCAACAAATGAGCATGGTAGTGAGAGGACATGAAGGAGAACTATATGGCTTGTCCCACTAATAAATAGTAAGAAAGGGGTTAGCCATATCTAGGATGTGATCCAACCCATTGTGTTGTTGTTGAATTTTATCTTAGTATTCACTTTTATGTGATTATTGGTAAGTGCTAATTGTTAGAAATTTTGTAAAGCGGTGGAACCATACCCATTTCCACCATCGTCACTAGGCTAGTGAAAACACCATGACTATGGGAAGAATATAGAAACTCCTATTTGAGAGGAGAAGAGAAAATTTAGGAGAGGATCTCAAAATAATTCTATACTTGACATATGTGAATACCTTGGCAAGAACCATACAAGGGAGAACAATCACTTAAGAGGAACACGAATAAGAGTGCATTGGTAATTTCTGTTGCGAGATAAGTCATTAAATTTGTTCCACCTTTATTCATACTTTCTTGGTTTTGATCTAGATCTAGAGAATCATATTGGAGATCCTTTATTAGCTACATGGAAATATATCCATAGTCATTTTGTTAAAGAAAAAGAAATGTTTTTAGAAACATGAAAAACAATTCTAGATCTAAACATTTTTAAAAAAAAAAAAAAAAAAAGATTAGAGGGAGTGTAGCCAAAATACCATAGGATAACTACTTTCTAGGTAAACATTTCAAGTATTAAAGGTTGGAAAATTGTATAAATGTACTTTTAGGAACGTTGAGTATGTAGGAAAAATGAGAAGAGATATTTAGTAAAATTTTATCATTGGCAAGTGGATAAAGTAGGGTCTACATATCCCATATATTTGAGTCTATCTCCAATAGGGAACTTTAAGATATAAGGGACCATAAAAATTGGGCCTTTCTAGTCTTAATCTAAGATTTATAAATCATGTTAAACCTTCTAGGCTAGATCTTGTCCTTGGACTTGAGATTCCAATGATGGTTTAAAGAATCACCAGAATGTGCTTTTGGGTGAGAATTTTATATCTGATATGCGGTTTGTATTGATAGAAGGGGGTAGGAAATGACTAATTCCAATTTATCCATCCATTGTGGTATACTAGAGGAAATCTTAATTTTTGAATGTCGACTTATGTAAAAATTATTTGTAACTTCTAAAATAGACTCGGAATCCTTATATTTGATATAGAATTTAGCCATAAGAATATCCCATGGTACTGAAACCAAGAAATACTTAGATGATATATCACCGATTATTGTTATTCCCTTTTAAAAAGGTAGAAAACTTTAATCCATTCAATACAATAAAAATTTGAAATTATGGAAATTAAGAATGAAAGACCACTAAAGGGAGAGAGAGTTAATTCTGATCCAAACTGAAAATTATCCCCACTAAGATGATATTGGGTTTTAGAAAACTGTAATATTTCCATATGATTTATGGCACAAAAGTGTCATCTATATCTTCACTAGCATAGGTGAAAGTAAGATACTTTTTAACCCTAGTCCTCTACATTATTGATGGACTAAAGGTATCTCTTAATTGATATAGTGTAAGAGAAGAATTTTAAAAGATTCAAATCCTTCAAGGCTTAAAATTGTCTATTTAATGTGAAGGGAAAATACTTGGATCTTGATGTCCAAATTCCCCAATCCTCTTGTTTCTATGGAACTATAAAAATATTCCATGTGGAACCATTAATGTTACTAATAGCTACGGTATAAATGTATCTTAGAATTTTTCCTAGTTTGGCATATGGTGCTTAAAAATGGGCCCAATAAGAAGAATAGTGGATATGGGTGGCACTGAAGACTTGCAATAAATATGGAATTTCTTTGTAAGAGAGAAGGGTTTGAAAATATAATAAGAAATATTTTTCCAATTTCTAAACAACATAGAACAAAAATAATATGCAGAATATTTTAAGGAAAAGGGGATCCCAAGAAATTTAAATTCCACAGCATGTTGAATTCATTTTAATTGATATTCTTATAACAATGGAGGTTCGGGAGAGAGGGATTTCTTGTAGTATTATGCATTTTAGCTTTATCGGTAGAACCAAAATAAACGCAACAAAAATTTAATAATTTTGTGGAGTTCTTAACTGACGCTTCTTCCTCAATTAATACGGGGAAGGAATCATCGTCATAGTGGTTATTTTTATTATTATTTTTCGATTGACGTAGTTTCATGCCTTTAACCAAGGCTTTGGAAAAGTAGTTGGCTATAAAATAGTTAAATCCTTATGTGGTGATAACATATAAAGGAGTGATAAGACAATACTTTTTTATGGATCTGAAGAGACCGACTCTAGAGGATTTGGATCCATTGATGGAAATACAAACTCCTTGATTTTAACAAATCATAATGATAGAATGTGTAAAAAATGAGGCCCAAGGGATTGGAGCATGAAAATGATGAATTAACATTCTACCCTATTATAAGATTTACAGAAATAAATATTAAGAATGAGTGATTTTTAGTTACAAACCTTTCCCACCGCATGAATTCAAAATAAATAATTCCATTTTAAGCAATGTATCCATGTTGAATAAAACTAGTTTGATCATCAGATATAGTGACGGGAAGGATATTCTTGAGTCAGTGTACAAAAGCATTAAATATAATTTTCTAAGGAGACATTGATGTGCCAAAATTAGTAGGAACTTGACAAGGTCGTAACTTGAGCTCCGGGAGTCCATTTTTTTTTGAAACCATATGTTTCGATGTGAAAAACACAACAGAACCCTGCCCTTTTGGTTGGGGCAAGTTTTCAACAAATTTTTTGGCCCTAATTCCACCATCTTGAGGCCGAAAATTAGGATTTAAGTTATAGTTCAAATTTTTCCTATTTTTGGGCATTAGTTAATTTTAGTCTATTAGTTGCATTATGAGTTAGAAAGTTTGCAATTCCTCTAATTTAGGGATCCGGAAGATGCATGGCAATTTTTGTGCCCATACGAATAAGCACGCGAACTTACTAAGAATAGCAAGTTCGAGTAAACCTGCTAAAAATAGTAATTTCGCCACGTAGAGTAGATTTAGTTAGAGTTAGTTAGAGTTTTCTTGGAAACTTGAGTTAGGAGTTGTTTTCCTACTTAGGAAAGATTGTAATTCATTATTTAGGAACAAAGAAGGAGATCTATTTTCAATTTGAGTTCATATTATTTGCAGCATATCAGGTTTTTATAATTTGGCTACATTATCTAGTATCGAGTGAGTTCGAAGCATTTTTTTAAAAATGGAAGGAAGAGGAAGAGGAAGAGGAAGAGGAGGTGGTATTTCCCATATGAATAGAAATATGCAAGATCTATAGAGACAAGTTTCTACGCTTGCTGCAATGATAACCCAGAGAGGAAATCATGGTGGAGATGACATAGATGACGAAGAGGTTTGTGAAGAGGAGGAAACGCAAGCAACACCATTAGCTTTTGAAGAAAGGATGCTTGAGCATTAGATGGAAAGAATGATGGTAGTCTCAAAACAGAGGAGCTGATAGATTGGTAGACTAGCATGGGATCTTTCTTTTAGTGGAAGGCTATGTCGGAAGAAAAAAGGTAAAATTTACATGCACAAAATTGAAAGGTCAATGCTATGTTATGGTGGGATCACCTACGTAAAGAAGCGGTCAACAAAGGGGAAAGAAAGAATTAAGACGTGGAGTAAGATGCACAAGAAGAAGTGAAAGATAAATTTCTCCTTGTGGATTTTGCACAAACCCTTTCTAGGAGGTTTCAAAATCTCAGACATTAACTTACAAATAGTGCAAGAATACAGATGAGTTCTCAAGTTGTCCATTCATGTAGAGCATGAAGAAAGCAAGATATAGATGGCTGTAAGGTATGTTAATGGATTAAATTTTTTTATTCAAGATGAGATAAGTATGCATAGGATTAAAAGCATGGAGGATGCTGTCATATAGCCTTAAAGGCCGAGGAAAAACAAAATCATCAAAATTTTAGGAGATCACCTAGAATGAATTAGGGGGCCTCATCTTCCTTTTGGGGACAAGATGGTTTTAGCCAAGGTAGGGAGAATCATATCATGTATTGAAAAAGCAAGAGGATACGAGACAAGATTTCCAGAATCAACAAAGAGGCAGAGGATTTTCTAGGGGTAGGGGATATGTTGGTAATAGAGGTTCGAAGGCTCCATGAAGACCATTTGTTTGTTACAGATGTGGTGAAGAATGGCATCGGGATTTTGAATGCCAGCATACTTATACACATGAAAAAAGGCAAGCAAATGCTCTAAGAGTAAATCTTGTTGAAAGTGAACAAGTAGAAGATGAACAAGACATAGAAATTCCACCATATGTTGGAGAAAATCTGATGATCAGGAGGATGATGATTACTCCAAGAAAGGAGGTCAAGGGGGATGCATGGCTGTGTACAAATATTTTCAGAACAAGATGCACTTTAGGAGGAAAGGTATGTAATGTTATTATTGATGGTGGTAGTTGTGAGAACATGGTTTCAAATGAGATGGTCAATAAATTGGGTCTACATTGTGAGAATAATCCTAACCCTTATTGTATTGCATGGTTTAAGAAGGGTAATGAAGTTACTATTGATAAGAGATGTTTAATAAGCTTTTCTATTGGGAACAATTATAAGGATGAGATTTGGTGTGATGTTATTCCTATGGATGCATGTCATATGCTGCTAGGAAGACCATGGCAATTTGATAGAAAAGTTATTCATGATGGGGGAAAGAATACTTATACTTTCTAGAAGGATGGCACAAAAATAGTTTTGCTACCTCTTAAAGAAGAGGGGAAGGCTGAAAATATGCTTTCTACAAAGGAATTTGTGAAGGAGGAAAAAGTAAACCAGTTTACATTTATGCACTAATTGCAAATAAGGATGAACCTATAAGTGAACAAATACCAAAAGAAAAAGCTAGAATTAATAGAATAATTTTTAGATGTTATTCCTAATGAGCTACCAGATGGATTACCACCCAAAAGAGATATTCAACACCATATTGATTTGATTCTAGCATCTTCACTTCCAAATCAAGAAGCTTATAGGATGAACTGACATTACATGCAGAGTTAAATAAGGGAGAGCATGAGTTCATGTGCAATACTAGATTTATTAACACTAAAGAAAGATGGAACATGGAGAATGTGCATGAGATAACAGAGCAATCAATAAAATTACAATCAAGTATAGGTTCCCAATACCTCTTCTTGATGATATGATGGATGTGCTTGTTGAATCTAAGTATTTCACAAGGATTGATCTTCAAATTGGTTATCATCAGATTCGGATTACAGAAGGAGATGAGTGGAAAACAACATTCAAGACAAGAAATGGATTATATGAGTGGTTGGTGATGCCATTCGGGTTATCCAATGAACCTAGTACTTTTATGAGATTAATGAACAACATGCTATGGGAGTATAATGGTAAGTTTCTTGTGGTTTATTTTGATGATATCTTGGTCTTTAGTAAAACTAAAGAAGAACATTTGAGGCATCTAAGGTTGGTATTTCACGTGTTAAGGAAAGAGAAACTCTATACAAATATGAAGAAGTCCACATTTATGCAAGAGAGTTTGCTATTCTTGGGCTTTATTATTTCAGCAAGATGGGGTATAGATGGAATCAGAAAAGATAAAGGAAATTATTGAATGGCCTTCTCCACGGTGTATAACAGAGGTAAGAAGCTTTCATGGTCTAGCCAAATTTTAGAGAAAATTTATTAAAAATTTCAACAGTATTGTAGCACCTATAATAGATTGCACAAAAGGAAAGGAGTTTTTGTGGACAAAGGTAGCTGAGGATAGTTTTCAATTCTTGAATAAGAAGGTGACTCAGACACCCATTTTGGCACTATCAGATTTTGATAAAGTGTTTGAGGTTGATTGTGACGCGTCACATGTGGGTATTGGAGCTGTTCTAAGTCAAGGAGGAAAGACAATAGCTTTCTTTAGTGAGAAACTGAATGAGGTAAGAAAGAAGTACTCTACCAATGATGTGGAATTTTATGCAATTGTATAAGCATTAAGGCATTGGAGGAATTACTTAGTGCCTAAGGAGTTTTTGTTATTTACCGACCATATAGCCCTAAAGTATGTGAATACCCAAAAGAAGTTGAATAGTAGGCATGTAAAGTGGGTATCATTTTTGCAGGGTTATACATTTTCTCTAAAACATAAATCCAGAAAACATAATCAAGTTGCAGATGCATTGAGTAGGTGTGTGACTTTGTTTACCACTATGGAAAATGAGGTGGTGGGTTTTGAAGCAATAAAGGTTTTGTATTCTTATGATTTTGATTTCTTGGATATTGTTGAAAGACTAATTAGTCCATTGTCATACAATGCAAAAGATGTCCTGGATGAGTATATTTTACATGATGGCTACCTATTCAAGGGACGCCAACTATGTATTCGATTGGGTCTATGAGACATAATATAGTGAAAGAGTGGCATAGCGAAGGGATGACTGGGCATTTTGATAAAGATAAGACAATAGCCTTGGTACCAGAAAAATACTATTCGCCAAAGATGAAAAGAGATGTGGTAAGATATGTGGAGAGATGCCGAATTTGCAAAGTCTCGAAATGCCTTGCACAAAATACTAGGTTGTATATGCCATTTCCTGTTCCTAAAGGGTCGTGGACAGATCTGAGTATGGATTTTATTTTGGGATTACCAAAACACAACAAGGTAATGACTTAATTTTTGTGGTTATTGATAGGTTTTCCAAGATGGTTCATTTTATTGCCTGCAAGAAAACAAGTGATGTAGAAGGTGTAGTAGATTTTTTTTCTAGAGAAGTTGTTCATTTGCATGGTGTTCCAAAAACCATTACTTCAGATAGGGACGCAAGGTTCTTAAGTCACTTCTAGAAGACTTTATGGAAGAAATTTTGAACTCAACTAGAGTTCAGCAGTGCCTATCATCCGCAGACTGATGGGAAAATAGAGGTGGTAAATCAGAATTTGGGAAACCTGTTAAGGTGCATCATTGGGGAAAAGCAAAAACAATGGGACTTAACATTACCACAAGCTAAGTTTTCATATAATAGTTCCATAAATAGATCCACGGGAAAGTCTCCATTTTCAATTGTGTATGGGATTAATCCAAATGGGGTGTTAGATTTGGTACAACTACTAGTTGATGGAAGAGTTAGTGATGATGTAGAAGCATTTGCCAAACATATACAACAATTGTAGGAAGAAGTGTGGAAGAAGCTGCAGAATAGTAATGATAAGTATAAGGAAATAGCAGATGTGCATAGATGGAGAAAGGTATTTACAGTTGGTGAGTTGGTTATGGTATATCTGCAGAAGGAAAGGTTTTTAAAAGGAACCTATAACAAATTGAAGTACAAGAAGATTGGTCCCTATAAAATCATGAAAAAATAAATGATAATGCTTATGAGGTATAATTTCAGGGAATTTTGATATTTCTCCAGTGTTTAATGTTTCAGACTTGTATTCTTTTCATGGGGATGGTGTAGAAGGGGAAGTTATTGATGAAGTAGTAGATTGGAGGTAGCAGGTTCGGTGAAGAAGAAAGAAGAAGTGGATCAGATTCTAGATAAGAAAACAATGGACACGCGACATGGGAAATACAACAAATATTTGGTACATTGGAAAGGATTGGAACAAGAGGACAATACTTGGGTCATAGAGTGGGAGATTAGGAATTTGGATGCAAATAAATGGAAGCAGTTTGAAGAAGACAACTTGAAGGAGCTACATTTTTTCAAGCAGGAGAGAATGATGCCCTAGAATTAGTATAAACTCGACAAGGTCATAACTTGAGCTCGGGTGTCCGTTTGAGTTTGTTTTTTTAAACCACATGTTTCAATGAGACGAATGTAGTGGAAACCTATCCTACCAATTTGGGGCAAGTTTTCAACATGTCTTTGGGCCCTAAATCTGCCATCTTGACACCAAAAATTATGATTTAAGTTATAGTTCAATTTTTTCCTATTTTTGGGCATTAGTTAATTTTAGTCTATTAGTTGCATTATGAGTTAGAAATTTGGCAATTCCTCTAACTTATGGATGTAGAATATGCATGGCAATTTTGTGCCCATAGGAATAAGCATGCGAACTTTCTAAGAATAGCAAGTTCTAGTAAACTACTAAAAATAGTAATTTCCGCCACCTAGGGTAGATTTAGTCAGAGTTAGTTAGAGTTTGCTTGGAAAATTGAGTTAGGAGTCGTTTTCCTATTTAGGAAACATTGTAATTAATTATTTAGGAACAAATAAGGGATCTATTTTCTTTTAGAGTTCATATTATTTGCGGTTTTCGGGTTTGTTCATAATTTGGCTACATTACACATTAAGAAGCGTAATGTGCCTCTACCTGAGATATGTTAAGGGTCATCATATTTAAGAATACAATTAAAGGTTTTTATTGATATGCTCACTAAAGGAGTTCTAATTCATGTATTTAAGGTAACAATTATGTAAATCTAGGATGAAAAAATCCCACAACAATTGGGAAAATTCACTAGAGAAAGCAATGATTAAGGGGATGTACTACCCACTTCCCTTCGACACCTTTTTGTCGTTGATCTTGACACTGTTGACCATACTTGTGGACATTATTGTAACTTTGATTTAGCATGATGTTAGATGTTAGAGCATGGGCTATTATTGACTCTAATTCACATATGATGCATGATGATTGTTAGAGACATTTTATATAGATGTTGACATGTTGTTTGACATGATTATATTCTAGATGTTATTTAGACATGTGATACTTGGCTATATTGAGTAGACCTAGAAAATGAAATTTATTTGATGAGGATATAGTTGTTGATAAAATTGTAAATGATATTGTTAATTGCATAGATGTTGTTGTGATTCATATATGTAGATGATGTTGGAATTACATTTATATTTATATTGGATGTTCTGATGTGGCCACGAGGCCGAAGGAGGTATTTGTGTTTTGCAGGTTAAAATATCACAACAAACATCGAGGGATTGGAGACCAACCACATTGGAATTCTAGATGAATTCAACAAGGTCACCATGACAACTTGTATTGTTGTGTGTGTTTGTTTATTGTTAGGGATTCCCATGGGGGGGATCACCTTTAAATGTGACCAAGGGATTTTATGTTTTTATTTTATTTGGTTCCTTTGTTTAATGTTTGCATGTGTTTATTTTGTGATGCATTGCAGATTTCAAATATTATTAAATCTGTGTAAATATTGTGAGTAATCATATTGTTAAAATAAATAAATAAAATATGTCGTAAGAATGTAATTAATAGAGTTGTTGGCCATGATTTAAAGTGTTGTAAGTAATGTGTAAGTAATGTGTAAGTTATATGTAAGTGATGTGGAAGTTAAATTTTGAGTGTGAAACACTCAACCTTCATGGAAATTCAAATTTGTCCTTTAGGCTGATTTTGGAGGCTTGTGGGAGAAGTTAAACTTGTCCCATACCTCTTAAATTTATTTACCAACCATATCTATGGTTGGAGAGTTAAATTTATTCCTTATTTATGAATTTTTGTAAGTCAAGTTGAATGTTTTTATTGCACTTTTCTTACATATTTTACTTTCAGTCCTTATGGGGTGTGGGCTTGTTTGAGTGTGTAAGTAAAACTATCATATTGTCATCCACGTAATTAATATGCATTGGAGAATGAATTTCACTTTGTGATTGGGGTTGAGGATGTGTGATGTGCCATCTTACATGGATGCACATCATCCTCTTCTCTTCCCTCTTCTATAAAATTTGAATTCCTTGCCTTGTTTTGGGTTGCTTCACTTTGGAAACTTCATTATTGGGTAAAATCTTTTGTTATGTTTGAGATCTTGCATTGAAGAAGTTTTTGGAAGATTTTTGCATGCTTGCATTGTATTAAAACTTTTGTTTTGGAACTTGGAACATCTCCATCATGGAGAGGTCGGAGCTTGGCTCTTGAAATGCTTCTCTTTCATTTATCTATATGTTATTGTTGTTAATGTTTGACATGCTTGTGGGTTGTTGGGTAGATGGCATAGGAATGGTGTAGGAGAAGACTATGAGGTTATTTTGTGGGAGGTACAAGTGTTTTTTTAGAGGTATAAGTGTGCAGGGAATTGGGATTTGGGTTCCACCTTACAAAGAAATAACTTACATTTCTGTACTCATTATGGGGTGCCATAAGAGGTTAGGAAGGCATACAGAAAATGTGAGAAATAAGTGGTACTTGGGGAGGCATAAGGGCATGTTAGGGCTTTGATATACTATATTTTGGTGGTTTGTAATCACGTGGTGATACACATTTCCAATTTGGGAGGTATAAGTAGCATCCCTCATATTCTCTAGCTCCTTTGGTTTGCTTGATGCAACCTTAGTGGTGTTTGTCACTCTTTAATGTAGTTGTAAACTACATTCTATTATGGACTGTGTTTTAAATGTGAAATGTTGCTTATGTGTTGTGGAAGCCTTTGTTGTCATGAGTTTAATCACATCTTCTATTGCATTATGGTTGGGGCATGGGGTCCAATGAAGAAGGATGGTTTATCCTCTTCATTCAATGTCCTGGTTAGGTGGAGAGCATTGCCTTTCCCCTACTCTTGTTGTGATCATAATATGGAGTAATGAGAAATTTACATGTTGTTGTTCGGAGAAAGGAAAATATAGTTTGACAATCATTGTTGAGATAAATCTTATTGCAACCTTTCCCACTTGAAGGGGATGAACTTGTACATGTTTGTAAAGGAAAGATGTTGTATTGATTGGAAAGTTATATATTGTAATGTGAAAGAGATAAACATTGTTTTCAACGTTAGAAGGAATGTGAAAGAATTGTGTTTTGTATGAGGAATTTGAAGTATGAAAGAAAAGTTGTAAAGTTGTGTTTTGGAATAAATAAAGGATTGAATTGCCCTTCTCAATTAATATTTTATTATTGAATTTGATCATTTAGATGTATTTGAAATCTCTCGTTGAAAGAAAGAAATCCGTATGAAGGAAATGTAATACTCTGTCTTTTGAAACATGTGAAATTTTGAAATCGGGAATGTATTTTATTTGTTGAATTGAATCAACTTGATGTAGTAGATTTGAAATGGAATGAATTATAACACTTAGAAGATGAAAAATGGAAAATACATCTATTCAAAATTGATCTCTATTTATGGTTTCAAACTAGCAAATGTTTTGTTCGAAAATACACGAGATCGAACTTGCAATGAAAAAAAAAAAAAGGAAATATTAAATTTAACATCACATGATATGAATATATATTTTCTAAATCACAAAATTTTAGGGAAATTTTTCCTTAGCATACCCGTAGGCCTTTAGTTTTGTCAAAAATCACCTAAGTCCAAAAGAGAAAAATTGGAAAAATTTCCCCCATGGACCCACCACCCTGCTTTTTCCCTTTGGTTGTCTTTCGCGGGCCCACAACATTAAACTTACCTTTTAAAAAAATTTGGAAAATTTTCCTAATTTTACAAGCTGCCCCGCTATACCATACCCAATACAATGTTGTCACGTGGCACCACGAGGTGTCGGTGGAGTAGTGAGATCCCTTTTAAACTTAGTGCTTAGGAAAATTTTGGGAAAAGTTTCTATGTTTCCTGTGCCTCCCGCAAGCCCACATCTAATCGGGAGCTGCCACATGGTGTCGCGAGGCATTGGCAGAGGAGTGAGCTCCCTTTTGCCTTTTGCCTTTTGGAAATTTTTGGAAAATTTTCTAAAGTTTTCCCCGACGACTGCAACCAATGGATGGCTAACACGTGTCTTCATGATGCATCGGTGGAGGCGCAAAGATTCTCAATCCTTTAAACCTTCTTCATTCAAAAGTCAAATTTGCTAAGTTACTCGGCGGCTGATGGCCTGACAATCATTACTTGACACGTGGTGCCTTGGGTGTCCCCGGAGGTGTAGAAAATTTTGATCCCTTAGTGCTTTTCAGCCGAAAATACATAATGTCTTAAATCACTCCGATGGCTCGACTTTCCGCCAGAGCTTTTTAAACCCGACACATGTCCTCTTCAGGCTCGTGGGTGTATGGAGGCAAATCACACATTTGCCCCGAGAAGGGGAAAATGTGCCAAAATCCTTCCCTGCCCCTCCGTTCCATGCTTTGGAAATTTTTCTTCCCAGGGCCCATAGGCCCGCTCTTGGGAAAATCTCCCTCCTAAGGCTCGCTAGCCCATAACTTGAAAATTATGAGGATTTAGAAGGAATTCTTTATATCACTTGAAAGGTGAGAAAATTTCCTATCTAATGGGAATAATTTAGGGAAGTTTTGAGTGCATCAATTAAATGAAAAAATTAAGTTGAATATTTTAAGCCAGTAAGAGAGTGGTGTAGTGAGAAATTACCCTCTTAACCTAATTAAACATTCTAACCCTAAGTTTTGAACTTGTGACCTTTAATAATTGTTAATAAGGGAAAAATATAATCTAGTAAATTACAATTGACCTAGAAACTTGTTGTGGCAACTGTTGTCTTGTAACCTTGTGGTAGACACTTTTAAAAATAAAATAAAAAAATTTATTCCATAATTTTCCTAACTAATCCTAGGTTGTTCTTAAGTCTCAAGTGGGTTGTTTTTAGGGCGTTACACTTGGTATCAGAGCCATGGGTTCAAAATATTGGACCCTTGGGCACACTAAAAACTTGAGACATGAACTATAAACCTAGCACACTTTTAAATCTAGAAAACAACCTTGTTTGAAAATTAAAATAAAAAATACATATGCACACTTATTACATTACTCTATTCATTGGAATTACCAGTATTGAAATTAGCAATAAAATAGTAAGTTGTTTGAATTTTTGTACTTGCTTAGTGGCATTTTGTTTTTTAAACAGGTAACTAAGAATGTCAAATTAAATTGATTTTTATGAAGCTGCTAGTGTAGTGGAAACTTGGTTCTCCTTTGAAAATGTGTTGTTTTATAAGTCTTAAATCCTGATTTAATTGTATGATGTGTTAAGCCCTTTTAAGACTCTTCCTTATTGAATTTGTTGGAATGATAAATTTTGTAGTGTGATTCTTGTGGTTGGATTTTAGTGATTGTGCTCGGGGTTAGGAAGAGTAAATCAGAAGTTGTTTAGTCATCTAAAGCTCCCCTCCTTTCTTCAGTGGTTAGATGAGTTAGTTTTGGTTATCACTTTGGTGACTCAATCCCCGTGGGAGTAAGGGGTAATGTTAGGTCTTGATGTCGCTTTTAACACAACTTTATGTGAGCATCTTTAGAACAAAGGTCAAGGCATAATACCCCTATCGGCGGTCATGAAGGGCTACAAAGTGAATGTGGTCTTAACATTTTGTATTTTACATTTGTAAACTTGTGTTATTTTATCAAGGACCAACATCTTATTCTATGATTGGATTGAGAATCTCTGAGGCTCATTTAGTTATTTATATTTTGTGAGAATTTTCGACTTTGCAATACAACCACTTAGCGACTTTCCTTGATTGTCAATATTTATTAGATTTTATTTTGATTGGTGACTCGGAGCTCATTACATTTGTTGGCTACTTAGCTAAAAGTTATGTGGTTCCTTCTTGTGTGATGATGAACTTGTTACATGTTGTTTTTATTGTGAAATTTCGTCATATGGGGTACACCTAAGTGTCTTGAATGTCTTTTTAATTTCCTAAAGTTACACCTTGGTTTTGGATGCATGGAACCTTGAGTGTGACTAGGATCTTAGAGTGACTTTTTCGTTACTTCGACCTTACTTGTGCATGGAGATATTTTCTTGCTTAGTATGGTCTAGTTAGCGATCTTATGGCATTGATGGTGATTCCCTTACAGTCTAGTAAGAGCTTGAACCTCGTCAGAGTAGAGGTATTTAATTGTGGGTTGATGAGTTATGTTGGGATCGGATTTCTTCTCGCTGGCTGTGGATGTTAGTAGAAAAGTGTTTGTCTAGTAGTGGATTTTCTTTGATGGCATGCTAAGTTTTATCAGGATTTCCTTATTTCATTATATAAAGTAGTGACTTGTGGACTGTATGCATCTTGGTAATTATGGTTAGAATTAAGCCCATTTGAGTATTGTGTGTAAAATTAAGTGTGTTTGTTTTCTCTCTTGATCTATAAATAAATCTACCCTCCCATTAGTTTTTGTAAATTATGATGAATAACACTCTATGACCTATTAATTTTGGATTACGTGGAGACACTTATGGATGCTTTGTGTCTTTTGGACCATGCCATTGGTGATGTTAGTATAAGTAGACCTTGATAATTTAATCTCGGTGGTATTTTATAATGTGATTCTTCTTGTGAGACTGTAACTTTTGGTTGTAAAGCCATGTTGAATAGATAGTCGATTGTCTTCTTACATTTGATGCTTTCTAGTGAGTATGTGGTGTTCTTAGAGTTAAAATATTTCCTTGTCATTTTGAGTGCTTGGTTACTGGTATCCTGTGGTAATATGGGTGTAGATTGAAAACTTTCCCTGACTTATCATGTGAGTAAAATGTTTTCACCAAAACAATAAACATTGTTAAACCCTAGTAGATCAATAAAAGTAATTATGCTTCTTTAATACGCCCTCCTTGTAACTTCTTTTGAGAACTTGTAGAAACCCACTAGGAATGTTTTAAGATACTTGTAATTAGTGGAAAAATCTTGAAATATTATTGTGATCCATGCTAGTTGATTATTTCCTAGCTCTTACAAAATTAATAATGTGTGTCTATGTTGAATGTCCCTTGTTTCCTTAGAATTAAAATGTGATGTGTTGATTTACCTCTCTCTCCCATTCAAGTAATAGTGTGATATTTGTACCCTTCCTTCTCATTAAATCTTTAATTGACAAGTTGACTCACCCAAACATCATAAAACTATAATTGAGGAGATTTGGCCTATAAACTTAACAAATAAACTAGAACATAGAAAGAGAAAATGGTCCTTGCTTTATGTAGAAGAACAGAAAGGAAAACCTTGTCCATCTACCTCCCCTAGGAGTAAAATAAATACTCTTTCTCTTTTCCACCTTTACAGAATGGAAAGATATCATTCCCCTTAGTGGTCCTTATAAAACAAACTTGTGATGTCTTAATAGGCGAAAATTTAACTACGAAAACTCCTAAAGGAATTTTCTTAGAAAACGAAACTACAAATTTTGACTTAATTAGTTGATTTATAAAATAAGTAAGATTTATGTGTATTGAGTACAATGTATAGTTGAACCTGTAGTTCTGTCACCTACCCGGAATTGTGAAGCACTTGGTGGATAGTAGTGTGTTCTAGTTGCTTAGTACCTTCTTGTTCATAGAGGTATGTGCCTTTCTTTGTGGTATTTTTGGGTCATCATACCCTTATCGTCTCGTAGCTCAACGAGTGTGAGTTGTGGCATTTTTGGTTTGAGACTTATCTCTTGTTTAAGCAACCTCCTTGCGTGTTGTCTTGTCCTTGGAGACCTAAGTTATTGTAATTTTAAGGAAACATATGTTAAGGATATAAAATAACTTTGGGAAGTCTTATTTTCTTCTTTTTCTTCTCCCTAGAGACCTTGAGTGCTCTTTGGTGTTACGATTTATGCTTGTGCTCTCTTTGTGGTTATTCGAGCTTGATCAGGAAATAAGATAAATGAATCCCATTGTGTTATTGTGAATGGTACTTCTTGTATTGATATGTTAGTTGCTAGGGGAGATATATATTTTTATTTTGCTAAATGGTTACATCTCTAGATTTGGTTGGTGTGGTGTGTTCGATTCTTAAAACAAAAGTGTAAAAATCATACTATAGGAAACCTTGTGGTCGTGAAATTTCTTAATATTACCATAAAAAGTTAACTGTAACCTCTCGAGTTATGGAAGTGTTTTCTATAAATAGTTCCTCAATTGTAAATGCTTACTGATTTAGTTGTCCTTCCTTGTTGATTAACCTCATCTTGTGTGACCTCAAATTGTGGGAACTTGAGTAAACATGTTTCTCGTAAAAAATTTTAGCCTTGGTTCATGTTACTAGCCTTGTCAGACAACGAACCTTGAAATCATGACTTAACCTTAGTAGAAACCTTAACTTTTTTTTTCTTGGAGTATGTTGTGTTCCATGGAACTATGTGGTATTTCTCAAACTCATAGAATTCTCCTTATTATTCCTCTACTTGGTGGTTACTCTTAAGAATATTTTGAACTCTTCATCTTATATTGTTATGTGTTGTATATTGGTTGATAGTGTAAAGTACTCTCTAGATTTAAATGTTTGTATCTTTTTATACAAAAAAATTGGAACTCATCCTTACAATCTCCCTTCATCTAGTTGAATTGCATTGGACCAAACTTGGGTTATGTAGACCCACATTTGTTTGAAGCAAGCAATCCCATAATGGGAGTGATCATTTTCTATTGCTTTTGTTACTATATCTCTTTCCTTTGACTTTCAGGGAGGAAGTCAAGTCTAAAGGAGGGGATGTATTGCCCACTTCCCTTCGACACCTTTGTCAGCTATCTTGAAAGCGTTGACCATACATGTGCATATTATTGTAACTTTGATTTAACATGATGTTAGATGTTATAGCATGGGCTATTATTGACTTTGATTCACATATGATGTATGATGATTATTACAGACATTTTATATAAATTTTGACATGTTGTTTGACATGATTATATTCTGGATGTTATTCGGACATGTGATACTTGGCTATATTGAGTAGACCTAGAAAATGAAATTTATATGATGAGGATATAGTTGTTGATAAAATTGCAAATGATATTGATAATTTCATTGATGTTTTTGTGATTCATATATGTAGATGATGCTGGAATTACATTTATATTTATATTGGATGTTCTGATGTGGCCACGAGACCAAAGGAGGTGTTTTTGTTTTGTAGGTTAAAATATCACAAAAACATTGGGGATTAGAGACCAACCACATTGGAATTCTAGATGAATTCAACAAGGTCACCATGACAACTTGTATTGTTGTGTGTGTTTGTTTATAGTTACGGATTCCCATGGGGGGGTTCACCTTTAAATGTGACCAAGGGATTTTATGTTTTTATTTTATTTGGTTCCTTTGTTTAATGTTTGCATCTATTTATTTTGTGATGCATTGCCCCTTTCATTAATTATTAAATGGTTTGTAAATATTGTGAGTAATCATATTGTTAAAATAAATAAATCAAATATGTCATAAGAATATAATTAATAGAGTTTTTGGTCATGATTTAAAGTGTTTTAAATAATGTGTAAGTGATATGTAAGTGATGTGGAAGTTAACTTTTGAGTGTGAAACATTCCACCTTCTTGGAAATTCGAATTTTTCCTTGGAGGCTAATTTTGGAGGCTTGTGGGACAAGTTAAACTTGTACCATACCTCTTAAATTTATTTACCAACCATACCTATGGTTGGAGAGTTAAATTTATTTCTTCTTTATGCATTTTTGTAAGTCAAGTTGAATGTTTTTATTGCACTTTTCTTACATGTTTTAATTTCAGTCCTTATGGGGTATGGGTTTGTTTGAGTGTGTAAGTAAAACTATCATATTTTCACCCACCTAATTAATATGCATTGGAGAATGAATTTGACTTTGTGATTGGGGTTGAGGATGTGTGATGTGGCATCTACATGGATCCACCTCATCCTCTTCTCTTCCCTCTTCTATAAAATTCAAATTGCTTTCCTTTTTTGGGTTGCTTCGGTTTGGAGACTTCATTCTTGGGTGAATTATTTTGTTGTTTTGAGCTCTTGCATTGGAAAAGTTTTGGAAGATTGTTGCATGCTTTTGCTTGGATGTTTTGGATTTCATGCATTGGATTAAAGCTTGTTGTTTTGGAAATTGAAATAACTCCATCATGGAGAGGTAGGAGCTTGCCTCTTGAAATTATTCTCTTTCATTTATGTATATGTTATTATTGTGAATGTTTGGCATGTTTGTGGGATGTTGAGTATATCACCTAGGAATGGTGTAGGAGAAGACTATGATGTTATTTTATGGGAGGCACAAGTGTTTTTGGTGAGGTATAAGTGTGGAGGGAGTTGGGATTTTGGTTCCACCTTGAAAATAAATAGCTTGCATTTCTTTACTCATTATGGGGTGCCATAAGAGGTTGGGGAGACATACAGAAAATGTGAGGAATAAGGGGTACTTGGGGGAGGTATAAGGGTATGTTAGGGATTTGATATACTATATTTTGGTGGTTTGTAATCAGGTGGTGATATCCATTTCCCCTTTAGGAGGTATAAGTAGCATCCCCATAGTCTATTGCTCCTTTGGCTTGCTTGATGAAGCCTTAGTGTTGTTTGTCATGCTTTATTATAGTTGTAAACTACATTCTATTTTAGACTGTGTTTTAAATGTGAAATGTTGCTTGTGTGTTGTGGAAGCCTTTCTTGCCATAAGTTTAATCACATCTACGATAACCATCTTGGATGAAGAGGGAGATTTGGAGGTTGTAGATATTATGGTAGGATTATGATTAGTTGTGCATGGGGAAGAGGGTGATATTATTTAATGAGAAAGCCCATCTGATTCTAAAATTCTATGGATGAGGGTTGGGAGGGTCCTATAATGTTCAATATAATTTCCAAGGGTGCAATGATAAAAAAAAAAAAACATAATAATAGGAAAAAACCATGTGGGTTTTGTTTTCCGAGTGATTTGAACGATTTGATAGAGCAAGAGTGATGTAAGATGCTTGGATAATAAGTTGAAATATTTTAGTCTAAGAACTCGATGGATGTTTTTGAAGAAGAGGTTGTGTGAGTTATAGATGGATTGGATTTAAGAGCAATATATGAATGTAACAGAGGTATTTTAATTTTATGGGGTTTTATGGGTTCCTTGGACTTTGATTTTTCTTGGAATAATGAGTGGATGGTTGTGATTCTAATTTAGATTTAGGAGGAAGAATGGAATTCTTTAAATTTGATTCTTTGATGATAGGGTACTTAAACGAAGGGGCTGAAACCAATATAATGGAGGCATTCCTAGGATTAATGTTGAGACATGAGGTTTTCTTAGGATGGTAGGGTTTACGAGGAGGGATCTCTAAATTTTTATGGATATGGGTGAGATATTTGTGAATAGGAATGCCAAGAATTTTACTGACTTTTCTATGAAGGTTTACCCTTAGTGGTAATTATGATTATTTCTAAAGATGGATGATCCTTAGAGGTGAAATTGCATTATTTAGATGTATATTTTGTTGAGGTTGTGGGGGTTGGAGATGAATGTGGTGCTTAAATAACTAGATTAATGAGATGAGAAGAAGTCATGAATTATGAGTATTTTGATATGATGTGTGAGTGGTTGAAGGCATAAATGAATTGGGGGAATTGTTTGTGATTATATTAGGGGTGATGTTTGTTTCATGGGTTCAGATGTTAATGTAGGATTGGTGATAGCTATAGATGTTCTTATAGGTAAGGATATGGAAGTTGATATATATGGAGGGTTATGAGAGGAAGATGTTGTGATAGACACATTCGGATAGATATGGGAAGGGAACTAGATCTAATTAGTGTAGTAGGTGTAGATACAAATGAATAAATAGATGTGATTGAAGTAAGCATCGGTGGAATAGTCATGGGTATATTAGTTATAGCTATGATGGATATTGAAGTAGGTGAAGATGTAGACAAGACCGTGGATTAAGGGGGAGAAATGGACATGGATGTAGTAGATGAAGGGATGGTAAACGAGATGAAGATGTAATTTCTTGGTGTAGAGTGTTAATTGTATAAGTGTTGGGTGCATAGGATGTCAAAGGAGTAGTTTGATTATTTGGTGGATTATTGGATAAGGGTTATTTGAGGACATCTTGGGTTTTATTAGGATGTGTGTCGGGGTTATCAAATTAAAGGTCCCCATGATCAATGAGTCGTTATAAAAGATATTTAAAGTTATGGCACTTTTCAATTTTATGGTCATGGACTTGGTAGTACTTATAATAGTTGTCTTTGTAATACCACACATGCTTAGGTCACGAGTCATCGAAGGGTCGAGATAGGGGAAGTTGGATGAGATCGACATCTATCAACTTGTCAAAAATAGAAATATAGGATTCCCGAGAGAGGGTATAGTTGGGTGTTGGTCTAAGATCACTTTTTGGAGGCTTCGTATGGGTTGTGGATGTGGAAAAGATCTGATCACAATAATATTGATTGTGTTTTTATATGTTTTTCACCATGATTTGATGGCTTGGTGAATTAGGGTCTTGGTTTATTGGATTAGAGGTTTATATGGCCTTGCTTAGGGGCATAAAATTCATGTTTATGAGCCATAGAGAATGCTTTGAAGGTTTAAAACGATTGAATCTAAAGATTTGATGAAATATTCTTTGCACATGACCATGATAAGAGTTTGATTAACCCAATATGGGGAAGAGAGAAGGAGATTTGATTAATTATGAAAATTGATCTAGTGACAAAGTCTCGTGATAAATTCATCATCAAACTATCAAATGGTGTAAAGGTTTGTAATGAAGATCTTAAGAATAATTATAATACAAAAGTTATCTAATAACAATTTCACGCATTGGGTGAAAGAGAGTAGAGAATGGTGGTGGATACGGTTGTACAGTCTAAAGTGGTCTCAAAAAATGACATGGGGAAGGTATAGAGCATAATATTTTTGTTGTGAGAAATATAATGACATCCGTGCCTAAAATAATGAAGGTACAGTTGTGGGTCCTCTTGATGTTAAAATTGGGAAAAATTGGAATTTCCCAATGTGGGGGATACAACTTGACATGGACTTATGTGTTGATGGGCTCATTACAAATTTGCTCATAAGAGAAGGTAGTCTTAAACCCCAAAGTAGAAGCTTCATGACTATCCATTCTACTTAACAAAGTGTGAATAGTGTCATTTGATTTATGGGGATGAGATGCTTTGATGGATAAAGTTGTTAAATGTAATAAGTAGATAGTTGAGGTTGCAGATAAGATTGATATGATTGGGGACGAGCATGTGGAGGCGGTTGATAATGGGGAACATTGACAAAGGGATGTGATTGAGTTGGTTGGGTGATAAGATGTTTTTGGGAGGTGGTTGAGATGATTACTTAGGTTGATTAGGGCATATGTGGATAAAAGCACCCCATACCGGAGGTTGGTGAGTTTGGGTAGACTCTAAAGGTGGGGTTGTGTCATGATAATGACTGTGTGTGGATGTGGCATGTAGAGATAGGGACAAAAGTTTTATCATGATGATTAGGTGTTGGAGGAAGTATAAAATATCCTAGCAATGTTTAAATAGTGATTATAGTGATGATAGTGGATTAGGAAGTAATGGGGATAGAAGAATTGGGTGTTGTGTTGATATGAGGAAGATATGGAGGAATGAGAACCACCAATTAAGTGTATTGGTGAGATTGAGTGTTTGTGGAGGAAGACTCAAGGGATCCAATCTCATTTTGTTCCATGGGAATTTCGTTCATAGCTCTTGGGAAGAAAACATAAAGTATAAATGTAACGACTTTAGTGGATTTGAGGTGAGAATGATAAGCATAAATTTATTGAAGAGGGGATTATCAATGGGAAGTTTTGTGGATTTACAGAGAATTTATTCATGGAGAGAGATGTGGTTAGTGTTCAAGAGTTCCTAGAACTCCAAGGATCCTGAGGATAAGGGGAAACTCAAAGGTCTCTAAGGAAGCAACAGATGGGGGTGTAGCTGGTATAGAAGGAATGGAATGGTAGTATATAAATGGTTTACTTTCAATATGGGTTTTGGTTGGGATGGTTTGAGACTCATGGAGAGGAAGAAGGAAAAACATGGGTTGTGTAACCAAAGAAGAAGTAACCAAGGGGTGGAAGAGATAATGGAAATGGATGAAGTTTTTTGAGAGGATGTTTTGGAAATAGGAATGTTATTGGAAAATGTGATTCGATTCAATTTTTCTATCTTGGAAATGTGTAATAATGTGCACCAAAAAATAAGAAAAGAAACTATGTTGATTTTTAACAAGTCACACAACAAATATTTCATTATCTTGCTTATACAAATAATGTGAAAAAGAAAGCAAAATGGGCTCAAAGGGAACCTAGGAAATGGCAAAACTATGGATGATTTGAGGTATATTTGGATGACATCCTTAAATAATCAAAGGTACACGAGGATCAAATTTGTGATGAATATTTGGTAGTGGATGTGATATTGGGGCCAACCCCTATACTTCATGCACCCGGTGATAATATTTTCATATGCTTAGCCAATATAGACATAGTCAAAAAAATTATAACATGGACTAAACACCACCATGCAGCTTTCCTATTGCGTGAGGAAATCCCAATAGTTCCATCTGGAAGAAAATGTTTAAAATATGTATATTGATATGTGAATTTTGGGTGTGTGGAAGAAGTGAATGCAGAGAATTAACCTCCTACTTAGAATATGTTGTCAAAAAAGTATGAACGGTTTATTTGTAAGACCCAAATTAAAAATTTCTACTTGATGAAATCAAACAATTAAAGAAGGGAATAAAATATAAAACATTGTAAATAGGAAAAAATGAATAATAGCTAGATAACATTATTTTCATTTTTTTAGCAAGTGCGTTATTGATCCAAGAAAGAAATCCACCAGTCATGCAAACAATAAAATCTCTTACCCACAAGGTTAGTAGACAAAGAGAAATGGAAAATGAAAATGGAAATGAAAATAATATGAAAGAACTCAAAAAAGAAGGGTGGTTCCCACTTTGGTCATTCCGAATGTTGACATGATTTTATTGATCTTGTTTTAGATTAGTTAAATGGAAAGAAATAAAAAAGTAAATCCAATAATGAGAGGTTTTAATGCCACCTATTGATAAAATTACGATGGATACAAGAACAAAAGATCATCCTCATAGTGAGTGTGGTTATTGTTATCTCTTAAAAGTGCACCCTAGTTGAGAGATGAGCCTAGGGTTCTAAGTTTACTTGATCTCTCAATTTTGTAGATATAATGCAAACACCTCAGGTTTGTTGGTATACCTATTGTTGAGGTGAGTCTCCGATATTAAGGTTGGTTCCTTATTGATGTATCCTAAAGAAATTTTTGGGGTTGTGAGGGTAATAAGATGATCTGTAACTGAAATTGGAATGGGTAATAAACCAAAATTTTTGTGGGAGTTGACTGAGTGTATGCACAATAAAATTTAGAATGAATTATAGATGCATGTAATATTGGTTTTCAATAGAATATTAAGTCAAAGAAACTTATGTATTGAGGGATGAATCACAACAAAACAAGCTAAACATGCACACTAAGACTATGTAGAAAATAAAAGATTTGCAGCAAGGTAAGATGATTCATCAGGGAATTAACATTCACAAGAATTAATGAAAAGATACACACCACTGCAAATAATTGGAAAGGAAGAAACTAGTTCTCATTCAAGGAAAAACTTAAAGAAATATACTTCAAGTACTCTATGTCCAAAAGGTCCTCCTTTGTGCCTTGCTAGTGCACACTATATATAACAAAAATATTTCACCCATCCTCTCCTAAAAATAGACTATAGTCGTACTCGCCAATGCATGCTTATTTTACCCCTTTATCATGAATAAATAAAGGAAAAAATAGACATGCTGATTACAATGAGGCATTAATAGCCTTAGTTACAAAAATACACTTAGTCAAAGTGTAGTTGACTGTTCTATTTTTAATACAATTAATATGCTTGGGTGAATATTTTGGCTAATATTAGCCACTTGCTTGTTGTGCAAGTCTTCTCCAATGTAAGTGCATGATCTTTTCCTTCTTGTACATGATGTGACACTTGTGTGTTTTATCCTCTTGCATGGTATTATGTCTTCATCTCTGTTATGTCCTCTTGTGAAGGCATGTAAAAATACATTATGTGTAAAATAATGCCTTTAATCTTCAATACTTAGCAAAAATTATTCAACTCCATGTGGGGACCGTTGTTGCTCATCTTGATCTCACACCATTTTTTGTGATTTTCTTCTAATGTGTGTTATGAAATTTTTATCTCTCGATTCGGATGTTCTAAAGATTTTACCTCCATTTGAATGCCTTGAATTGTTTGTAGAATCCATTGTCATGTCCCTTTTGAAGAAGTCTTCAAGCTTGCCCTATTTTTTTCCATAATTTCTTCAAAATCATGGGCTCTACCATTTTTCCTATTTTCCCCGACTATGGAAGCTTGAGAATGATCAATTTATATTTTTATTTCTTTGAAATTCCAAATCCATGGTCGAAAGATGCTTGGAACCATGATTCATTTGGTTTTGTTTCAAGAAATTTCATCCTTCTTGAAAAATCAGATTCTCGGGCATGAATGGTGAATTTCTTTTTTTTACGTTCTAATGCTCATCCTTTTTCCTATCAAAAGTTTTCCTCAGATTCGGCAGTCATATGGCTTCTTTTGGTTGGTCAGGGGATGGTGGGAAAATGTTTTAACTTGTCACTTTTTGCTTTTTTGGCAAAAGGGAAAATTTGGTCCCGTAGCTCCACTCAATTGATTGGTTCTTTTGGTGCTTATGTGGCTTCTTTTAATTGGATCGAGCACAACACGTCTACGTTTATTGAAGTTGTTTTTTTGGCTACTTTGGAAAAAAAATTGAACCCGTCCCATGAGCCTACTTGGCTTTGATTAAAGAAAAATTTAAGCGGTAGGGAAAAAGCATTACTTTCCTTGCGAGAAGGACACGTGGAAAATTTAAAAGTAGAGATGCAGGCCTTCGGAGGCAAGTTAGATATTTTGGGCTTTTAGAAAAAGTATGTAAATTTCTAAAATTGAAGCTCACCCCTGCTAAATCATATTGAAGCCTTCTAAGGTTCTTCAAGTTGCACCATAAAGATACATGGAGGCTTTTGCCGGGTCTTCCCATACTTAGTATTTTTTCAAAAGGTTCAGAGAGGCCTGGGACACATAGAGAGATCGCGCATATTTAAGGACCGACCCTTGAATTTTATTTTAAAGAAGCACCAGGAGGAAACTTAGAGTCCTCCACTCACTTTGAATTTTTCTTGGAATTTTCAACGGCCAAAGGATATTGCCTCAGACCCTAACACATGGCACCTTCCGCTGAGCTTTAATCCTTCAAACAAATTTTTCCGGGCCAGGACATGTGGTGAGCCCGTGCTCATTCAAGGTCTCAACTTTTGGGGACCATCTCAAGATGCACCATTGTGATGTGTGGTAGTTTGAAAAGTCAAAAGGTAGGGAAGCGGACCATCGGGAGCAATTTATATTTTTACCTCTTAAGAATTAAAATGTCGAATGGCCACAAGCCCCACAAGAGGGAGGTCAAGGTGGCTTTGAAAATTTGGATTTTTTCCTCTTGTCATCAAAGGTATTAAATCATCAAAATGGCCCAAAAAGGATAAGTCAAAATTTGATGGGAAGGTCAATAGCGGAGGAACAAACTTTTGGGGGAAAATTGGAAAATTTTCCTTTCGTGTGAAAGGGAACTAAAGTATAAAAAGGGAGCACATTTCCACTAGGACCCACATTGGGACATGTGTCAGGCCTATTTTTCAAAGGTGGGGAGGTGGAGCAAAAGTGAAATTTTTCCATTTTTAAAAAGGTTGTAAAAGGTCAAAAGGAACCCCTAGGCCCATTTTAAATTGAATCTTCCACGTGGACGACCCAAATTCAAAGTAAAGATCAACAAAAGTTATGCATCTATATCTAATGTTCCCCCATTTTTACTAAAAGTCCCTTAAAGATGTGAGTCTTCATGATTTCTTGATATTTCCTACACGCCAAATAAGAGAGGAGATTTAATTCGATATCTAAATTTGGTGGGGAAGATTTGGGGACGTCTTTTACCATTAATATGAGATCTGACCTCTGGGCTCAATCTAATTTTGCATTTATCCTTCCGGGCACACAATGAACCAAATTTAATATATTAGGGGCAGAAGTGGTTGGCGAGTAGAGGGAAAATTGATCTACCAGAAGAAGGAGTTGAATGCGGGAGATGTTCAAAGAGATATACCCCCTGAGCACTTGACAACTTTTTTATAGATCTAATTCTCGGAATTGCGATCGAGATCATGGTGAGCACTAGTATACTCAATGTTTGTATTTTTGGGGGAAAATCTATTGTAAAATATTATAAATTGCATGAATTTATCGTGCAAATGGTTGGAGTGTTAGAGGTCAGGACTGATTTTTCTAAGAAAAAAGCTTGATAGAACCCGTCCTTCTGAGAAATCATCTGAAGAAACTTGTTTATCTCCTTTGTGTAAAATTTTATCATGTCAAGGTGGTTGCGAGTGTACAGCCATTGACAATATACGAGATTGTTTTAGAAACATTCCTCTTGATGAATTTAATCAATCTTGCATTAACTTGCATCATTTTTGGTCAAAATTTTTGTTTTCTTCATTCCTAAATGTCTGCAAGTAATTTTCTTGTTCCATTGCAATCTTACATTGAAACCTTTATGAATCAAACAAAATCTTATCCTTGTGATATTTTTTTGGAATTTGTAATTTCATTTATCGAAGAGCTTTCATCGATAGTGAAATAAACAAATTTAAAATCACTATGACTCCTAGCATGACTATAAGTTTATTTGTTAGCCTTTGAGGGTATCTTAGGCATGATGAAACATAGGTTGATAATGTTTAGTTAACTTTTCCAATTTCAGCCTTCTTTTTGGATCCTTAAAGGTTGTGTGAAAAGTGCTGATCCGGGCCTCCATTGAAGCACATATTCTGGTTGAAGGAACATCCTATCTATCATGAAGAATTTATGTTGTTCAAGCTCTCCATTTTTGTAAATTTTCTCAAAAATATGGTGAATCAAGTTCATTTCGCCTCACCTCCCACCAAAAATTCATTTAAAAATAACCAATCATACCCATACTACCGGGATGTTTGTCATGTGTGTATACAAATGCATAATGTTTACTACCAAAACATGTAAACATAATTAGGTTTTCATTGTCTTTAGTGGGTTGAACCTTGCTTAGAAAATATCTCGCATTATATAGAACTTAACAACTCGTGAGAGTAAGGTTTTGTTACATTGATCATATTTTCTTCAAGGTCTTCTTAATAATTTCACAATGAAGGATATCTCCATCTCCTCCACAAACAACAGGCTATAAAAAGGGTCCTCTCACTCTTTTTGAAAGGCACAATCATAAAGTAGTGATGATAGGTCAAATCCTCTTGAGGGTGCTACCCATTTCTCCACATCCGAGGGAAAAAGATCAAGTTAGATTTCATCCACAACTACAAAATGACACACTAAATTATTTGCTTGTCTCTAAGCTTCTTTCCAAACCTATGATGCTACTCAACATTTCAGGGAGAATCAATTTGGGTACCAACACCCAATTAGCACCATTTTGGGGGCGATTTGAGTTGTTGAGACTAATTTGTTGATTTGTTGCAGTTCTTCGTACTCGGGACACAGTAAACATTTCTTATATGCTTCAAGTGTTATGTGTAATATTTCAACTGTCTATAGTTATTGCACTAAGTTTCATTGATAAATTTGGAAAAAGGGAGGCTAGATATTTCCATTTCCAGTGTCTAGTGTTGTGAAATTTGTGAGATCATATTTTAGTGCATTTGCACAACCGAGGTGGAAACCCTTTGTGGTGACTCCGTGTTGATCTGATTTTTATAAGTACCGGTGTCTTAACTTGGCCAAGTGATATTTGTTAATAAAATTTTCAAATATGGAAGGAAGAAGGTCTTTTTGTCGCTAGGGATCCTACTAAGACATTATTTTGAGAGCTAGGAAAGACAAAGTCAGAAGGAAGAAGAGCCTGGAGAGTTGTTGGAGATCGGTAGTCAAAAAAGAGATCTCTGTTGATTAAGGTGATCAGACTATTATTGAATATTTCCATTCAAGTGATTCGAATAAGGTAGTCTATTTGTGGAATTAAATTCTCCATATGTAGAGGGGCCTTCATCTGAATTTGAAAAGTTTTCTTCTCATTTTCTCCTATGTTTTCGGAAGGTGATAGGGTTTTCTCGAGAGACAGAGCCTTTGGGGATATCGATTTTGGAATAAATACTCCAATGTTTCAAAGATCCCTTGTCCCTTATCAATTTGATTCTCCCCAAGGTCACCTCCTCAAAACAACATGGCCCATCCCCCACCTGGACCTCCATTTTTTTTAATACCTTTGGTCCGATGAGTTTTAGAGGGATGACTGGTTATCCAAATGTAGTTTCCCAAGATGTAAGAAATAGACTACTAAGGGTCCAAGGAAATAATCCTATAATTGGTCCTCAACACTAAAAGATTTTTATCAACATGATGGAAGATTTTGAGATTGAGTTTGAATATGTATATATGAAATTGTTTATCCATACTTTGGAGGAAGATGCCAGGGGACTGGTACAAAGCTTTGCTAGATAATTCCATTGATTTCTATACTATGATGCATAATGCATTTAGATTACTGATATGGTTACAAAATAGATCCTAGGTTTCTTGTCAAAATTAGAGAATATACAAAAGAACCTTAATGAATGAGTTCATGACTTCAACACTAGATTCAATAAGACATTGAGAAGATTACCTATAAGTTTAAGGCCATGTGATGAATCTTATCTTATAAAGTATTATGATGCATTTGATAAGAAAGTTGATTACTACTTGAGGGAAAAAACCCCTACCAATTTGAGACAGACCTTTACTATGGCTCTATAAATTGAGAACAACATCAAAGCAATTAGGAAACCTTCTAAGAGGGAAGGTGTGAAACTGGTTAATCCAGAAAGGCTACTGATTTGGAGGAGGTTGTTATGACTCTGGTAGGGGATGTAAAATAAATCTCATACAAATTTTCCTTGACAGAGAAAGGAATTAGGTAGAGTTCACGAGGTCAACACAAGTAACAAGGCCAAGATAGGTTTATAAACCATCATAAGAATGATCAAATTTCTGATGACAAAGGTAAGGGACCTATTGGATTTGGAAGTAAATAGCCCCATGCCACGGAAAACGAATGGTACCCGATCCCGTAGCTTCAAGAGTAGTTATAGTGGAGGAGACAGATGTCATTGATTGGTGTGACAGATGTTTCATGCCCCATTCTCCATGTGAGAAAGATCAGAAAAAAGAAGAAGAAGAAGTTGATGATGATAATGATGATGCATGCATGATGGAATGCTCTACAATCTCACAAGAAGGAACATCTTCAACTGAAGTGATAAGTGCTAGAACTGCTGCTAGTTTTTAGGATTGCATTCATTGGGTACTTATTCTTCCTCCCTCTCATACTTTAGAAGTAGATATTGTACAAGATTTTGAACTTCCCAATAATGACTTTTAATATTTAAGATTTTTAATGATAAATAAGTACAATGGAGGAATGGGTAAGTGCACCAAGTTGGGGCGCCAAAAGGGGGTCTTAAGTGGATGCATTTTTTTGAAAAAAACTTCAACTTGTATGAGTTTTTGAAATAGTTACACTCAAAATTGGAAGATGTTGTAGAAATATGAATCATAGAATTTTGAGTCTAGTTTCTAAGCTACTAAATTTTATTGAAAACGGATAAGTTTAGGTGGGTCAAACAACTAAAATACAAAAAGATGTTATTGTTTTTGTTAAAAAAATATAATAGAGTGACTTTCGTGCCCCCCACCATTTTTTGAGCACCATTTAGTATTTTTGAAAACCCTTTGGTAGAAACATAGCTAGGAGCATCTAGTTTGGGCTCCATTTTGTTTGGATTTTTACTCAATATTTTTATGTTATGATTTCTCTAGTACAAAAATTTTATGTTTTGAAAAATAACGGAGCTACAATCGTGCCCTCCCCTAACTACCTCAAAAATATCGAAATTAGTTTTGTTTGTTTGAATATGTATCGAATTATTCCTAGTTTGGGCTAGTATAATTTTTTTAAAATTTCGATCACCAAAAAAAAAGATACATAATGAAAGATAGACATATTTACACTTCAAAAAATAGCTATAAAAAGGCATAGTTAGAAAATAAATAATATGGAAACCTTATATTAGTCATAAAATTTGAAAAATTATATTTTTAGAAAGAAGAAAACTTGCTCTACATCGTGGTATAATTTTTGAAAATGGAGCAATTTTTTTATTTTGATTTATCATAGAGGAAGTGGCATTTTTATATTTTCTTGCAAAAACATGTTGTTTTTGTGTTTGTATAGGTCCATGCCTAAGGCTTAGGGATCCAAACCGAATCTCAAACCTTGAAGCATGGCTTGGGAAAAGAGAAAACACAAAACACGTACGCGTTATAACGCATACGCGTTACATAACCCATACATGTTACATAGCGCGTACACATTTTTATATATTGTGGCCCCCCAACATCCCTTTCATCTCTTTCATAGGAATTCTACAAACATTTTGTTTTGTCTGTAATTTTCTCTACATTCTTGCACGATTTTTAGTAGCTAATTTTGTCCCCTACCCCACTAGTTTATTTTTAGTAATCATGGGTGATAAACATCGAGTGATGGACAAGAGGAAAGTCAAGAACAAGACACCAGAGAAATTGGAAGAGAAGAGAATAAAGAAATTGAAGAGAATGCAAAAACTTTGAGCAGGGAAAGGTACATCCGCTATATCAAATGTAGTTAATGTATTAGAAAATGGGGATGAAATACATAATGAAAATGTAGAGAATAATTTTTTTGCAATGAATAATGATATTGAATTAAATGATAATGTTGGTATGGATGATGAAATTGATATGAATCCGTTGTTGAACCCTTACCCGAGAATCCAAATGTTAACCCTAAAATTTGTATGAAAACACCTTGAATGAATTAAGTAACCTTGTAAATGAATCTTCAGCTCTAAGAATACCTCCTTCCATTTTTTGAAGAAAACCAATTCACTTAATTGAAATTGATAAAAACATTACAAAACCAATGCTTAAAAAAATGTCTAAAAGAAATGCGAGAAGAAAAACTAGGGAATTTGGGATGATTACTTTGAGATTTTAAATGAAACACAAATATGTCAATTATTTGTTTCATTGATGAAATTAATTAAGATGAGACCTATAATGAAGAACCTGGGATGAACAACATCTAATTTTTACGATCAAAATGTGTCAATTGTTGAAAACATACATAAATCATTCAAAGCGTAGGTGGCAAAAGACACACCAAAGATAGCAATGCTACACGGCATGCACTAACTAATTTTATAGTAAGTGATGAAATATTTAATAAATTCTTGATTAGAAAAATAGGTAGTGCTTTGAAGCTACACATGAAAACACTAATGAAAGCAATATAGAGAGGTAAACGTCTTGAGTTAGTCAATAACACTTGACTATTGGGCTTTCTCTAGTAAAATTCCACAAAAAGACAAGAATACTCTTGATATTCTAAAATAATTAATTGTAAAATTTTGGAATGAGAACACAAGGGTGTCACCAAATGGAAGAGATACAGTAAAAAGAAGAATAAGTTCTCATAATCGTGAATCGTGTGCAAAAAAATTCTCAAATATGACTCAAACAAAGTGATTCTCTAAATTTAAAAATGAAAATCCAAAAATTAACATCAGCCGAAGATTCATTGAAACGAGTAAACCCTTTTATGTGAAAATCAATCACTCACATACCACTTGTTGTTGCAGGCATCATGTTGAATTGTCAATGCATTATGATGTTTTTTTTCAAATACATCATGTTTTACATCTTCGACATCATGTTGCAGGAGTGTGGAATAAATGTCCCACAAAAATCTTCAAGGGAATTTATTCCAACAATATTTTGTGAAAACTCAACAAGACAATTTTTACAAAGAAAGCATGTTTGGATGGAACGTGCAATAT
This sequence comes from Taxus wallichiana var. yunnanensis, assembly GCA_018340775.1. NCBI lineage: Eukaryota > Viridiplantae > Streptophyta > Pinopsida > Cupressales > Taxaceae > Taxus > Taxus wallichiana. The sequence goes on from CM031244.1 coordinate 686,099,960, forward strand.
ATGCGATGGCTTGCCAAATCGAGCAGATTATATCCATGAGGAGAGTACATATTAAATAGGAAAAGAATTGGTTGATTTCACCAAATATAAATTGGTGGCATATCAATTAAAAGATGGAAAAGAATCTAAGAGGTGTGAGCTTGTTAGAAAAAAATTACATGTATCAGAATATATGGTCAAATTTAGAGAGGAAATTTTTTATGAAAATGCAAGGCACACATATAGAGCTGGATGTCTAGATGAAAAATGGTTCATAGATAGTTTTGGTTGATTGGGGTGTTAAGAATATGGGCCATGAATCTCAAGAGAGATCAACGGTTCGTAGATAGTTTTTCTTGATAGAGGAAAAACATCTAGAATAATTTAAAGATTGTATGACAATTGCGGGATGAAGTGATATGCACTTATTCTACGTAGTTCGGATGCAAATGATTGGACTATTTATACTAGGTGTATGACATATTTTTGTATATCATGTATTGATTTTACGTGGAATGAATGTGAGTCACAACGGTGGGTGGATGAGTGGACTTGTAGAACTCTAATTCCACTCGACACACATCAAATTCCACAAGCATTACAACTTGCGGGGTCTCAAATCAAATGACAACATCGCTTTGACTTTGACCAAGTATTTGATTTAGTGCAACAAGGAACATACATATATGTACATGCCATGTTTTAGATTTATAAATTAGTAAATGGTCAAGTCTTAATGTATTTATAAATTGACTAAATAGTTTTACTTTGTGATACATAGGGCACATCTTTGTAGTTATTGCGAGAGAATTTAATGAAGAGGAAACATACTACTTCTTATCTCATTGTGTAGAGGGGAAAAAATTGACCTCCATAGTCATTGATGGTGAAGACCTTGAGTATCCCAATGGATTAATGGTAGTCACTGGAACTTGGCTTTGACAATATCCTATCAAAAAATCAAACATCTAGTTGTTTGAAGACTATGAAATACATCAGAAGATACTTGAATATTCACATTTGGTCCTTACAACAAATATCAAATTGATCAAATATCGAGGTCGGCCATCAAACAAAAATCTGTGGAAGGTTCATGAATCAAATCATGAAGCAATTCTTGCTACTGTTAAGAATAGAGTTGATCCTTGCGGTTCATTGGATTGAATTTGCAAAGGTATGTTCTTCATGAATTTAATTTGAATATTTACTTGAATAATTTTGTTTAAATTTTGTATGATTTGAAATTCTATTTAATTGCTTAATAACATGTTTATGTAGGTTAGTGGTGCAAAAAATGCTTCCACCTTCATGTGGTTGGCACTATCAGTAGAGAATTTATTATTCTTGAAGCTAGTGAAGCTAAGAGAATTTAAATATTAGAAAGGAACAAAAAACAGAAATTATCGTTTTACCACCTATATTGTAAAAATATCTTATGAAAATTCTCATTTCACCACCTATATTGTATGAACCACCTATATTGTTCGGTGAGTGGAAATGGACAACCTTACACTGACACAATCTGAATGGAGATTCAGAAAAACCTAAGAGGGTTTCATAGAAGGCCACGACACGGAGGTCTTAGATATGACGAGACATCTCTAAGTGTCACTTGTCGACAAGTCACCTATCGAAGATATGGCATGTTTGGGCCTCGGGGCTCTTATAGGACTACGCCGGACGAGGTATCCCGAAAGCATGGGGGGTGTAGTGAACCAAAATGAATGGTCCACTAGTGTTCACCAAGCCACCCCAATGTGTTGACGTAGTTGGTTTGGTCCCACGAGCTTCCGTTTGGAAACTACAGCCTCTAGATTCCCTACATTGACTCGGATTGTAGTATTTCATGTGTTTACAAACAGTAGCACAATGAGAGAACCGGATGGAGATGGAGAAAATTGAGAGAGGCTTTTTTAAAGGGCACTAACATGGAGGTCTTGGATCTAACAAGACATCTCTAGGTTACACAGTAGTCGATAAATCATTCGTTGAAGATACTACATATTGGGGCCTTAGGGCTCTTAAGCGACTATGCTGGACGAGGTAGCCCAAAAGCATAGTGAGCATGGGAAAAAAATAAATCCTCCAATAGTGTTCACCTGCCAACCCCGACATGTTAGAATAGTTTGTTTGGTCCCACAAGCTTCCATTTGCAAACTAGACCATCTAGCAGCCCCTCTACACTGACTCGACCGCACTCTTTCGAGCGTTACAAACAATACCATAGTGAGAGAACTGGATGGAGATGGAGAAAAGCTGTAAGAGGATTTCATATAGGGCCCCAATGTGGAGGGATTAGATCGGACGATACATCTTTAGGTCCCATGGAGTCGAGAAATTACCCATTGAAGATATGGCATGTTTGGGCCTCGAGCTCTTTAGCGACTACGCCTGACGAGGTAGCCCGAAAGCATAGGGAGTGTGGGGAACCAAATAGAATGGTCCACTAGCATTCACTGGACACCCCAATGTGTTAATATAGTTGGTTTGGTCCCACGATCTTCTGTTTCCAAATTACAACCTCTTCTAGCCCTACACTCGACTCATCGCACTATTTCATGCATTTGAAAACAATAGCACAACAAGAGAACTAGATGGATAGGGAGAAAAGTATGAGATTAATTTGTAGAGGGTCTTGACATGAAAGTATTAGATCTGACGATATGTATCTAGGTTCCACAGTCGATAAATCACTGTCAAAGATATCACTTGTTTGGGCCTCAAGGCTCTTAAGCGACTATGCCCGGGCACGAGGTAGCTCGAAAGCATAGGAGCGTGGGGAACAAAAAATAAACTTCTAATAGTGTTCATCTACCAACCACGACATTTTGGCATAGTTTTTGGTCCCACGAGTTTCCGTTTGCAAACAACAACATCTGCACCCCCTATGACTCGAGACTACACTATTTCATGTGTTTGCAAACAATAAAGACAACGAGAGAAGCTGGATGGAGATAGAGAAAACCATGAGAGGATTTTTTAGAGGGCCCTAACATGGAGGTCTTGGATCTAATGAGACATCTCTAGGTGCCATGGAGTCCAAGAAATCACTCATCAAAGATATGGCGTGTTTGGGCCTCAAGGCTCTTAATTGACAACTCTTGGGCGAAGTAGCCCGAAATCACGGGAGCATGGGAAATAAAAAATAATCCTCCAATAGTGTTCAATAGGCCACCCCAACATTTTTGTGTAGTTGGTTCAGTCCCACGAGCATCCGTTTGCAAACTATAGCCTCTGGCAGCTCTACACTAACTCAAACTGCACTATTTCGTGCGTTTGGAAAAAATAATGACAATGAAAGAAGCTGGATTGAGATGGAGAAAACTACAAGAGGATTTCATAGAGGGTCTTTATATGGAGGTCGCAGATATGTGGAGACATCTCTAGGTGTCACGGAGTCTGATAAATCACCGTCGAAGATATGACGTGTTTGGGCATCAGGAATTTTAAGTGACTACGCTTGTACGAGGTAGCCTGAAAGCATGGGGAACATACGGAACTAAAAAAATCCTCCACTAATTTTCAACAGGAAATCCCAATGTGTTGGTGAAGTTGGTTCAGTCCCACGAGATTCCATTTGTAAACTACATCATCTAGTAGCCCTACACTTACTCAGACTCCACTATTCGTATGCGTTTGCAAAAAATAGTACAACGAGAGAACCAGATGGAGAAAAAGAAGATTATAAGAGTATTTCATAGAGGGCCTTGATGTTGAGGTATTAGATCCGAGGAGACATCTCTAGGAGCCACGGAGTTCGAGAAATCACTGTTGAAGATATGGCATGTTTGGGCCTCGGGGATCTTAAGCGACTACGCTGGACGAGGTAGCCGGAAGCACGAGGAGCGTAGGGAACAAAAATTTAAGCCTCCACTAGCATTCACCTAGCCACACTAGCATGTTGGCGTAGTTGGTTTAGTCACACGAGCTCCCGTTTGCAAACTACGGCGTCTAGTAGCCCTACACTGACTCGAGACTTCACTATTTCATGTGTTTGCAAACAATAAAAAAGTGAGAGAACCAGATGTGCATAGAGAGAATTGTGAAAGGATTTCATAGACGGACGGCCCCAATTTAGAGGTCTTGCATGTGACGAGACATCTCTAGGTGCCACGGAGTTTGAGAAATCACCCGTCGAAGATATGGCGTGTTTGGGCCTCGGGATCTTAAGTGAGGATGCCCAAACGAGGTTGTCTCGAAAGCACGTGGAGTGTAGGAAACCAAAAAAATCCTCCACTAGTGTTCACCAAGCCACCTTGATGTTTTGGCATAGGTTGTTTGGTCCCACGAGCTTCCGTTTGCAAACTATAGCATCTCGGCGATCCTCTACAATGACTTAGAATGCATTATTTCACGTGTTTGCAAACAATTGCACAACAAGAGAGAACCATATGGAGATAAAGAATACCATGAGAAGATTTCATATAGGGCCCCAACATAAAGGTCTTGGATGCGGAGAGATGTCTCTAGGAGCCATGAGTCAAAGAAACCACCTATTGAAAATATGGCATGTTTGGGCCTTAAGGCTCTTAAGCGACTACGCACGGACGAGGTAGCCCGAAATCATGGGGAGCATAGGGAACCAAAAAAAGCCTCCATTAGTGTTCACTACGCCACCCCAATGTGTTGGCCTAGTTTTTTTGTTCCAATGAGCTTTTGTTTTCAAACCGTAGCCTCTAGCAGCCCTACACTAACTTTCAGTGCACTATTTCATGTGTTTCCAAAAAATAGCACAATGAGAGAACCAAATGGAGATGAATAAAGCGTGAGTGGCTTTCATATAAGGTCGACATGGAGGTTTCAAATCAAACAAGATGTCTCTTGGAGCCATATAGTCTAAGAAATCACTGTCAAAGATATGGCATGTTTGGGCCTCGGGGATCTTAAGTGACTACCCCGGATGAGGTAGCTCGAAAGCATGGGGAGAGTAGGGAAAAAAATCCTCCAATAGCGTTAACCATTCCACCTTGAAATTTTTGCATAGTTGGTTTGGTCTCACGAGCTTCGTTTATAAACTACACCCTCGACATCCCTACATTGACTCATACTAAACTATTTTGTGCACGACAAATAATAACACGACCACAACCTGGATGGAGATGGATAAAACCATGAGAGTCTTTCGTAAAGGACCCTAACATAGAGGTATTAGATCTAACGAGGCGTCTCTAGGTGCCATAGAGTCTGAGAAATCACCCGTCGAAGATATGGCGTGTTTAGGCCTCACAGTTCTTAAGCGACTATGACTGGCCGAGGTAGCCCGAAAGCATGGGGAGCATTGGGAACCCAAAAAAATCCTCCAATAGCATTCACCTTGCCACCTCAACGTGGTGGTGTAGTTGGTTTGGTCCCACGAGCTTCGTTTGCAAAATTCAGGCGTCTCACAACTCTACACCGACTCAAACTATACTATTTCACATGTTTGCAAACAATAGGACAGTGAGAGGACCAAATGGATATAGACTAAACCATGAGAGGCTTTTGTAGAGGGCCCCAAGGTGAAGGTCACGGATCTAACAAGACATCTCTAGGTGCTACGAAGTCAAAGAAATCACTTGTCGAGGATATGACATGTTTAGGCCTTAGGGTTCTTAAACGAATATGCATAGACGAGGTAGCCCAAAAGCACGGGGAGCATAGGGAACAAAAACGAAGCCTCTACTAGCATTCACCAAGCCACCCCAAGTTGTTGGCATAGTTGGTTTGGTCCCATGAGCTGTTGTTTGCAAACTATAGCCTCTGGCAGTCCTACACTAACTAAGACTACGCTATTTTGCATGTTTGCAAAAAATATCACAGCAAAGATAATTGGATGGAGATGCAGAAAACTATGAGAGAATTTCATAGAGGACCACGATGTAGAGGTCTTGGATTTTGGGAGACATCTTTAGGTGCCACGGAGTACAAGAAATCACCCATCGAAGATATGGTGTGTTTGGGCCTCAAGGCTCTTAAGCGACTACGCTCAGATGAGGTAGCCCGAAAGCGAAGGGAGCGTAGGGAACCAAAATTAATCCTCCACTAGAATTCACTAGGCCACCACGATGTGTTAGTGAAGTTGGTTCAGTCCCACGAGCTTCCATTTCTAAACTACAAAGTCTAGTAGCCCTACACTTACTCAGATCGCACTATTTCATGTGTTTGCAAACAATAACACAATGAGAGAACCAGATGGAAATAGATATAACCAAAAGAGGAATTCATAGTATGCCCTAACAAGGAATTCTTGGATTTGATGAGATGTGTCTAGGTGCCACGGAATCTGAGAAATCACACTGTCGAAGATATGGTGTGTTTTGACCTTAGGGATATTAAGCGACTACGCCTGAAGGAGGTAGACTGAAAGCACGTGGAGCATAGGGAACTCAAACGTAGCCTCCAATATCATTCACTAGCCACCCTGATGTGTTGGTGAAGTTGGTTTGGTTCCATGAGATTACGTTTGCAAACTACAAGGTCCAGCAGCCCTACACTAAATCAGATTGCACTATTTCGTGCATTTGCAAACAATAGGACATTGAGAGAACCGGTCAATACGGATAAAACCACAAGAGGATTTCATATAGGGCCCCAACATGGAGGTCTCGGATCTCATGAGACATCTCTAGGTACTACGGAGTCGATAAATCACCTGTCAAAGATATGGTGTGTTTGGGCCTCGGGGCTCTTAAGCAACTATGCCGTATGAGGTAGCCCAAGAGGTGGGAGCGTAGGGAGACAAAAAAGTTATTTCACTAGTGTTCACCACGTAACCCCAATGTCTTTGGGGTAGTTGGTTCATTCCCACAAGCTTCCATTTGCAAACTACATCCTGTGACATCCCCACACTAACTAAGATAGTACTATTTCACACATTTGCAAACAATAGCACAATGAAGAGACCGAGATGGAGATGAAGAAAAACATGAGATAATTTCTTAGAGGGCCCTCACATAGAAGTGTCGGATATGATGAGACATCTCTAGGTTCCACAGAGTCCATGAAATCACCGTCGAAGATATGGCGTGTTTGGGCCTCAGGGCTCTTAAGTGACTATGCTTGAACGAGGTATCCCGAAAGCATGGGGAGCATAGGAAACCAAAAATAAGCCTCTTCTAGTGTTCAAGTATGCCTGCTCTTTGTGTTTAGGCGTAGTTGGTTTTGTCCCACGAGCTTCGTTTGCAAAATTCAGCGTCTGGCAGCCCTACACTCGACTCAAGCGTACTATTTCACATGTTTGCAAACAATAGCACAAAGTGAGATGACCAAATGGATACAGACTAAACCATGAGAGGCTTTTGTAGAGGGCCCCAATGTGAAGGTCACAGATCTAACGAGACATCTCTAGGTGCTACGAAGTCGGAGAAATCACTTGTCGAGGATATGACATGTTTAGGCCTTAGGGTTCTTAAACGACTATGCGCAGACGAGGTAGCCCAAAAGCACGGGAGCATAGGGAACAAAAATGAAGTCTCAATAGCATTCACCAAGCCACCCCAAGATGTTGGAATAGATGGTTTGGTCCCATGAGCGATTGTTTGCAAACTACGACCTCTGGCGATCCTACACTAACTAAGACTACACTATTTTACATGTTTCCAAAAATATCACAAAGCAAGATAATTGGATGGAGATGGAGAAAAGCGTGAGAGAATTTCATAGAGGACCCCGATGTGGAGGTCTTGGATTTTGGGAGACATCTTTAGGTGCCACAGAGTACAAGAAATCACCCATCGAAGATATGGTGTGTTTGGACCTCAAGGCTCTTAAGCGACTACGCTCGAGATGAGGTAGCCCAAAGCAAAGGGAGCATAGGGAACCAAAATTAATCCTCTACTAGAATTCACTAGGCCACCACGATGTGTTAGTGAAGTTGGTTTAGTCCCACGAGCTTCCATTTCTAAACTACAAAATCGCACCATACACTTACTCGAGACTACACTATTTCATGCGTTTGCAAACAATAACACAATGAGAGAACCGGATGGAAATAGATAGAACCAAAAGAGGAATTTGAGCATGCCCCAACAAGGAATTCTTGGATTTGATGAGATGTGTCTAGGTGCCACGGAATCGAGAAATCACCGTCGAAGATATGGCGTGTTTTGACCTTAGGGATCTTAAGCGACTATGCGAACGAGTTAGACCGAAAGCACGTGGAGCATAGGGAACTAAAACGTAGCCTCCAATATCATTCACTAGCCACCCCGATGTGTCGGTGAAGTTGATTTGGTTCCACGAGATTACGTTTGCAAACTACAAGGTCCAGCAGCCCTACACCGACTCAGATTGCACTATTTCATGCATTTGCAAACAATAGGTAATTGAGAGAACCAATCAATACGGATAAAACCACAAGAGGATTTCATATAGGGCCCCAACATGGAGGTCTCGAGATCTCATGAGACATCTCTAGGTACCACGGAGTCGATAAATCACCTATCAAAGATATGGTGTGTTTAGGCCTCGGGGTTCTTAAGTGGCTGTGCTGTATGAGGTAGCCCAAGAGAATGGGGAGCGTAGGGAACCAAAAAAATATTTCACTAGTGTTCACGGGTAACCCCAATGTCTTTGGGGTAGTTGGTTCATTCCCACAAGCTTCCGTTTGCAAACTACATCCCGTGTGGCAATTGACACACTAACTTTCGAGATAATACTATTTCACACATTTGCAAACAATAGCAATGCGAGAGAACCGGATGGAGATGAAGAAAACGTGAGATAATTTCTTAGATGTCCCTAACATAGAGGTCTCGGATCGATGAGGCGTCTCTAGGTTCCACAGAGTCCAAGAAATCACCTGTCGAAGATATGGCGTGTTTGGGCCTCAGGGCTCTTAAGTGACTATACCCGAACGAGGTAGCCCAAAAGCATGGGGAGCATAGGAAACCAAAAATAAGCCTCCACTAGTGTTTAGAAGGCCACCGCAATGTTCAGGCGTAGTTGGTTTGGTCCCATGAGCTTCCGTTTGCAAACTACAGCCTCTGGCAGCCCTACACTGACTCACACCGCACTATTTCATGCCTTTGCACATAATAGCATAGCGAGAGAACCAAATGGAAATGGAGAAAACCACTAGAGGATTTTTTTAGTGGCCCTAAAATGGAGGTCTCGAGATCGACAAGATGTCTCTAGGTGCCACGCAGTTTTAGAAATCACCCATTGAAGATATGACGTGTCTAGGCCTTAGAGCTCTTAAGCGACTACGCCCAGACGAGGTAGCCTAAAAGCATGGGGAGCATGGGGAACAAAAACAAATCCTCCAATAGCATTCACCTGGCTACCCCAATGTGTTGGTATATTTGGTTTGGTCCCATGAGCTTCCATTTGTAAACTACAAACGTCTGGCAGCCCTACACTTACACAAAATGTACTATTTCGTGCATTTGTAAAAATAGCACAACAAGAGAACCAGATGGATACATGGAAAACCGCAAGAGGTTTTTGTAGAGGACCCCAACATGTAGGTCTTGGATCTAATGAGACATCTCTAGGTTGTATGGAGTCTCGAGAAATCACCTATCAAAGATATGGCATATTTGGGCCTCGGGGCTCTTAAGGGACTACGCCAGGACAAGGTAGCCCTAAAGCACGTGGAGCATAGGGAACAAAAAAAAAAAGACTCTAGTAGCATTCACATGGCCACCCCAACGTGTTGGTATAGTTTTTTTGTCCCAAGAGCTTTCGTTTGCAAACTACGGCGTCTGATAGCCCTACACTGACTTAGACTGCACTATTTTGTGTGTTTACAAACAATAACACATCGAGAAGACCAGATGGAGATGGATAAAACCACAAGAGCATTTTGTACAGGGGCCCCAAAAATTTCCATGTTAGTACTTGAATCGCTTCAAACTTTAATTGAATGACTACAAAAGTCTAACCTAAATAGTCGAGTAATGGACTAAATCAAGTATTCTATTTCTCACATATAAAATGAATTTTTCCTTCGAAAAACAAACTATGGGTGAATGCTCAATCAAAAAATAAAGTACAATTCAAAATGAGTTTCAGGCTCAATTATCAATACTTCATTGCAGTTTTTCTTGCCAGTATGCTACTTTTGGAACTACTTGGTTTGATTTGTTAAGTTGAAGTTGTTGGGATTAATAAAAATAATCAACGTGGCATGTTGTCCTTAAGATTATCCATGATTCTATCAACAACATCACATAGATCTTACATTCCAGCTTAAGTTTTGATCCTTCCACACTTCACATTTTCCTTTTTTTCTACTCGTATATTCTCTTTAAGTTCTTACAGATTTTTTTGGGTAATCAAATTAACTCTTTATGACTTTCAGGAGGCATTTCTTCTTGAATCATATTGACATCTTCACCTAATTGTTTTTCTTCACACTGTTCATTGTCATCTATAGATTAAGACTGAATATTTATATGCCCTTCGGCTTCTTTTTTGGCAAAAGCAACCTTTTGTAATTTCAAAAAAATTTAGGGTCTTCATTCTCTATTTGATTGAAGATATTCATTCTTTCAAAATGAATAGTTGGAACATTGGTGGTCTCCCAAACAAAAATAAGTTCATAGTCTACATAGTTGCATCCTATGGCAAAATCATTGAACATTGGTGGTTTCCTCCACCCATGCTTTCAAGCCACCTCGTCTAGGCGTAGTCCCTTAAGAGCCTTGAGAGCCAAACATGCCATATCTTTGACGGGTGATTTCTCAAACTCCTAGCACCTAGAGATGTCTCGTCAGATCCGAGACCTCCATGTTAGGGCCCTCAATGAAAGCCTATCATAGTTTTCTCCATCTCCATCCGGTTCTCTCGCTATGCTATTGTTCGCAAACGCAAGAAATAGTGTAGTCTAAGTAAGTGTAGGGATGTCAGAGGCTGTAGTTTACAAAATAAATCTCATGGGACAAAACCAACTACACAAACATGTTGGGGTGGCCTGGTGAACACTAGTGGAGGCTTCGTTTTGGTTCCCTACGCTCCCCATGCTTTCAGGCTACCCCGTCCAGATGTAGTTCCTTAAGAGCCCTGAGGCCTACACACACCATATCTTCAATGGGTGATTTCTTAGAATCTATGACACCTAGAGATGTATCCTAAGATCTCGAGACCTCCACATCGGGGCCCTCTATGAAAGCCTCTCACCTTTGTTTTATTGTTTACAAACACGTGAAATAGTGCGATCTGAGTCGGTGTAGGGATGCCAAAGGATGTAGTTTGCAAAAAGAAGCTTGTGGGACCAAACTAACTATGCCAACATGTTAGGATGGCCAGGTGAATGCTAGTGGAGGATTTGTTTTGATTCCCTACACTCTTCGTGCTTTCGGGCTACCTCATCTAGGCGTAGTCGCTTACGAGGCCCGAGGCCCAAACATGCCATTTCTTTGACGAGTGATTTCTTAGACTCCATGTAATTGAGAGACATCTCATTAGATTTGATACCTCTAAGATAGATCCCTCTAGAAAATCCTCTCTCAGTTTTCTCCATCTCCATCTGGTTCTCTCGGTGTGATATTGTTTGCAAACACATGAAATAGTGCGATCTGAAGTCGAGTGTAGGGCATCCACAGTGTAGTTTGCAAACTGAATTTCATGGGACCGAAGAAACTATGCCAACATGTCAAGGTGGCCTAGTGGATGCTATTGGAGGCTTCATTTTGGTTCCCTATGCTCCCGTGCTTTCGGGCTTTCTTGTCAGGCGTTGTCCCTTAAGAGCCCCGAGCCCAAACACGCCATATCTTCAATATGTGATTTCTAAAAATCCATGGCACTTATAGACATCTCGTCAAATATGAGACCTCCATGTTTAGGGCCTCTATGAAATCCTCTTACATTTTTCTCCATCTCCATCCGCTTCTCTCGTTGTTTGTTGTTTCCAAATGCACAAAATAGTGCGAGTCTGAGTCAGTGTAGGGCTACCAGAGAGGCTGCGTTTACAAACAAAAGCTTGTGGGATTGAACAAAGTACGCCAAAAGGTTGGGGTGGCAAGATGAACGCTAGTGGATTATTTTTTTCATTCGCTATGCTCTCCATGCTTTCGAGCTACCTCGTCTGGGCATAGTCACTTAAGATCCCCGACGCCCAAATACGCTATATCTTCGATGGGTGATTTATTACACTTCATGGCACCTAGAGATGTCTTGTTAGATCTGATACCTCCATGTCGGGGCCCTCTACAAAAGACTATCATAGTTTTCTCCATCTCCATCTGGTTCTCTCGTTGTGCTACTATTTACATATGCGCGAAATAGTGCAGTCTAAGTTAGTGTAGGGTCATCGAGGTTGTAGTTTACAAATGTAAGCTTGTGGAACCAAAATAACTACACCGAAACATTGGGGTGTTCTGGTGAATGCTAGTGGAGACTTCATTTTTGTTCCCTATGCTCCCTGTGCTTTTGGGCTACCTCATCTGGGTGTAGTCGCTTAAGAGCCCTGAATGACTAGATTGGCTTAAGAATGAGTTTGATAGGGGTATGTCTAAGAACACATGGGAGTTATCAATCACCTAGTAAATATTTCTTGTTTATTTCTTGATGGTAGTTAGCTGGCCTACGGCTTAGTGACCTTCCATTCATTAAGAATTTATGCTATGATAAACCCATGGATGCTTTCAAAAGCACCTTAAAAAGGATAGGGGTAGTCATCAACCCTAGTGAAGGGTGTGATGTGATTTCCAAATAGCTTGAAATACCTACAGATTTAAACGTAATAACATGAATTAGATAGGATTAGACAATCAAGAATCATTGAGTGTCTAAATCAGAATGTCATTGCATCTGGAGACATTCTCAAGCATTGGAGTAATGTATATGGAGAGACATTCTCAAAATATCAACAGATGAAAGGCATCAAATTGTGACGACTCTCGGGTGTTTTAACATGGGAGAAGACTACGAAGCATAGAAGAATGTAGTAAGTGCATGATAAGATAAGAACCAATACAAAGAGACCATGAGCAAGAAGAAGCACAAGTAAGGTAAATACACATATACACATTGATAAATTGAATGAATAATTACTCGATTAGGTCTCTTTATATACATACATTATATAAATATTGATTTCCAAAGTTTGATGCATATTATACATTGAAAATGCTAGTACATGTACATCATCAATAAATGAAAAAATAATCCATAATGTATTAAATATTGTCAAGTGCACATCATATTAGTTTCATGTGAAAATAATATCAAAAATGTAAGGTCTCATACAAAATTATCAAGTTCCAAATAGTATTTTAATGTGCATAATAAATACAAAAATTCCCAAATAGGTCATATACTATCAAGTTCAAATGCCATATAGACGTACATACAATGTCATGTAAGACATATATATTTCCTACTCATCAAAATCTATCCATCTCTTGCCCTTGCTCGAAGAAGACCCACCCTTAGACGAAGATGGAGATACATGAGATGACTTTGGATCATCGAGCCCATGCTTCGAGTCCTCTTCCACTGAAGCTCACACGTAAATGAGCCTGTAAATGGAAACAATGTTTTTAACATGTATTTAAGACAATGCTAGAATTTAAGTATTTACATAAACACAGAAATTTACCACAAGTTTTTATCACGTCAAATTTGCATCTCACGTTCAAATGAGTCATCGGGAGCTACTATAGTACAAATAGGGGTACGAAGATGATGATATGGAGGATTCCATGCCCTCGAAGTCAAAATGGAGGGGGTTGAAGTTCCCTACATACACATAAGATCAGAAAATCTAACATTAGAATTAGCAAAAATAGAACTAAGTACATGTATGTACATAATGACAATATTTTAACTAATTTTATCAATATAGAACTATTGTTTTTACCCCACCATGCCGTGAATCAAATGAGCAGTGCATTACCTATCGCAGTAACTCCTACATATACACAATGAAGGAAATTATTAACATAATTTAATAATTCTACAATGAAAGACATTAATAACATGTAATTTAACATAATATGAATCACACGAGAAGTTTAATAAAATTTATGTGTTGTTTGAATACCTCGTGAGTTATTGCGCGCAGATGAAATCGCAGCGACAATACCTTTATCTACTTGTCGCAGAGATGATGGGGTGTCTAGTGAAGTCAACATCTTTATCAAACATATATATCACATGAGTTAGATGGACATACAAGAACATACATATATTTGAATTCAAAACTAATATATATATATATATATATATATATATATACATACAAATATATATATATATATACATACAAATATATATATATATATATATACACATGTATGTGAAAATTTTACATAATTAACATTCGAAATTACCTCTGTGAATGTATGTGTCTGCATGGTGCTCGCCGCCTCTAGTCAGGATGAAGATTCACCTCCGTGCACCGTAATATCAATGCATATACATGTAAAAATACAATTATTTCAAAAATTAACATATATAAGTAAATCAAGTACTCCATTTTTTTGTAAAACACATAACAAATTTACTGTGAAGGTGACACCAATGATTGTAATCCAAATGTTTCACTCAAAAGGAAATTTGACATAGTGACATTATCATGTTCACCCCGAGCACCAGTGCACCAAAATCAAGACGCATGAAAGTATCGTCCTCCTCGAGCCCCAAATATATGCTACCACATGACGAGAAAAGATGCGGCCTTATGCTAATACTCCTTGAGTGAATACTCTATGTACCTCTGCTGAGAATATGGCTCAAAAATCTCCCTCATATGTCAAACAATGGTCGAAGATAGCCCCGAAGCACGTGGATTGTATCAATCTCTCTGTCTCATTCATTTATTGAGGGACAATCTCGGGGTGAGGGGGCTTACGTGCGGGGAATCTACCCCTGTTGAATAGGTACACATTGTACACTGGTTGATCTGTGCTGATTCTTTTCCTTGGCCCTAGAAATATCATAAAAAAAAAAAAAATTGGGATCTCATTGAGGATAAATTCGCAATAGAGTTTCCTCAAATATTATAGTGGCACCTCATTGTTATTACAAGGTGGAAAATAAAACAAGATCCACCATCGGTTCCAAAAATTATTTTTAATCAAATTATTATTGCACAATGGATGGGAAATCATTTACATGATAATGAAACAGGAAAATTAGTGTGGGGTCCATGAATAAGGCACATATGAGGTCATTTGAAATTTCTTTTTCTTTACATTGAGATATGACAATTTTTTGGAATAATAAACCCTACAACCCTCTCTGTAAGCTGTCCAATGATCAATTTTCCCCATTCCTGCATCAATTTGAGTAAGTAATGCCTCCAATGTGTTTGTAAGAGAGGCACGATGGGGGTTTGTAGATTGTGAATCCCTCATTTTTGATTAAATCCTCAATTTCAATTTTATTTTCAACTATTTGGGCTGCTAAATCTTCTTGACTACCCGAGGGATGTTGAACAATTGTGAGAGTGTCAGGAGGGATCACATGAATAAAAGGGTTTGGTTACGGTTGATTCCCTTAACCTCTAACTCTAACAATAAAAAATATGTATTCAATTCAAATTTTAATCTATAATTATCATATTTCAATGCAATTTTGAGAAAATAATTGTGCTTACCTCTTCTCCGTGGCACCATCATCGATTCATATCTTCTCGGCGATCCAAAAATGATCCTTTGAGCTTGAGATCTAGCTGAATGAAAAATGTGAGGGCACGGTTAAGATCTAAAACTCGCATTTGAGTGAGATAAAATGATAGAGGCTCGGGCCTCTTTTTTTTGTTTATAGTAGGCATAATGCGTAAACATTATGTAACGCTTACATGTTATAATGTGTATGCATTATGCTTCGGTGATTCATGAGCCAAACAAATAAATATGTGAGCGCATTTTTTTAGATTCTTGTCTTCTTTTTTGGCCCCCTACTTCGTGCGATTAGCGAATCCCATCCGAGGAGGAAAAGAAGTTGTTGATGAAGGTTGTTGTTGCCCAAGAAAAGGAATACAACACAAGAAGTAGGGTTGTCAAAGGTATAGGGTGTTAGGACAAGCCAAAAGATCTATTGCTTTTTAATATTCCTAAAGAGGCTTCTAAGAATGATTCATTTGTGAAAGGCGTTGTTGTCCCAAATAGGATTCATGCTTCTCCTCATGCCCAAACTATCAAAAACCCAGTGTTATTTGATGAGTATGACCATCTCCCTTCCAATGATTCCTTGCCAAAGTTTGCTCCATATGACATTACCCAATTTTTGAGTCAAATCAAAGTTAGTGTTCCAATTATTGAGCTGCTTAGGATTCTTGAGCACAAGAAGAGGGCATTGGAGTATTTTGGATTGAAGGAAGAGAAGAGTACCTTAGGTAAAAATGTAAACATTGTGGAAAATCCTCCAAACATTGAAGAAATAAAACCACCAAATGCATCGAAGTGCTAAATTAACTACCGAGGTTTATTGGGGAACATCCTCGAGTATATTCTCGCCTAAATGTGGATCCATTCTTCACCACTCGATCATTAAGGATAGACTGCATTGCCTGCACAACCGTATGTTTGGTTTGGGGCATCATCCAATGTTATGCCTCCGGAAGTCATGAATGAAATGGATATTAAGGTAACACCAACATATGGGAAATGTACTACCATGGATTCTAGAGAGGTGTCAGTGGTGGCATGTGTGAAGGGTCTAGTGGTACAACTTGCAGCCTATCCAGGTAGGAACTTGAAACTTGATGTATTTTTGTTGACTTCTCACCAAGTAGGGTATGTTGTTTTCTAGAAAATGGGCTACAAGTGTTAGTAGGAGTGTTCAAGTGGATATGTCCTATGCCACCATCCCAATTGAGGGCAACCTTGTCAAGTTGTATGGGGAAAAGAGGATGTTGCAGCTCATTGAAGACCCTAGAAATACATCTTATGAAGTGTTGTACAAAAGTGTTGATGCTGATAACTTTATTGGGTTTGATGATGGGAAAGAGAACAAAATGGATCAATGTAGGAATCTTGAACAAGAAGGCTCTCCATGGAATCTGTTGTTTGATGGAGCTTGCTCCAAATTTGGAAATGGTGTTGGTGTAGTTTTGATTTCTCCAGGCTTGGAAGAATTTGTTTTTACTTTCAAACTTAACTTTGAGTGTACCAACAACATTATTAAGTATGAAGCATTGTTCTTAAGTTTAATAATTACTTAGAAATATTGTGTTAAGGACATCATTGTTAAGGGAGATTCATAACTAATTGTTAAACAAATCAAAAAGCGTATGCTATAAAGAATCAAAGAATGAAAAAGTAAAAGCATGCGATGCGGGACTTGATTGAGATGTTCGATTCATTTAACATTGTGCATCATGGTAGGAAGTTCAATGTTATTGTAGAAAATTTTGTAGTATCGGGATCTCGCTTTGATAGTTGTGCAATGTCTCCATATTGTGAATATGTTGTTGAAGTGTTAACAAGGCCATCATGACCGACAACATTAAACATTTGAAATTTTTGATGAGGATGCTCAAGTTAAAATATTTTTGTAGAAAAAAGGGGAGTTTTCTGATCGGTGTATTGATTGGGAGCCAATGGCATGTGCAGAAAGGGTAAAGAGACTTTGTTTAGCAAGGATATCATTAAACTAAAAAATAATACCATCCATATAGGATTGGTTTCTCTTGAATCAAACTTTGATAAGGCTGATTGCATTATTAAAAGATGCATAGCAGCCTCAAGGAATATTGAGGAGAATGACCTTGGTGCAAAGGAGAAACCAAGGAAGATCTAGTTAGGAATCAATCTCAGTATGGAGGGAAAATAGTCTTATGTTTAATTCTGAAAAATATCAAGATTGCATGGCTTGTACTTATTCTTAATTAAAGGCATACAGAGAGGATTTTTTTCAACATGATATTCCCTTGGAGTCTAATGTAAAACCATTCAGGTAGAAAAAAGGGCCAATCAATCCACTCCTATCTCTTAAAATGCAAGAGGAACTGAAGAAACTAAGGGATGGAGGGATTATTCAACCTACAAGGTATTCTTCTTGGGTTGCAAACCTAGTACCAATTAGAAAGAAAAATGGTGACATTAGGCTATGTGTGGACTTCAAAAATATGAACAGAGCATCAATGAAGGATAATTATCCTTTACCAAACATGGAAAACATGTTATAGTTAGTGACCGGTTTTGAGCTGCTATCTACCCTGGATGGTTTCTCTAGTTATAACCAAGTTGTTGTAAAGGAATCAGAAAGAATTAAGACAACCTTTATCACCCCTTGGAGAACATATGTATATGCTAGGATGCCCTTTGGACTGATTAATGCTAGAGGAACCTTTTAGAGGGAAATGGATGTTTCTTTTGTTGGTTACATCAATGATTTTATTGTTGTTTACATGCGATGATGTAACCGTGTTCTCCGGAAGAGAGATGATCACTGCAACACTTGGAGAAAATGTTGATAAGATGTAGAGAATATGGAAAATCACTCAATCAAAATAAGCTCCATTTTGGAGTACTGAGAAAGAAAAATTTCTTGGTCACATTATGTCACAAGAAGGGGTAATGATCGATCCGGAAAGGGTAGAGGCCTTTAGCAAGGTCCCAATTCCAAGAACCAAGAAGTGGATTTAGTCCTTCTTCGGGTAGATAAACTTTATTAGGAAATTCATATAAAACATTCTTGAGTTGACCATTCCAATCAACGACATCTTTGAAGAAGGACTAGGTAATAAAATGGGAGAAGGATGCCATTCAATATTTCAATGGGATCAAGGAGTCATCAAATCATGCCCCTATTTTAGCAGCTCTAGTTTATAAGAAGCCTTTCCAACTATTTTCTTTTTCTTTAGAGAACACTATTGCATCTATCTCACTATAGAAAGATGATGATGGGGCTAAGAGGCCAATTGCATTTTTAGTAAGGCATTGCAGGGGGAGAGACGGAGTACAATATTATGGAGAAACAAGCATTTACCTTTGTAAAAGAAACAAAGGTTTTAGGCCTTACATTGTGAGCTCTAAATTTTTGCTTATGTTCCCCACACTATGTTGAAAGACATCTTATCGAGATGGAATTCTAAAGCAAAAGATACAGATGGGTGAACAAGTTGCAAGAATATGACATGGCTATCCAAACCATGAAGTTGGTGAGAGGCTTGGGCTTGGCTAACTTATGGTGAGAGCAAATTACAAACTATTGAGGTAAATGAGGTAGAAGAAGGAAGTGTAGATGTTTTTGAAAAATTTATAAATTATGAGTGGTACAAGGATGTGATTTTTATCTCGACATTTATGCTACCCCGAGTATTTGAGTAAGAACAGAAAAGGGCCCTTAAGATGGCTTCCCAAAAAATTTATCATTACGATTATGGGTTAGCTTAGAAGAACCTTGAGGGAGTTCTCTAAAGGTGCATTATGAAGATGAATTTCCCAAGATAATTGTTGATCTTCAAGGAGGGGTTTGTGGGGTAATTTTGTTGGAAGAGTCACAACACACAAGATCTTAAGAGATGGTTATTGGTGGATAACTCTCTTCAAGTAAATAAATATTTTGGTTAGAAGATGTGAGATTTGCTAGCACTTCTCTGGAAGACCGAAAGCTTCAGGGCTTCCTACCTTTGCAGCTTGTATCAATTAAAGCCCCCATCAAGTAATGGGGAATGGATTTCATTGGTGAGATTTCAGACCCTTCAAGTACTTTCCATAAGTGGATTCTTGTAGCCATCGATTACTTCACCAAGTGGGTGGAGGAAATCCCCACCAAAAGAGAAAAACACAAAATTTTCATGGATTTTATGTTGAACCATATCATCTGCAGGATTGAGGTGCGAGTTAAAATTGTTGTTGACAATGCCATGAGCTTTAGAGATAAACATTTGGTGGAAATGTGTAAAGAATATAGGATCAGTTTAACATATTCCTCTAATTACAATCCCCAAGGAAATGTACATGATGAGTCAAGTAATAAAGATTTTTTGAAGATTATCGAAGAACCTTTGAAGTGAACAAAGGAAAATGGGGTGAAAAGCTTAAGTTCGTTGTTTGGGCTGTTAGAATTACTATTAAAAGAGCCACTTGAAAAATTCAATTTTAAATGGTATATGGCACTCAAGCTCTGCTACCCCTACATATGCATTTATCCTCATATCAGTTCATTCAACAACTGGAAGATCAAGAAGTTAGTCCATATGGGGCTCGCATTAACTAGATTGTTGAAGTTGATGAAGAAAGGAGAGCATCTCACCAAAGGCATGTGAAGTTCAAAGAAAAATTGAAGAATTTATTTGACAAGAAGGTTGTGCTCCTAGAGCTTTCAACATTAGACATCTTGTGATGTTTTGGGAAAGCAAACATGAAGACAAGGGAAAACATGGCAAATTTGATGCACCTTTGTGGATGGGTTCTTACTCTATTGACATTCGAATTGGTGAGCATACATTCTTCTTAAAAGATTTAGATTGTGAATTTCTCAAATTTCCTATTAATGGCAGGAAACTGAAGCATTTCCTAGATTGATTCCCCAAAATCAAGGTGAACATCACTTGTATAGTGTACAACTTGTTGGTTTCTTTCTATCTTTTGTGTTTTTCTTGTTCTGGTCCTCGATAACTTGGTTTTCATTGGTTTCTCAGTTTGGTATTTGGAGGATGGTTGTGGTTATTCTGTTATGGTAGCTTTTTCTTTGAATCCATTACCCAATGGTTTGTTCTTGGAACTTGGAGTGCTAGTTGTTCTTGTGGCACTCGTGGGGAGTGCCCATCCCCGAGTTGGAGCCGATGTTGGTGCTCGTCTTGATCTCACATCATTTTGACCTAATTTTCCTCTGATCTACGAGTTATAAAATGTTTTGTCTCTCGATGTGGATG
Source organism: Taxus wallichiana var. yunnanensis (assembly GCA_018340775.1). Classification (NCBI taxonomy): domain Eukaryota; kingdom Viridiplantae; phylum Streptophyta; class Pinopsida; order Cupressales; family Taxaceae; genus Taxus; species Taxus wallichiana. The sequence continues at coordinate 686,120,691 of CM031244.1, forward strand.
TTCTGAAGCTTTTACCTCCATTTGAATCCCTTGAACTATTTTTGAATCCATTGTCATGCCCCTTTTTGAAGAAGTCTCGAGTTTGCCCTATTTTTTGCCCTAATTTCTTCAACATCTTCGAGGTCTACAATTTTTCCTATTTTTCCCCAATTATGGAAGCTCAAGAATGATAAATTTATATTTGTATGCCTTTTAAAATCCACATCAATGGTCAAAAGATGCTTGGAACCATGATTCACTTGGTTTTGTTTCAAAAAAATCATCCTTAGCAAAAATCATATTCTAGGCATGAACGGTGAATTTCGTGTGTTTTTATGGTCTACCTAAAGGCATCTTTTTCCTTTGAGAAGTTTTCCTTAGCATTCATTGATCACGTGGCTTATTTTGGTTGGTTAGGGGATGGCAAGAAAATGTTTTAACTTGTCACTTTTTACTTTTTTGGCAAAAGGGAAAATTTGGTCCCATAGCTCTGCTCAATTCTAATTGGTTCTTTTGGTGCATACATGGCTTCTTCTAATTTGATCGAGCATGGCGGGCTTGTTTTTTAAACTTTTTATTTTTGGCTACTATGGAAAAATGTTTGAACCGCCCTGTGGCCACACCAAACTTTGATTAAAGAAAACTTTAAGTGGTAGGGAAAAAGTCTTACTTTGACCCCATAGAAGGACACATGGAAAAGTTAAAATTGGAGATGCGGGCCTTCGAAGGAAAGTTTGATATTTTTCCCTTTTGTAAAAATGGATTAATGTTATAAAATGGTAGCATGCCCTCGCCAAATCATATTGAATCCTTATAAGGTTCTTGAAATTGCGCCATAAAGACATGTGGAGGCTTTCGCCGGGTCTTCCCATACTTAGTCTTTTTTCAAAATGTTTTGAGAGGCTTGGGACATGTGGAGGGACCATGCATGTTTGAGGACTGGCCCTTGAATTTTATTTTAAAGAAGCACCAAGAGGACACTTGGAGGCCTCCACTCACTTTGCATTTTTCTTGGAATTTTCAATAGCCAAAGGAGATTTCCTTAGACCCTGACACATGGCACCTTCCGCTGAGCTTTAAGCCTTCAAACAAATTTTTCCGGGCCAGGACACGTGGTGAGCCCGCGCTCATTCAAGGTCTCAAATTTTGGGGACCATCTCAAGATGCACCATTGTGACGCGTGGTAGTTTGAAAAGTCAAAAGGCGGGGAAGCGGACCATCGGGGAAACTTGGATTTTTTTGCCTCTTAAGGATTAAAATATCAAAATGGCCCACAAGCTTGACAAGAGGGAGGTCAAGGTTGGCTTTGAAAAGTCAAAGGGGTGGGGAAGTGGACCATCGAGAGGCAACTTGGATTTTTTTCCTCTTGTCATCAAAAGGATTAAAATATCAAAATGGCCCGCAGCCTAACAAAGGATAAGTCAAAATTTGAGGGGAATGTCAATGGTGGAGGTATGGACTTTTGGGGAAAATTGGAAAAAAATATTCATGAAAAAGGGAACTAAAGTATAAAAAGGGAACATGTTTCCACCGAGAACCACATTGGGACACATGTCAGGCCCATTTTTAAAAGGAGGGGGTGGAGAAAAATGGGAATTTTTTCCATTTTTTCAAAAGGTTGTAAAAGGTCAAAAGGAACCCCTAGGCCATTTTAAATTGAATCTTCCACATGGATAGACCAAATTCAAAGTAAAGATCAACGGTAGCTATGCATCTGTATCTGATTTTCCCCCCATTTTTACTAAAAGGCCCCTAGAGATGTGAGTCTTCATGATTTCTTGATATTTCCTACATGCCAAACAAGAGAGGAGAGTTAATTTGATATCTAAATTTGGTGGGGAAGATATAGGGATGTCTTTTACCATTAAGATGAGATCTGACCTTTGGGCTCAATCTAATTTTCAATTTTTCCTTCCCGAGCATGCAAAGAACTAGATTTGACAGATTAGGGGTGGAAGTGGTTGCAAGTAGAGGGATAAGTGATCTACTAGAAGAAGGAGTTGGATGTGGGAGATGTTTGAAGAGATATACCCCCTGAGCACCTGACAACTTTTTACAGATCTGATTCTAGGAATTGCGATTAGGATCATGGTGAGCACTGGTACACTCAATGTTTGGATTTTTGGGGGGAAAAATCTATTGTAAAATATTATAAATTGCACAAATTTATCGTGTAAATGGTTGGAGTGTTAGAGGTCAGGACTAATTTTTCTAAGAAAAATCTTGATAGAACCCATGCTTCGAGAAATCATTTGAAGAAAACTGTTTATCTCCTTTGTGTAAAATTTGATCATGTCAAGGTGGTTGCAAGTGTACACCATTGCAAGCTCGAGATTGTTTTAGAAACTTTCCCTTGCTAATGAATTTAATCAGTCTTGCATTAACCTACGTCATTTTGGGTAAAATTTTTGTTTTCTTCATTCCTAAATGTCTGCATAAGTAATTTTCTTGTTCCATTGCAATCTTACATTGAAACCTTTATGAATCAAACAAAATTTTATCCTTGATATATTTTTTTGGAATTTGTGATTTCATTTATGAGAAGAGCTTTCATCTGATAGTGAAATAAAAAAATTTAAAATCACTATGACTCCTAGCATGACTATAAGATTGTTTCTTATCCTTTGAGGGTATTTTAGGCATGATGAAACAGAGGTTGATAATGTTTAGTTAAGTTTTCCAATTTGATCCTTCATTTTGGATCCTTGAAGTTTGTGTGAAAAGTGTTGATCCGGGCCTCCATTGAAGCACATATTCTAATTGAAGGAACATCCTAGCTATCCTAAACCATTTTTGTAAAATTTCTCAAAAATCTTGTGAATCAAGTTCATATCTACCTCACCTCCCACAAAAAATTCATTTAAAAACAACCAATCATACCCATACTACCCTTGTTTGTCTTGTGTGTATACAAATTCATAATTTTTACTACCAAAACATGCGAAACAATCAGGTTTTAGTTGTCTTTAGTGGCGTGAACCTTGCTTAGAAAATATCTCCATTATCTAGAGTGACAACTCGTGAGAGTTAGGTTTTGTTTCATTGATCATATTTTCTTCAAGGTCTTCTTAATAATTTGACAAGGAATGATATCTCCATCTCCTCCATAAACAAAAGGCTACACAAGGGTCCTCTCACCCTAGTTGAAAGGAACATCCATAAATTAGTGAGGATAGGTCAAATCCTCTTGAGGGTGCTACCCATTTCTCCACATATGAGGTAAAAGAGTAAGCTACATTTCATCCCTAGCTACAAAATTACACTCTACATGCTCTACTTGTCTCTAAGCTTCTTACCAAACCACGTGATGCTACTCGGCTCCGAGGGAGAATCAATTTGGGTACCAACAGGGACTATATGTTGGCATGTGAAAGAAAATAATACCTTTCTTTTGTGGTAAATAAGGTAAATAGGATATCACTTTAATCATTTAAGCCTCTGATGTTGACATTTGTGAACTTCACATGCATATCATAATACTCCTATGTAAGAAAAATAATGCATTTATCTTCATCCTTAGTGATGATATGTGGGCATGACTTGTCCCTATACTCATGTAAAAATAAGGTCTTCTACTCTATAGAATGAGGCCACCGCTAACAAGGTTTAAGTTTTTTTACAAATTTTAAGGTAAATACTTTGGCATCATTAGCCCCTTAACTTTTACCATGGTATATAATATTATCACTCAACATTTTGAACATTGGCATGTGTTATGATTATATAATCATGAGGTTTCCTTCCAATATTTTGTACATATAATAATCATTTAAATATTAATTATTCAACCTCCATGATCATTGTCATCATATACTATATATTAGAAAAGAATATAGTCCAAATTATGAACCTTGATTATTAATTTAAATGATTCGTCCTCCTCTTAATCATTACATGGGACATATAAAAAATAGTGTTTTCAAACCTTTGCTTTATTGTTCTTGAATATTCATTATTCCGTTCTATGTTGGCTCAACCCTTATAAAACTTTTCGGTGGATTTGACTAACCAAGGTGGTTGGGGTTTTGTTGTGGCATTGACATGTATGCTCTTTAACCGTGGTTGGGCTCTACACTATGGTTATATTGATGACATTTTATGAGGACCTTTGATTTTTTTGTCACATTCAATCTTCACCATTGATGCTTTACCATGGTGAATTGGATCGCATTGAATTAATTTTTTATTTACGAGCATTGATTATGTTATGTGCAATCTAAATCATCGATTCTATGAGCTTTGATAAGTATTGAGTTTGCATTGATTACATTCAATTTGGTGATTCAATTAGGTCCATTGATCTTGTACCATTTAATTTGAATCATTGATTTTCAAACCATGGTAAGCAAGGTGATCGATTATGGTCTACAATGCTAACCATTTGATTTGGTACCATATAGATCCATAGCCATCTATCTACTAACTATTTGGATGAGTTAGGTTGTACGGTGGTTAGTTGGGTGAGCTAAAACAATTCAAACCTAATCATTTTAATCATTCATATTTCTTTCTCTTGTGGAGAAGCCCTTGAAAATTTTCTTTGTACTTCCATTATTCTTTCATTTTGAGCTCATTGTTGAACCTTTGTGTTTCCATTAATGGGACTACGAAAATGCTTTATCCTCTTGCTCGACTACTCTTTGCGTTCTTGAATGATGGTGAAATTATTCGAGAGATTTGGTCATTTATTTTCATAAGGATGGGTTTTCATAAGGATGGGTTTTCATAGATCCGGGTATGTTTATTTTTCGTGATTGAAGATCCTTTTGTATTTAAAGAACTGCAAGCTTGAAGGGTGAGTAATTTCTTTATTTCTTTAAAAACTTTGCAAACTTTGATGAAATCCCCTTACAGACGGGTTTTTATTTCTAGTTGTTCTGGTTTTCTTCCTTTCACACATTGTGGATCTTCATGGCCACCATTGAATTTCACCAAGATTTGTAACCTTGGCCATCATGAAATTAAGTTTAGAGCTCAATGTGCTTAGAAATCTAGTTTCGGGTAAAATATATTAATACCCAATATTGGGTTTTCTCTTAAAGGAATTTGTTGTCTATAAACCGATGTTGTGAGGATTCTCGCTTCATATGATGGTTTCCATTTTTAGAGGTCGACACTGGATGTTTTTTTACCGATAATTTTGTTTCTCTTCACATATTTTCCTAGTTATGAAATGGGTTTCCTGCTCATAATTGTTTCTCCTAGTGTTATCCACACATAATAGCTGAGTATGCATTCTTTGTCTTCTTTGATATTGCAAAGTGGTTCTATATTTGCTTTAATGAACTCTATTGTTGTTGATAATTTTGTGCTCTATTGCATGCTATCCGGATTCTAATCTTCTGGTAATTGTCATCTATTATGCTCTTTTCCCAAGATTTTTCTTGATTTATAATATGATAATCTTTGTGATTTTCCTTGCATTTTCTCAGATTTTGAAAGCGTGGACTACCTTTGGAACTCAAATGGTTTTCGGTTGTGATATCTTACTTGGTACTAAGGTTGTTTTGAAGTTTCGAGGGTTTTGCCTTGTATTTATTCAAGATTGACTTTAGTTGGTTCTTTTGAATGCCACTTTTACCATTTTTAATCTCTATAATTTCATGAGTTGGGTATCTATAATCAAGTTGGGATTCATTATTTTTCATTTGAGTTTCTAGTCCTTATTTCTATAACTTGATTTCTTGTTTTTGTGTATGATTTCCATCGACTCTATGATATGGGTATGTGCATATTTTTTCAACCTCTAATGATCTCTTTAATTCTTTCTCATATAAGTTTGTAAGCTTTTCAATGACTTAATTTTAGTAGCCTGGACCATTCCTTTTCCCATAAGGAACTTGGACCATTCTTTGTAAGAATCTTGACTTAAAATTTGGGTCATTATAATTTCAAATGCCATTTTTAGATCTCCATCTCATAGAAGCTTCTAGTTCTACTTGGTAATGAAGATCTCGAGAAGGATCAACACCTTGTTTCTTGCCTTTATTTTGTCTTGTCATTATTTGGAACTTAACTAAGCTTTGATTTGACATTTGATCTTGAAGTGTTCACCTATATTTCTGAGATATGGTGGTATTTTGACTTGGTGAAATCCTTGTGATTCAAACCTAGGTCTTGGTTTCCATGTTTGAATGGGTAAGATTTTTCTTTATTCACATTCGTTTGTAGGAGAAGGTGAGATCGTTTAGGTGTTTTAAACTCTAAATTTGATCACTGCACCAAGATTTAGGTATATTTGTGACTTTTTCACTTGATTCAAAAGTTATGTATGAGTCACTTGATCTGATAACTAAATGATCCTAAGTTGTGATCCATTTTTACTCTCGTATTGTAACTTCGATGCATATTTCTCTTTGCTTGCAAATGAGTTATTTTCATTAAATGCATTAGGACCACTATAGCTTTGAAAACATGATGGTTCCTTCATTATTATCTAAACAAACCACTCTGTATTTCTTTGTTGGATGTAAATCTAGAACGTTGATCTATTGTATCTAAACTTGTATATGTTCTTTGCACTTAACTGTAATTTAATCAAAAAATTGAAAATCCTTTTCCGAATGACTGAAACTTCCATGAAAGCGTAATTTTGTCTTTATGCTTGACACAATACTTCATTCGATTATCAGGCATTGTTCTTGTTCTTATAGTTATGGAAAATCTTTGTAAACATTGCCAACTATTTAGAGATTTGCTTTGTTAAATCCTTTGTCATGGACTTTAAATCTGAAAATTGTTTTGTATTCTTTGACTAAATGTTTCTCATCCCTTATGCTATTCTCATTTCTTGAACTCCCCCATTTCACTTGTAATATTCATTTTATAACTGAAACGGTGCCTTTGTTTATGAATGCATGTGGCTTTCATTATGTAGAGAAAATTTCTCTACTTTGAGATTGCATAGGTGAATATTTGTGTTCTTCAATCCATTCACTTTTGTATAAGACTTGGTTGTCCATATATTGTATAATTTTCTTCTTTTGAGATAATACTAGAACTTAAATGTTCCATCTACAAGGATTCTTTAATCGTTTAAAAATCTCATAAATAATTTCACTCCCTTTCAATTGGGTGAGAAATATGTCTTGAGCTTTAATCTTTTTGCTAAAGGCCACACTATGTCATTATGACTGTGATGAGTAGGCCTACTTGATCACTTTGAAAGATGAGAAATTCTTAGTGATAACCTAAATTTGAACTTAAAATGGAAATGACTGCTTGGATCTTAATGTTACTGAAAAGTATGAAATTACTTAAGTTCTACAAATTTTTCATTTGATCCTCGATCGTGTAGACTTCCTCAATGTATTTCTTTAATGGTAACATGATCGAGAATCTATGGTACTTAATCACCATTGCTATTTTGAGATTTCTTTCATTGATAACTCATAATCTGAAAGTGATAAGTAGATATCTACTTTATTATCCTAAAATCATTATACGTTTGATTCATCTGTTTGATACCTTTTGATTCGTATCCTCAAACATTTGAATACACGAGTGAGTCTTCTTATGTAGTCCTTGAATTTTTTTGTCATTGAGTGCAATTTATGCTTGATGGTGTAGAATTATTAAAAATGTATTTATTTCTCCTACTATAACTTGTAATTGCACACTTAAGAAAATAGTTAGACAATAATCGGGCTTTTGGACTCTATTGTGTTCCATAGTATTTTTCTTTTCTTTCTTCTCCATCTGTCAATATTTTCTAAATTATATGAGCTTCTACAAGATAGTCCTTCTCATTTCCATTTATTTTAATTGATCGACCTTATGCCCTCGATATTAGGAAATATGTTTGCATGAAGTTGGACGGTGCATGAGTATAGATTAAACCCTGAGCTCTTGACTTACGTATTTTCCTTTCATTTTTCAGGTACATTGTAGCTCTGGATGAAAAAGATGGAAAATGGAGTTGGAGTCGAATCAAATAAGACTAGGAGAAAACCTACGGAAATGATTGGTTTCTTTTATACTCTTTTACTTTTAAATTTATGCACATATACTTCCTACATCAAAAGTTATGAATTACATCCCATAGCTTGTGTGGGAAAAATTGAATTTCTTCATGAATAAATGACATTAATTTTAGTTCTTGAGTTGTATTCTTATTTCTCCATTTATATTTTATTATGGATATTTATTATATAATGAAATAAACAACTCAATCACATAATTAATAGTATTTAAACATGCATAAATAATGAGTTTCAATGTACGTATAAATTAATAATGAAATCTTCTCAATTCCATATAACTGTAACTCTGTTTGCTGATCCTAAATATAACATTTCACCTAAACTATGATTCCCACCTTCATCAAGAAAATGCATTAGTCCTTCGGGGATTTTGTGTTTCCTTTCTGATGATGAACATGGAATGATAGTCAATGTGAGGTGTTACATTCTGTAACAACACGCGTAGTTACAGATCACATGTAGTTAATCAATTAATGTAACTAAAAACAACATAAAACTATATAATTTTAACCTAGGTAGATTTATTTCATCAATGCCTTCAATCGTAAATGAAGTTTTGAGTTTCCCATTTTTGCATGACTACAAAATATTGTGATTATTTTTTACTACCCTACTAGGAAAATTTCCTGCTAGCTTGTAGACTAGATCCTTACTCTTGTCCATTGGGCATGGAGTTAAAGCATACAAAAAAAATATTCATTTTCAGAAAAAATCACCCTTCTAAAAAACAAACTAAATATGGAAAAGGATTTGGTAAACCAGATCATGTGCACGAGTGTACTTATTGAATTGAAAAACATGCAATATGTATGGATTTCACTTATTGAAAGGGAAATCCTACTCTAAGAAAACATTGTAGGATTTTAAATAACAATGTTTAATAAACATACCATTCACATGAATGGGAAGTTCTTCTGTGTTCAGCCTTGAAAGCGGGAATGCATTGTGCTCTTTACAAGAGGAAATCATGTAAGGACCACTCTAGATAGTGTCAAAACTTGTGTAGTTTCATGGATTTTCATGATCAACATCCCATTTCATCACAATGTCTCCTTCATTGAAGACTATGAACTTAGCCTTTTTATCAAATATTTTCTTGATCTGTCTTTGATTCTTTTCCATATTCAGATGAGCTTGATCTCTTAGCTCTTGTAGCTCCATTAATTCTACATAATAAACCTGCATTGGTTCATTCTCAAGTAGTTCCATCTGATTTAGTAAATCCAATTTGGGAAACTCAAATCAGATAGGCATTCTTTCCTCTCATCCATAAACAAGCATGTACGGTGATTTTCCAACTGATATTATTAGAGTCACTCGGTCAACCCAAAGTGGTAGATTTAACATAAGATACCAAGAAAGATTTAATATTTATTTAATAGACTGTGAAAACCTTATCCATTACACATTGAAATGTTGCACCAACATTTGAAAGTCTAAAAGGAATCGTTTGTATGCATAACTACCCCACTTTGTAGTGAAAGTTGTTTTGTATCTATCTTCTTCATGCATAAAAATCTGATTGTATCCGCTATAACCATCTAAAAGGGATAACCTATCTGAACTTGAAACTATTCTTAAAATTTGATCCATGTTGGACAGTGGATAATGATATTTTAATGAAGCTTTGTTAATATCTCTAAAGTCCATACATAGTCATATTTCTCCATTCTTTTCTGAGCGAGAAACAAGATTAGCTACCCAACTTGAATGTTTAATTGGAAAGATAATAATTGATTCAATCAGCTTGGATAACTCTTTTCTCATCAAGGGTTCAATCTTAGGATTTACAGGCCTTTGTTTTTACCTAACTGGCTTGGAATTTGGTTGTAACTCTATGGTATGCTGAGCTAAACTAGGATCAAAACCTCTCAGATCTTGGTATTTCCAAGCAAAAAAATCTTTGAATTCTTTACATAAATTAATAAAAGACTATTTTTCAGCTGAGGAACATACCTTTCTGATAAATAATTTCTTTTCATCATCAACTAAGATCTCTTCGTAGTTATCTGCATGAGTCAAGATCTTCCATTTATCCTTTCTTAATTGATCATCAGAACTGAAAAATATCTTCTAATGTGACCATTCCTTGGGGAATCTTGTTTGTATTCAATTGAATAATTTGGTCACCATATAAATGTTAATTTTTTTATTGATTTATTGCAAAAAACTCATCTTCTTAAGTGCGAGAAATATGAAATTTTTCTCATCATCTTCAAAAACTTGTCAATTTTCTTTATTATCAGGTACTGGAGGTCTTATAATCAACTTTATATGTGGCTTTACATTACTATTTTTTATCTATTCTAACACCTCAAATCTATACCAACTATTGTAAGTCTATCTACATGTTTGTTTTTAGCTCTTTGAACAAATTGTATATTAATAACATCAAAATCCTCCATTAAGTTTGAAACTCTATGATTGTAAGATTTCAGTAATGAATTCTTACACACATTAATGTTTTTTACTTGATTAATTACTATCTCTAAATCACCTAAAACTTTCAACATGGTGATACCTATTTTTCTATCCAATTGTAAGCCTTAAATTAATGTTTCGTATTCATATACGTTACAAGTACATGAGAATTGAATACTTAGAGTTGAAAAATACATTTCATTCGTAGGGGAAGTGAGCATTAAACATGCACCTTCTCATTTTTATTGTTTTCTCCATCGAAATGAAGCCTCCATAGCCCTTCTGTTGTTTTTTCATTTGGATAGCAAGGGGATTGGTGCATTTTCTTCATGCAAAAAATAAATGCCAAATAAATCTTCTTCTGCTTCTTTGAAAGGATCATAAGCATGTTCTTCTTGAGTTTTTTCATCCATAAATAGATTAGAAACACCATCTAATGCAAAAACATGTGATGTAACATAAAAATCAGATTGATCTATGGCTGCATAATTTGTTGCAGCATTTGAAGGAGGCTCAATATGAAATCTAGCCAAAGGCTCTAAATTAATGGTAACTTTAGTTCCATACCTTATAGTAAAGAATAAGAATGACCAATATGAAGAAAGATAACCTCCTATATTTTCTGTAAAATCTCTTGATAAGCATAAGGAAAAGTAGGGAGGTAAATCTATAACAATAACATCTTCTAATATAGAAACATTTGGACAAGCATGTAATGTTACTTATAAATCTCTAATGATGTAAATTGTGTTAGTTGTTATTCTATCCATATGCAACACACTTTTCTCTGTAGGTTCATACTGCATGCCTAATTTTTCTATAATTGCTTTAGGCATTAATGTGTTGTTTGCACCACTATCAACCATGTAGTTATGAACTAAATGATCTCCAATAATCAAAGATAGATAAAAGGGTGGTGGTTTTTTAATATCATGATCATTTAAAAAAATTGTACCATCCAATTAACCTCCTTCATGTGATCTTGCTCGATTGTACCAAGAACCATATCTACTTTCTAAGCTTCCTTTTTGCTAGTCTTAAAGAAATCTACAACTTAGCAAGCTTGTGAGCAGTTAACTTCTCTTGTCCTAGAATAATTAAAGCATCCCATGATGAAATATTAATATTATGATTTTTCATTACCTCAAAAATATGAAAAGAAGCAACAATATTTGAAAAACTATTTACATTTCTAGCATAAGTTTTAGCAAAAACTTACTCTACTTCAACAACTTTTGAAATCTGAGGTATGAATAATCTTCTAGGATTAGGTTGCAATTGTTTTTGTTCTCTTTAGGAGCTTAATTGATTTCTTTTTTGAAGGAAAAACATAGATGTTTGCTATTTTTTTACCTATGATTGTTATTTTATTAGTAATTATAGGAAACATAGGTCTATTTAGCTATTTTTCTTTATCTTGAGCCTTTTCTTGAGACCTAGTTGTGATTGCAATAAATTATTCCTCTCCAAAGATGACTAAATTTTGTTCGGGTAACTTCTAAATTTGAGCATCTTTCTTCCCACCCTCCATTTGAGGCATAAATAGTGCTTCATATTAAGGTTGTGCAACAAATCTTATATTCGGGGAATGCATTCGGATAATTAGCTCGCATGAGGTTGATTACAAGGTGGACACCATTCTTACGAAACTATATTATTTGGAACAATATTTCTAGATGGACTATGAACCTTTGGATTAAATTGCCTTGGCATATATGGTTGTCTATAGTTCTGATTTTGCTTAAAAGGCTACCTATTCGCCGATTTTCGAAAAGGAAGCTTGGTAAGGCACTGTTAAGTGAGCTTGTTTGTTACCAATAGACGTCAATTTATTCCCCATAATCTACAAATCCTTAAATACATCATCTGATGGAGCTATAACAACATGCTCTAAAATGGTAATAAGCTGTGGAATAGGTGCCAAATATGCCATAAGAGGCATTGAGGCCTTAGGGCTAATTTACCATCTTGAATAAGGTTGTTTTCAGCCCTAATGGCAATATCATAAGCTGTTGGGAGAGTAGTTCCTCCCATAGAATGAATCATGGTTGAAATATCACTATTTAAAGCTCTAAGATAATATAGAAATGCATGATTAGCTTGAGGCTTAACACTGGATGAAATTCTTTCCCAAGTTCTAGAAAATATGATGTTAAAACTAGCCATGAATTCATGATGATCTCTTTTGATTATAGACGGTAGGTCTATAAGGGATAGATGATCAAAATTATCTTGAAATTGCTTAAGTAATTATTCCCCTAACTTATCCCAAGTTGTCATACTCCCTCTCGGTAAAGTTATATACCATTGCAAATTTTTTCCTTGTAATGATGTAGCTAAAAGTCTTAAGGCTACATCTTCATGAGTTATATTATGAATTGCATAAAGGGCTACAATATCTTTAATGTGCTATGAAGGGGTTGTTAGTGCAAAATCACAGCACCCCTGGATGTTGATCAGATTTCTAGTTTGATCATACTAGCATCCAGTGTGATTGCACAACATGGAATCCTTTCTCCAAGTGTGGGACTTGCAAAAATGAGAAAGGAATCTCCAGAGAAGGCTGGTTCCTCTTCCTAAACTACCTGCCACAAGCTATTCCAGTGCAGGAAAGCTAATCTAATCCTAATCTAACCATGCCAAGGAGACAAAGAGAGAGAGAAAAGGGAAAAACAGAGCCTACACTAAAACGGTGATACACCAGAGAAGGAAAATGTTGAACATCTATCAAAAGCGCCGTGGGACAAGGAGAGGTGAGCAATGGGAAGGATGGGAGATGCATCACGAGGCCCAAGGATAGATTTCACACGAAAATGTCCCAAAACTCCATGAACAAAGCTCTAAACCTGTAATGAGTATTAAAACATGCACAAATAATTTCAATGAAGAGAGGCAAGAAGAAAGACAAGCAAAGAACGAGCAAGGATGGATAGATGCATCACGAAACACGTTTTTTTGTTGCTCAAGAAGTTTGCACGGAACATCATTTTAATGGTAAAAGGAAAAAATGCCATTACAGAGTAGGGGAGGAGGTTCAAACTCCATTCTCAACCCTGGAGAAGAAAAGAAGGGAGGTAAGAGCAGAAAAGGTGAACCACCTTTGAAAAATGAGCCAAATCTTGCTTTTTACAATGCATGCGTCGAGCCCAGGAGAGAGAAAACGTGAAAAAATGTGGGAGCCATTCCTCATTGAATGCAAATGATGGGCATCCTTACAGACCCATGCCCTGACATTTTTGGCCATGCTGGAGAAGAATGCGACCCATTTCACATTAAAACTGGTTGTTGAAATGTCAGTTCTGGCCATTACCACGCACCAGAGATGTTTCTTGATTTTCTCTCTCCAAAATGAACCAAAATGCAATATTGACCTAGGAATCATATAGAGAATTTCACCAGATTTCCATTGATATAAAGAACATGAAAATCTGAGCTCTGGATCGAAAGTTATGGCGATCTGAAGATTAGGGAAAAAACAGGCCAAAATGGATCGGCGGGAAAATATTTGAATTTTTCCATGCTTTGCCACTTGGATGACACATGTCAGGCTCTGATTCATCCACGGGCTCATCCTTTGAAAATTTATTTGGGCCCTTCCTTAATTTCTTGCCACTTGGACACGTGACACTATTTTATTGGCTCGGGCCTGAGGGGCGCACTTTGTCCTTCGAAAATTTGGTATTTTTCACTTTGGGAAAATTTTCCCATTTCTCCCCGCGCTCCACCACTCAAGTGCCACATGGCACGATTTCATTGGATGTGGGCCCTTCCTAACCATTTCCCTTTTGTTTTTTTCCTTTGGAAAAATTTTCAAAATTTTCCCGCCGGGCCGATGAGGTGAAGACACGTGGCGAGATTTGATTTGTTGGCGGCTCTTTTGATTTTCGTGTCCCTCGCGTACCTTTGTCTGGCTGTCCCAAACTACCTGGGACAAATATCTCCAAACCGCCCGATTCGGGCTTCCTTGTTCTGTTTGAGGTGAAGACATGTGGCGAGATTCCATTCGTTGGCGGCTCTTTTGGCTTTTCGCGCCCCACGCGTCCTTTTGGCCCAACTGTCCTGAGACAAAAGTCCCTGTTTCGGCCGAATCGGCCGGTTCACGTCCTCCGCGTACTTTTGGCCTGGATGTCCCAGACCATCTGGGACAAATATCCCCGAACCACCCGAAATGGACCAACTTGCGCCAAACCGGCCGATCCGCGTCCCACGCATACTTTTGGCCCGGATGTCCCAGAATCGCGCGAAACAAGACTTAGGCAATTTTTTCCCCTTTCGGCCGATTCGGCTTTTCACGTCCCATGTGTCCCGATGTCCCAACTGTCCCGAAGACTCGCCTGGACTAGGACTTAGCCAATTTTCTTATTTTTTAGCCCCAAGCTTGGTACAACGAACCTCAGTACGACCCGAACCCTTCAGACCCAAAATGCCTCAATATAGTCTTACTGCAACCTTATTTTTGCATTTTTTCCATTTTATCAACCTGTTGGATTCCTTCTTGGGTGGGGAGTTAAAAAAGTTCAAGGGGACCCCAAAAACATGATTTTGGGCCTTGAATCAATCTACTTGCTCGGGACTGAATAATCTGATGCATGTTATCAAAATTACCCTAGGGGGTGAATTTTGGATAACAATTTGGTGACTCAGTGGGGTCATCTACCTACTGGATGAAGTTACCAGTTTCCTGAAGCATCCATTGGGCATGGAGTCATGAGTTGTAACCTGCAAACTGATCTGAACTTTGAAAACCTCTCTCTCGAGCCACTTGAAACCCCCGAAATGGAGTCGTCCTCACAAAATGCCACCTGAAATGGGTATGCAAGAAAAATCAGCACCACAAAAACTATGTATAGAACTAAAAATCATACATGCTCCAAATGGAACATGCAGAGTGTGCACAAGCACTTCTTCTGCTAAAAGAAAACCTACCTACTCTACTCTTACTAGAAGCAAAAGTGGGCTAAACAAACCCCGCAATTGGTTGTGAGAAATAGCTTCCCTTTCTCAAAAGTGGCAGCCATGTAATTAATTTGGAGTTGATCATGGCTGTTAGGATGAGTGGAAAATCAACAAGAAGCTAGTCTTCCACCCAAATCATCAAGGTATCAGCTGAAGGTGAATCCAATACCTCTTTTAGTTGCTCTGCATTTAGATTGAAGAGGTATGACAGCTGATCCTTGGTACTTTGTAGCTCATCCTTATGCTTAGAAGCAAGCATGACTAGTTGTGACTTCTCCTTTGACTCCAATGAAGTCAAATACCTTATTGGGCAAGGTATGATCCATTTGATATGCCCATAGCTCTGATTTTCAACTCCAAAAATGGAGTCTTCTTGTAGACCTTCTTGAATGGATGATGTGGAAGCAATGGTAGAACCCTTCTGCCCTTTCTCTTCCTCCAATGAAGAACATGGAAGATTAAAATCTTCCAATCTTGGTTCCAAAGAAGCTGCTATAAGATGCAGGCTGCTGCAAATGAATGTTCTCCTTCATGACAGCAGACTCAAGTGTTTGGAATGTGGATGATGAAAGAGAGAATGGTGGAAACTCAACCAGCTCTTCTCCATCAAAACAGTCCTCCAAATCTGACAGATAAACTACCTCATGACTGTCCTGCTGCAAATGTTCAACTTCCTCCATGGTGTCTTCTTGATCTGTAACTTGACCACCATGGTTTCCTTCATCCTCCAACATTGAGTTTGAGAGATCAAACTCCTCTTCGACATTGGAGCTAGAGAGAGATGAAGTAGAAAGAAGAACTGAAGGTTCTCCCATAGCCTGCTTTGTGCTCAAAGCCCTTGGATCTGCACTTTTCTCCTCCACAACTAGAATGTGCTCCTCTTCTTTTGGATCTGGAGCAGCTTCCCCTTCCTCCAATGTTTGAAGACAATCTTGCTCTTGATTGAACTCTTCCTCCAGCATGAAGTTTGTCAAGTCAAACTCTTCAATCTGCTGCTCTAGAGGACAAGTTGGGGCTGCAAGATCTCCTTCAGAGCTTTCTTCCTCCATGGCTGATTGTGCAACTTGAATTAGATCAGCATTTCCTTCAAATAGAGTGCCAACATGGACACTACATTCTGAGCAAGCTGATTGCTGATCTGCTTCTTCCTTTT
Source organism: Taxus wallichiana var. yunnanensis (assembly GCA_018340775.1). Taxonomy (NCBI): domain Eukaryota; kingdom Viridiplantae; phylum Streptophyta; class Pinopsida; order Cupressales; family Taxaceae; genus Taxus; species Taxus wallichiana. The sequence continues at coordinate 686,137,182 of CM031244.1, forward strand.
TCTTCTTCTTCGCTGCAACAAAATCAGTCATGACCACCATTTGTTCAACCTTAGCCTCTTTTGTAGGTTTAACCATCAAGGGGATCTTTTTCATCCCAAATTTGGCAGCCCAAACCCTCAAGTTGTCTGTCATTTCTTTTCTATTGGGCTCCTCTTCTTGCTGTCCTTCATGGCCGATTTTTGCAATTTCTTCTTCCCCACATGGAATTGGGAATGCAAGAGGAGGGATGGGTTGTAACTCAATTGATTTGGCAATTTTTTGTGGTGGTAGAGGAGGTGAAACCTCTTGTTTCTTTGGGGGAGAGCGTATTTCTTTTAGCTCTTGTGGAGGGGATGACTGTTTGGAAGGAAAAAGGAAAGAAGAATTGAGGTGTGGTGGAAGACTGAGAGGTGGAGACATGGGATCAACATTTGGGACAGCAGATGGGGAGTTTAGAATTTGCAATTCCAAATGAGATGGTGCTGCTTGAGTAATGGGAAGAGAAAAACCAGATGATGGTGTAGAACTTACCCATTGACAAGGTTGTTCAACAACAAGTGTATAGGCCTCTATTTCTGCTGTCCATTGTGCAAGTTGGGGCAGCATCTTCATCATGAAGTCCAGCTTCTCCTGAGGGCTGAAGTGTCTTGGAAAAGGGCCTCCCCATGGACAAGGAGTCCTGCAACCAATTCTGAAAGCTCTCATTTGAGTTGTTGCTCTAGACTGCACCATCTTTACCTCCATATTTTGGATTTTCTCCAACAGACCAGCATCTTGCATCTGATTGTCTTCATTATATGCATACTCTTGCTCTTGGAAAGCTCCATAGCCAAAATGATTTTGGCATTGCTGCTCATATGGGTATGCATGCTGATTTTGAATTTGTTCAAAATGCTGATTTGGAGGATTTAAAAAACATGTTGGAGGTGGGAAACATTGCTGTTGTTGTTGAAAATGTGAATTCCATGATGGAAATGAAGTCATGATTGCACAACTTCATGGAATGGAAAAGAATGAAAGGGATGGAAAGAAGGATGGATGGGAATGGATGAAAAATAGGTCTGCAACTTCAGAAATGGGTTGTTGATCAGATGGAGTCACCAGATGTGTTTGCAAGTGCCTCCAAAGGCTGAAATCTTCATAGGAACACACCAACCTGCAAAAGATGAAGTGGAAGACCTCTAAGGTCCCACCGGGCGTCCAAGAAACTGTTAGTGCAGAATCACAGCACCCCTGGATGTTGATCAGATTTCTAGTTTGATCATACTAGCATCCAGTGTGATTGCACAACATGGAATCCTTTCTCCAAGTGTGGGACTTGCAAAAATGAGAAAGGAATCTCCAGAGAAGGTTGGTTCCTCTTCCTAAACTACCTGCCACAAGCTATTCCAAGTGCAGCAAGCTAATCTAATCCTAATCTAACCATGCCAAGGAGACAGAGAGAGAGAGAAAAGGGAAAAATAGAGCCTACACTAAAACGGTGATACACCAGAGAAGGAAAATGTTGAACATCTATCAAAACTGCCATGGGACAAGGAGAGGTGAGCAATGGGAAGGATGGACAGATGCATCATAGGCCCAAGGATAGATTTCACATAGAAAATGTCCCAAAACTCCATGAACATAGCTCCAAACCTGTAATGAGTATTAAAACATGCACAAATACTTTCAATGAAGAGAGGCAAGAAGAAAGACAAGCAAAGAATGAGCAAGGATGGACAGATGCATCACGAAACACGTTTTTGTTACTTGAAGTTTTGCATTTTAACATCATTTTAATGGTAAAAGGCAAAAATTACATTACAGAGTAGGGAGGAGGTTCAAACTCCATTATCAACCCTAGAGAAGAAAATAAGGGAGGGTAGAGCAGAAAAGATGAACCACCTTTGAAAAATGAGCCAAATCTGGCTTTTTACAATGCATGGGTCGAGCCCAGGAGAGAGAAAACATGAAAAAATGTGGGAGCCATTCCTCATTGAATGTAGATGAATTAAAATAGCATGGGCATCCTTACAAACCCATGCCCTGACTACTTGGCCGTGCTAGAGAAGAATGCGACCCATTTCGCATTAAAACTGGTTGTTGAAACGTCAGTTCTGGCCATTACCACGTGCCAGAGACGTTCCTTGATTTTATCTCTCCAAAATGAACCAAAATGCAAGATTGACCTAGGAATCATGTAGATAATTTCACCAGCTTTCCATTGATATAAAGAACGTGATAATCCGAGCTCTGGATCGAAAGTTATGGCGATCTAAAGATTAGTGCAAAAATAGGCCAAAACGGATCAGCGAGAAAATATTTGAATTTTTTCCATGCTCTGCCACTTAGATGACACGTGTCGGGCTCTAATTCATCCGCGGGCTCATCCTTTGAAAATTTCTTTCGGGCCCTTCCTTAATTTCTTGCCACTTGGACACGTGGCACTATTTTATTGGCTCGGGCCTGAGGGGCGCACTTTGTCCTTCGAAAATTTGGTATTTTTCACTTTGGGAAAATTTTCCCATTTCTCCCCGCGCTCCACCACTCAAGTGCCACATGGCACGATTTCATTGGATGCGGGCCCTTCCTGACAATTTCCCTTTTGTTTTTTTTCCTTTGGAAAATTTTTCAAAATTTTCCTGCCGGGCCGATGAGGTGAAGACATGTGGCGAGATTTGATTCGTTGGCAGCTCTTTCGGCTTTTCACGTCCCATGCGTCCCTCGTGTACCTTTGGCCCGGCTGTCCCAAACTACCTGGGACAAATATCTCCAAACCACCCAATTCGGGCTTCCTTGTTCCTATTTGAGGTGAAGACACGTGGCGAGATTCCATTCGTTGGCAGCTCTTTTAGTTTTTCGCGCCCTACGCGTCCTTTTGGCCCAACTGTCCCGGACGAAAGTCCCCTGCTTCGGCCGATTCGGCCGGTTCGCATCCTCCGCGTACTTTTGGCCCGAATGTCCCCCAATCATGTCTGGGACAAATATCCCCGAACCACCCGAAATGGACCGACTTGCGCCAAACTGGCCGATCCGTGTCCCGCGCGTACTTTTGGCCCGGATGTCCCAGACCGCGTGAAACAAGACTTAGGAAATTTTTTCCCCCTTTCAGCCGATTCAGCTTTTCACGTCCCATGCATCCCAACGTCCCAATTGTCCCGAAGACCGCCTGGACTAGGACTTAGCCAATTTTCTTCATTTTTCGGCCCCAAGCTTGGTACAACGAACCAAGATAACGACCCGAGCCCTTTGGACCGAAATGCCTTAAAACAGTCTTGCAACCTTATTTTCTACATTTTTTCCATTTCATCAACCTGTTGGGATTCCTTCTTGGGTGGGGGAGTTAGAAAAAGTCCGAGGGGGACCCCGAAAAACATGATTTTGGGCCTTGAATCAATCTACTTGCTCGGGACTGAATAAGCTGATGCATGTTATCAAAATTACCCGGGGGTGAATTTTGTATAACGAGGTAATTTGATTTTCACCGGTAAATGAAGGTAAACCTTTTAGGGCAAGTAACAAGTATATCATGATAAATTTTATTTACTAAAGGTTTGCAATTACAATAGGTCAAAATATTTCTAGGTTGTTATAGAGCCATTGGAATACTTGAGGATTTGAACAATAAGATTAATATGTGGTGAAGGAAGATTAGGAGGGTTTCCAAAGCTGGGCCTATTATAAGGTAATGTATTACCCACTCTTGTTGTTCTTGCATAATTTAAAGGTAAAGAAATAAAATCAACAGGAAGTTATCTTATTGAAGATCTTGTAGTCACTTTAGGAATTGAACATGCTCTAGAAAATGGTCTGAAATTAGCCTTACAAAGTCAAAACATTTTTTATTTATTTTTAGAATAAATTGTTGTAGCTTGAATTTCCAAAAGTGACTTTCTTTGGCTCTAAATCTGCTATAAATTGTTGTAATCTGTTATAAAGTACTTTAATCTTTTGTAATCTGTTGTAGATCTAATTCGTCTCCTAATGGGTGTGCCAAAATTGTTATGTCTTAAAAGGGCACCTTGGTTGAGAGATTAGAGTAGGGGTTATAAGCATTTTTGATCTCTCACTTTTGTAGATACAATGGAAACACCTCAGGTCTATGGGTATACCTATTTTTAGGTGAGTCTCATGTATCAAGGCTAATTTCTTATTGATGTATCCTAAACTAAGTTTTTGGGGTTTTGAGGGTAAAAAGATGACTGTAACTTAAATTGAAATTAGTGATACACCAAACTTATTGAGGGCTTTGAGTGAGTATATGCACAATAAAATTGAGAATGAATTTTATATAGAATAACCAATGGTTTTCAATAGAATATTAAGGAAAAACACTTATGTATTTAGGGATAAATCACAATAATAAAACAAGCTAAACATGTACACTAAGACTATGAAGAAAATAACAGATTTGCAGCAAGGTAAGATGATTAATGGGAATTAACGTTCACAAGAACTAATGGAAAGATACACACCACTATAAGTAATTAGAAAGGCAAAAACTAGGTCCCATTCAAGGTATTTGTTTGCAGAAATATGCTTGATTGCTGCTCTATGTCAAAAATGTCTTCTTTTGTGCCTTATTAGTTCACACAATATATAACAAAAATATTTCACTTAGCCCCTCGTAAAAATAGACTATAGTCCTGTAATCGCCCATGCATGCTTATTTTATCTCTTTATAGTGAATAAATAAAGGAATAAAAATAGACACATTGATTACAATGAGGCATTAATAGCCTTAGTTACAAAAATATAGTTAGTCAAAGTGTAGTTCATTGTTCTATTTTTAATACAATTAATATGCTTGGGTGAATATTTTGGCTAATATTAGCCACTTGCTTGTTGTGCAAGTATTTTTCAATGTAAGTGCGTGATCTTTTCCTTCTTGAACATGATGTGAAACATGTGTGCTTTATCCTCTTGGACTGTACTTTTCCTTCATCTTTATTCTTTCATCTTGTGAAGGCATACAAAAATACGTTCTATGCAAAATAATACCTTTAATATTCAATACTTACCAAAATCATTCAACTCCATTTGGGGACCATCTATTAACATGTGAATGAAAATAACACCTTTATGTTTTGGAAAATAAGATAACTAGGACATCACTTGAATCATTTAAGCCTCTAATGTAAACATTTGTGCACTTCACATGCATATCATAATACTCATGTTTAAGAAAAATAATTAATTTATCTTCATCCTTAGTCGTCATCTATGGGGACCACTTTTCCATGTATATGTACAAAAATAATGTCTTTTACTCCATGGTAAGAGGCCACCTATGGCAAGGTTTAAGGTTTTCTTACAAATTTTAAGGTATATACTTTGGCATAATTAGCCCCTTATTGACTTTGACCATGACATATAGTATCATCACTCAACTTTTTGAACATTGGCATGTGTTTTGATTATATAATCATGAGGTTTCCTCCGAATATTTTGCAGATATATTAATCATTTAAAGATTACTTAGTCAACATCCATGATCATTGTCATCATATACTATATCTTAGAAAAGACTATAGTCCAAATTTTGAGCGGTGATTATTAATTTGAATGATTTCACCCCCTCTTAGTCACTACATGGGATATAGAAAAATAGGGTTTTCAAACCTTATCTATTGTTCTTCAAATATTCATTGCCCCCTTTTGCATTGGCTTGACCCTTGGAAAACTTTTTGGTGCATATGACGAACCATGGTGGTTAGGGTTTTTTTGGCATTGACACTTATGCTCTTTAACCTTGGTTGGGTTTTGCACTTTGTTTTTATTTATGGCATTTGATGAGGACCTTTGATTTTTATTTGTACCATTTGATGTGCACCATTGATGCTTTACCATAGTGACCTAGATTGCATTAAATTCATTATTGATCTACGACCCTTGATTATGGTATTTTGCAATCTGAATCATCAATTCTCTGATCTCTAATAAGGATTGAATTTTAATTGATTACATTAAATTTGGTGATTCAATCAGGTCCATTGATCTTTTACCATTTGATCGAATCGTTGATATTTTAATCATGGTAAGCAAGGCTGAGTCAAGTATGGTCTACAATCCTAACCGTTTAATTTGGTACCATTTGGATATGTAGTCATTGATCTGCTAACTCTTTAGATGATTTAGGTGATGGATGTCATTAATCCATTCATTTAATTAACTCATGGTTGATGTCATATTCAAACTAGGGGTGTGTCTGAAGCTATATGCAATAAGAGAAATCTTAGTGAACTAGTAATTGATTATAGATATTTATTATTTTTATTTTCTGGGGGTTTCAAAGTGTCTTAAGATTTCCTGGCCAAATCCTTATTAAAGCTAACCTATAAGAAACTTGTTGAAATAAACACACATTTCGAAATGAACAAATCTTGCAGAATTGAATGTACTGCTAGAAATAAACACACTTTACAGAATTAACAAAACTTTGAAAATATTTTTTAAAATGTTATTTAAGAAATAAGAACATATACTAGAATAGCTGCATAGGATGATAACTTACATAAAATATTTTAATTAAACAATCAAAATTACTTATAGAACTTCTAAATAACGAGTTTATACAAATTACTTGAAAATATAATTACCAATAGAACAAAAGATCCTTTTTCTTAGAGGAGTGGGCCCTTAACATATACTAGAATAAGCTATGGGGATGATAACTTACATAAAATATTTTAATTAAGCGATCAAAATTACTTATAGTAACGTCTAAATAACAGGTTTATACAAATTACTTGAAAATATAATTACCAATAGAACAAAAGATCCTTTTTTTTTTTTTTAGGAGTGGGCCCTTACTCCACCTTGAATCACAAGTTAACATAGTATGTTACTCTTAAAATAAAATGGCTATCTTATTATTGAGTTTTTCTTTGTTATAAAACTTAATTGTCAATCACCCCTTGCGCGTGCATGCGCATGCGCGCGTGTGTATATATATATTCCTAATTTGAATATCCATTTACAATTATGTGAGTGTTCAATAGCCGTCTGATTCTAGTGGAACTAAATAGTGACCAAAGTAGATATGAAATTTATAAAACAGGGTAGACATACAATTGTTGGTCTTACATATGTATTTTTAGAGTGTGAAGAACTGGAAAATTATTGGTCTATTTCTGATTAGAAGGCCCCTTCTTTGCTCCATAACTGAATTTTGATAGAAGAAGGAGATTCCCATTAAATTCTAGAACTTTTGAGAGGTTCTAGAACCAAAGGAAAACCTTCCTAGGAGCTTATTGCTAAAGTTCCAAAGCTAAGTGATAAGGTTTTAGAGCTAAGTGATATAGTTCTAGAACTAAGTGAACTAGTTCTAGAGCTAAGTGTGATTTCCAAAGATAAGCCGCATTTCGGCCATATTTCTTGAAAATGTGTTTGTTTCTTCATACTTCACTTATATCGACCAAATATAACTTTTTATTTAAAAAAACTAAATTTCCATGTAATTTGTTAGGAATTATAGAGTTTTAGACATTTGAAGTAAATAAACAAAATATGGACAATTACATCCTAACTTATATTTATATACAACAAAAGTTATGCAATGCAGAAAAAATTGATTAAAAGGGAAGTAAAAAGAGAGCACTTATTGCAAATTAATGAGAAATATTTTAGCATCATCATTAGGTTACATGGTGGTTAGTTGGGTGAGCTAAAACAATTCAAATGTAATCATTTTACTCATTCACACTTCTTGCTCTCTTGGCAAAGCCCGGAAATTTTTCTTTGGGCCACCATTAGTGTTTCATTTCAAGCTCATTGTTGAGCTGTTATGTTGTCATTAATAGGACTGCTTTGAAAGTGCTTTATCCTCTTCTCTCGACTACTCTGCAAGTTCTTAGATGATGGTGAAATTATATCAAGGTTCGGTCATTTCTTTTCCCGATGATGGGTGTGTGTAGATGGGATTTTTATTTTTGTGATTTCAAACCCTTTTGATTTCAAAGAACTACGAGCCTAAATGGTGAGTAATTGTTTCATTTCTCGAAAAAATTTGCAAAATTAGATGAAATCACCTCATGGATGAGTATTTATTTTTGGTTGTTCTTGTTTTCTTATTTTTACACATTGGGGATCTCCATGGCTGTCATTAAAGTTCATCGAGCTCGTAACCTTGGCCATCATCAAATGAAGTTTTTACCTTGACATCGTTAAAAATATGGTTTTAGGAAAGATACATTAATATCCACAATTCGGTTTACTACGAATGGAGTTTGTTGTCTATATATACTCATGTTGTGAGAATTCTTCTTCATATGATGGCTTTCATTTTTAGAGGTTGACCTAGATACTTGTTTAGGCATAATTTCATTTCTCTTCACATACTGTTCCTAGTTATGAAATGGGTTTCTTGCTCATCATTATTTCTCATAGTATTTTCTACGCATAATAGTCGAGTATGCATTCTTAGGATTCTTTGATACTGCAAAGGGATTATATATTTTCTTTAATGAACATTGTTGTTGTTGATAAATTTTTTCTCTATTACATGGCATTTGAATTCTACTCTTCTTGTAATTTCCATCTATTATGGCCTTTTCGCATGATTTCTCTGATTTAAAATTTGATACTCTTATTTTTGTTGCATTTTTCTAGGATTTAGACACTATGGACATCCTTTGGAACTCCAAATGGTTTTAGATCATGATATCTTACTCAGCACTGAAATTTTTTCGATGGTTTCAAGGATTACGCCTTGTAGTAATTAAAGCTTAACCATAGCTAGTTCATTCGAACACCACTTTTACCATTTTAACTCTGCAATTTCATGAGATGGGTATCTATAATTGAGTTGTGATTCGTTATTTTACCTTTGAGTTTCTATTATTTATTGCTAAAAGATGATCTCTTCTTTTTGTGTATGATTTCCGTAGACTCTAATGATCTCTTTAATTCTTTCTCATATGAGTTTGTAAGCTTTTACGTGGCTTAATTTTGGTAGCTTTGTCTTGTAAAGAACTTCTATCTTTCTTTTTAAGAATCCTTACTTATGATTTGGGTCATTATAATTTCGTTCCATTTCTTAGGTCTCCATATATTAGAAGCCTTTGGTTCTACTTGGTAATGAAGCTATGAGAAGGATGAAAAACTTGTTTCTTGAATTTATTGTCTTGTCATTATTTGGAAATTAATTGAGTTTTCATTTTAGCTTTTTTGTGAAGTGTTCGCCCATATTTCGAGATTTTTAGTACTTTTTATTTCACCGATTCTTAGAAATTTCTTTGAATTATTGATGAAACAAATAGGGTAGGGAATAGGAGGAATACCTATTCAATCAACTGGTTGATGGGTTGTTATGTGCGTATGACTTCCGAATCCACAACTAGTTGTGAGAGCTTCCTTTTAGCTAGGAGGAACTACCTGTAATAAAAGAAAGACCACCAGAAGGAATTAAACAATATGTGCAGTGAACTACCTAGCGTATGCTAGATCCAGGAAGTGTGATACTTCCTAAATGGTTGTCAATCCATTGTTTTAAACAATTTAATGTGGTAAATAAAGTAAATCCTATTGTAGTTCAAAATGATTTAGGTATCTCACTTAAAACACAATAAGAAAGATCTAATCTAACAGGCTAGGTTATAGTAGGATCCAAAGGTCAAGTGAGTGGTTCTGGGTCTTTGTAGGTCTGATAGAGGTCTCAAGAAGATCACAGGTGAATGAGAGAGAGGCGGAATTAAGTGGGTAGGTCACTGTTCTAGGTTGTATGGGAAAATAATGAGAGGCGATGCCGGTTAAGGGTGACCGTCAGAGATTCGGTGTGGCAGTGCTGGTTATTGTGGAAATCGAGAGTGCCACGAGAATGAGTTTTGGGTCTCCTTTCGATTACACAAAGGACTTTGGTTGGTCGGAATGAGGTAATGGGTGGTTTGGGAAGGATTTGGAAAGGTTTTAATGGGTATATGGAGGGGTAATGTTGAAGGAAGTCAATGCATTTGGATAGGTGAACAATAGTTGACAATATAAGGATAGAATGAAATAAACCAGAGATGTTTAACATATACTTACTTGGATCCCTATCCTAGATTCCTGTGAGTGAGGATGGAGGTGATGATAAGAGGTTGAATGCTGCGGTGATCACAAATTGTTGGAGAGCTTCTGCGCATGGGCTGCATGTGCATTCCTCTTTGCTTGGTTAGATCGAGATCATTGTTAGGATGGGCATGCGGGAAAAGATGCTTGATCTCGTTCCTTGCACGCATGTTCTCGTTGGAATTCAATCTCGAAAGATGTGATATCTCTCGGGGAATGTACTAATGTTCATCAACCTTTTTCAATATTTTCCAACCTTCAAAATAAGGTTGTTTTGGGGATTAAAGGGTAGCAGATGGTAGTTCCATCCTAACTAGTGATGGTTAGGGCTAATCGGCATCGGGCAAGGTGGGATTTCCTAGGTTTACTAAACTAAGGAGATCCTCTTGATTTTCTTGGATCTCGTGTCGTTAAACCACAAATTAAACTGTAAGCTTCTTGTAAGCATGCGGGAATGTGGTTAGAGAGAATGTAGGCATAGATTTTTAGGGTTTGGGTAAGTCTTAGTTAGTTATGGCAACTTACTAAGAATAGGTATTAGGTTGAGTTGGCTTGATGAGGAGTCTAAGTGAGGTGTATGTGTGGATATTATTTAAATTAAGATATTTAAATAATAAATATGGTTAGGATAAATAATTAAATTAATTAAATTAATATTAGTGGGGTGAGGGGGCCATGGCTAGGTGAATGTGATGAAGGGTGCTTATTTGTCGAGGGACCAAAGGGGAGTGCGACCTAATTTTAGTGTCTACATTTTCCCCTTTTTGTTGCGTAGCTTGTATTGGTAAGTGACGCTAACAAAAATAAGATGTGGTTGCCCCATGTGTGGGTGAAGATGATCCCCCTCAAACCAAGAACTGATGAGGTAGAAGGTAGAATCGGTGAATGGTTTGATATAAGGTAAATGTGAGGGAAAAGGTAGGTGGGCATGGGGAAAAATGGTTAATGGGGAAAAGGTAGCAATAGTCAAGTGCATGCACATGTATAAAATGAATCACACTACTAGGTTGAAGAGCAGGAAAACTCTACATTGTCTAAGGTCGATAGGTTTATCCAAATAAGGTTAAAGTGATTCCGGTATCCAAGGTATAGGATATGGTCAGGAAACACAACGTAGGTTAGGTGTAGGAACGTTTAGGTATGTTCTAGTACACCAAAGGTAGGGTTAGGATAAACGGTCATGGCAATAGGCTAGGTAAGGTCATTAGGTTAACAACACAGGTAATAGTGTCGCAAGGTATAGCAAACACATGAGGTCAAAGGTCACTAGCGATGGGCCAGGTCCAAATATCTAGGTCGCGGCATGGGTAAGGCCAAGGTAGGGGTAAAATAATGAGTCCTTAAAGGAGGAAAAAGGGAGGTAGTAAATTATGAGGTTAGGAAAGGTGAGGTAAATGGGTAGGGTAAAGGTGAAATTTGGGTAAATGATCAGGGTGAAGGTTGGGTGAGGTAAAAAAAGGAGGTAGGGGTAGGTAAAAGGGTAAAATTTAGGGAAATGTGTAGGTGAGGGTGACCGATGCCGGTCATGGATAACCGACATCGGTATAGGTCAACTGAAGATGGTTAGGTAGGGCATGTGACCGATGCCGGTCAAGGGTAACCGACATCGAGTTAGGTCGGGTTTGTTATAAAAACAAAAAAATTGTGTTTTTTTGTTATTCATTTGTTATTTTGTGAAGTGAGAAAATGAAAAAAAAGAGAGAAAAGAGAGAAAAGTGTCTAGATGGAACAAAATAGTGAGCTGGCGGTGTGATCGACGAGTGATTGGTTGGTGAGCAGCGGGTCCACAGGATCATTGCAAGGGATTCGATTGGGTGGAGGTTGCGGGTAGCTATTCGGTGATGGCAGAGGTTGGAGAGGGATCGGGAGGGCCACCAAGTATAGCGGTCGAGACATCCCACCGAGATGGAAGCACTATGAAAAGGTTGGCACTCTACTCTACGTGTAGTTGATTTGATAGATTAGAGGATTATTTTATTGTTGTTTGTAGGTTTTGTTGGTTTTTCATTTTTGTGGGTGGTGAAAAATTGAATTTGGGAAAAAGGGAGATATCGGGTAAAAAGAGGAATGGGGAGGGTACTAAATCGGATAGGGGGTGGGTGGAGGTCCAAGGGTAGTGTAGGTCATTATTGGTGGGTAAAAGGGGTAGGGGGTTTTTTTAGAAAGGGGTTTTAAGAAATCACGGTTTTTCTCGAGAGAATTCGCGTCAATCAAGTTTGGCCAACGTCGGTTAGAGTGGAACAGATCGGTCACCAAATAGGTGACCGATCTTTGGTTAAGGAAAGCCCAGGGTTAGTAAGGGTGAATCGGTATCGGTCACCAAATAGGTGACCAATGTCGGTTAAAAGGTGGCGAGGTTCGTTAGGATGAACCAGTACCGGTTGGATTATTGGGCACAAGGGTTCAAAAGTGATGTGGGCTAGATGGTTGAAATAGGTAGGGTGAAAATAGGGTGTAGGAAAATGATAATTGTTGAATATGGATTAATACATGTAAATTAATGTCATGCTTGTATTGGATGCAGGGGAGAGTGTAGCTATATATGTGGGAGAGGCTTACGCCTCTAATGGTGACTTGATGTGTGCGGCGTAGCGACCCTGGAGGAGCTGCAACATGTGGAGGAAGTTGTGTTGAGTGGAGTTCATCATTATAGACATGTTTTCTGACAACCCAGTTTGATGGTTGCGCTCATCAATAGATGGGATTCCGCGACCAACACGTTTCACCGCCAATGGGTGAAATTACTATCACCTTGGATGACATGTTCCAAATTCTTCACTACCCATATTGGGTGCACAGTCTATTTTATCTCCTTAAGGCCTTAGAGGAGCTGATTGTGTCTATTTTTGGAGAGGGATGGCTGATCCGAGATTACATAGCACCACTTTAGCTATAGAGAGATGTTCTAGCCGTCGGAGGAGACGATGCTAGTGGTTCTACTAACGGAGGTAGTGTGCTACTTTTCATTGCTAGATGTAGAGGGTGGGCACTTTCCACGATCACTAATGGGGATACTCCATGACATGATGGTGGATGAGACCCACTTTTCCTGGGCACCAACATTCTTGGTGCAACTGTACATGGAGTTGTGGCCATATGGGTGGTTGTGCGGAGTTCAACGTGTGCTATACATTTTCTTGCCTTTGTTGGGCATACGAGTACACGGTTTGTGTGCAGCCTATGGTGATGCCTCGAGTAGATGCATTCCCACCTAGATTTGTGTGGGTGGGGTATGGGAAGCAGTGCGGTGATTGGAGAGTGGAGATATGAGAGGTCCACACTTGATGTGGCCTATTTTGGGGTAGTTACTGAGGAGGGGTTTTCAAGAGTGGACATTATATGGAGGCCATATGTGGGATTCCCCTCATATAGGCATATGTATGAGGATCTAATTGAGCTCTAGATAGAGAGATGGATACAGGGTCGTCGTGTTAGGGAGTATGAGATGATCTGGTAGACAAATTCGACGGTAGTTTGGGCTAGTATACGACATTCCTCCACCCTTCCCAGAGTATCAGAGAGATGGCATGGAAAGGCCCTTACCTCTACCATAGTGTACAGTGCCCATAGGGTAGGAGGAGAAGGTAGTGGACTGACAGAGAGATGATGTCAGGTGCACAGACAAGTATAAATAGTGGTGGGTAGCTCACTTACGAGCCATACGTCCTAGACTAGGGCAAGCTGGATTTAGCAACCATTACGGTGCGAAGAGAGATTCCCTACAAGGCAGGTGGTGATGTTGATTACCTAGTTGGGTATACTATAGACACGGCTGGAGTGTTCTAAGGCGAGATGTAGCAGAGCTACACGTACAGGTGGCTAGTCTGCGAGGCCGAAGTGGGTGATGGAGGAGACGGAGATGGAGAGGAGGGGATGGTTGGGTGGCAGCCTTATAGGCTTAGGTGGCGGAGTTTACAATGCCAGTTGGCCACAACCCAAGCATAGATTGGGGCCTTACAGGCCCAAATATAGGCACAGGGGTAGGCGGCACCACCATCACGAGTGCGAGAATAGGTTCGACTTCACATGTAGGAGTAGGACACGGTCCCGTGGGGGCAGTACGAGGGGCCAAGACCTATGGGACCACCACAGACCGTGCCTGTATCCAGGTTATGGGATGCCCTAGGTGAGGCTAGATATTATTATGACCAGCTGATGGTGGCCGGGATAGACTTCATATCTTATGCCCAGTATAGGGCACAACAGGCATCCAGTGAGAGGATGAGATCCCACACTCATGGTGTGGAGAACCTGAGGTCAATGAGCTCCGTGGCTTGATCGAGGTAGAGGTTACTAGTGCACGAGACTAGATCTAGTTGAGGTGCCAACACGGACATAGGAGGTGAGGGTACTAGTGATGCGAGAGATGGAGGACATACGCGCCAAGATGCGATATGCGATCACCTAGTTTTGTTTGTATGATAGTTATTTTTGTGATACATATCGGCCTACATACTGAGAGACAGTGAAGTTGTGACTCATTATTTTATTTAATGAATGATAATATGGATTATATGTGAGATGTGGTATAATCTATTCACGGTGATGATAGAGAAATGGTATGCGTAATAAATGTATGTTGTGATAATGTTTAAAATATGAAACAACTTGTTATGTATGTAGTTGAATTTCCAATTTTGGGTATAAAAAGGAATCTAAGTTAGGTGTGATGTAATGTGAGGCAGATGGAAGATTAATTTTTAGGGTAGAGGATGGTCGATCTAACCTCCAAGGGCCCTATGCCCTTGGAGTGCTAGCTACATAGTCCGGCAAAAAAGGACCTCGAGCCGATGTAGTTATCCCATCAGTTAGGGAAGAATATGAGGATGTATGAAAATGAGTTGGTAGGTTTTTGGAATGGTGTGGGTTTTTATACATTAGGTGTGGGTGGATTATAGGTAAATTTATGTAGGTGGGGTTGATTGTGGCAAAAGAAAAAGATTACCCCAAAAGTTATCGTTGAGGACTAAGTCCTATATAAGGTAATCAAAGCGTAAGAAAAGATGGCTAAATGATAAGAGGTGGCAAATAAAGCCACACTGATTGGGTAGGATCATACCGAGTAGATCATACATTAGATGAGGTGATGAACGTAAGACCCTAAAGACATTATATGATTGATTATTCTATGGTGAAAAGTAGTCACATGATCACCAAATGTCTAAGTTCAAGAAGTCCCTTGAGGCTGTAGGAAATGGGAGTGGGAATGGTAAGAAGGGTGAAAGGTAGTTAATTTTTCTATGGTATAGGTAGCATGCACTTCGGGCAAGAGAACCTAGGTCGTAATGGGCAAGTCCATGACTAAAAGGTTTTCAGTTTTAACTTGTAGTTGAGATAGACTAATCGATGCAGGAAGTCTATATGGGATGAATAAAATTTAACTCCTTAAGGTCTTCGTGAAGCTGATTGATGTGGGAGGCTTCGATTGCTCTCGTTTTTTTTAGAAGAGCTTTACATAGTTGTCCTTCAAGGAAGCACGCTATTTATAACAGTGATTTTCGAGAGGAAAATGTCCTTTTGAGGGAGTCATCTTTTGAGTGGAAGTTTGACTCAAGGAGTTATATCCGATGTAAGGGCTTTGAAGTCATGGACAAGACCAAGGTGGAAGATAGGAATCTTGTTTAAAAGGAAAGGTGGAATTACCATGGGACCTCATCGAAAGGTAGATGAAAAGTATCCATGATAATCATTCTATGTGCAAAGTACCATGGTACACATATTCAAGAGAAGCTAACAAGTGATGGGTGCTCACAAGATTCTTGTTTAATCATTGGTGAGGTGTATGAAGAGAATAGTGCTCAAGGGATGAGCATGGAAAGAGACAAAAGGTGAGGTAGGACAACAAGTCAACAATATAATGGTCAAAGATGCAAGGCGTTAGGGGCTCAGTTCATGTTTACCATGAAGTGAAGATAAAAAAAGCACACGATCCATAAGTATGGGTCACGATGTATGGTCCAAGCCAATTAGGAGAAAATTTTCCTGTTTAATTTTTTACGCTTTGGTTACATGTTGATTTTCTTTCAGGACAAGGTCACCAAATTGGAAGGTCCGTTCATGGACACATTTTTTGTAGGCACGTTTGATACATTTTCGTAAACTTAAAGGTGATCCGAGCATTAAGATGACATTCATCTAATAACTCTAGTTATGTTAAATAGTCTTGATGAGAGTCATCATCATTGAGCATGTCATGGAGAGAAATGCGGAGTGAGGGGATCTAGACTTCGAGAGGCGGAACTACCCTGTACTATAGACAAGAGAAAATGGTGTGGCCACGGTGGAAGTGTGAATACTAGTGCAAGTATGCCACAGGGGAAAAAGGAATGTGTGTATGCCAATCCTTCCCAAAGATCGTCAACCACTTTCATAAGATTTTTGTATAAGATTTTGTTAATGGATTGGCTTGGCCATTGGTTTGTGGGTAATAAGGTGATGAGAAACTAAGTTATATGCCGAAGGCGTTGCAATTTTTTTGCAATGTTTTTTTTTTGAATTGTTTTCGATTATCAGTGATGAGGCGATGAGGAACACCAAAGTGACAAATGATATAGTGGTTAATGAACTCACATATTTTCTTAGCTTTTGTGGAGATGAGTGGTATGGCTTCCACCCATTTTGTATAGTATTCGGTAGCAGTGATGATCCATTGATGGCCTTGGGAGGAATGGGGATTGATTTCTCTGACAAGATCAAAACCCCATTGAGAGAAGGTCCAAAGGTCTGAGTGACCTATAAGGTGTGGCTAGTTGTATGATGAAGATTGGAATGTTGTTGGCATTTTACACAATGTTTGACGTAATTGTAACAATGCTAATTAAGGGTCTCACAAGTAATAACCCAGGTGAAGAATATGCTTAGCAATAACAAGGCCACTGAAGTGACCTCCACATATACCATCATGAACTTCCTTAATGGTATAAGGAATTTCATAACTTGTGAGGCATCGTAAGAGAATACCGTCAAACCCACACTTATAGATGAGTCCCCCATAATGACGTAATGAGAGACCTTTTTAAGGAAGGCACATTGTCCATTATGGGTGAGATCAGGAGGTAAGATGGAGAGATAAAGGTAGTTGGAGTATTGTTTGTACCAATGGTCACTTGGGTTAGGGGTAGTGGTTCCAATCAAGTAAATATCATGAGGTACATAATAAGGTGATTGGATTCATTTTATGGTAACAAAGATTTTAGAATCGGTAGGTGAAGTGGGTATTTGGGAAGCTAAGAAGACCATGGTATCTATAAATTTATTGGTTGAACGTGGGATGGTTTGAAGGGTGTAACGATTAAAGGTGGGAAAAAGTTTGTCTATATGATGTTTATA
Organism: Taxus wallichiana var. yunnanensis; assembly: GCA_018340775.1. Taxonomy (NCBI): domain Eukaryota; kingdom Viridiplantae; phylum Streptophyta; class Pinopsida; order Cupressales; family Taxaceae; genus Taxus; species Taxus wallichiana. Next base: position 686,154,517 of record CM031244.1, read on the forward strand.
CTTTTGAAGTATCTCATTATGACATTGGTATATGACCAATTGAGAATCACCAAAGATGTTGATTGATTTGACAACTAGGGCGTAGGTAACTTAGAGACCTAATATGAGCGATTCGTATTTGACAATATTATCGGTGCATTCAAAATCTAGT